>JADMLD010000619.1:4380000-4904191 GCA_017589585.1 Phylloscopus whistleri | reverse complement strand
CCCAAATCCCAGTGCCTGGGCCGATTCCTGCAGCTGCCAAAGGGCTGCTCTGCTGGGCATGGAATGCTGAGTATCCCAAACCCTCTGTGAAGAGGGGGAATGATTGGCCAGACACCTGCCCAGCTTGTCCCAGCTCTGGCCCTGCCCCAAGCTGCTTCTCCCACAGGAGCAGAAGGCACATCCTAAAGTGTGCCTGTCCCCACCTGGGCTCCATGGGCTGGAGCTGCCCCTGGCTGAGCTGCCCCTGGGAGAGGTGGCTGAGAAAGTTCCACCAGACCACCCCCAGTGATCTCCAGCCCCATCCCAGCTGGCTCAGATCAGATTTTTAGGGATTCTCTCTGTGGGAACACTGGAAGACCTTGATCCAATTCCACCTCCATGGATTTCAGCAGCAGGGGAACACCCAACAAGGTCCTCAGGGACCCTGCTCTAAAGGGTCACCAGTGGCTGTGTGGTTTGGGGTTCTTTTGGGGGTGAAAATCTGCTCATATTTTATTTATTTGCGTCAGAAGAAGTTGGTTCTTTCTGCGGAGGTAAGCAGCTAATTACGCTCAGGTTCTTCAGCTAATGAAGAAATAAGCTGAATAATTAATTATTTGACAATAAATTATTCATGGCCGGTTGTGATTTCCAGTGTGGGAGCAAGGGGCTGGGAGTGTTATTTGGTTATTTCCAGCTTAAAAAAGAATAATGCATGGCAGCACCCCAGCCAGCCCTGGCAGATCCTGGCTGGGATCAGGGCTGGCTGATCCAGGAGGGAACAGCTCCTGTCAGTGGTTCCACCCTGCAAGATGAAACGTTCTCCAAAGTTTTTAAAGATCTGGGTGGAAAAAGCTTGAGGAAGCTGGAGGAAGAATTTGGGGAGCAATTTTACAGCTGCAAGCTGAGGCTGAAAACCCCTGGATGCCCTCCAGCCCCTCCTGCACTGGGAACTACAGAGAAAAAAAAAAAAAGAATAAAAAACCTCCTGCCTCCTTTTTTTCCCCTGGATTTGGAATATCTGTGGAGCATCCCTACCTTTGCCACTCTGCTGTTGCACAATTTTGCCATCTGGCTCTAACAACAGAGCCATTTCTGACACAGAAATAAATCCCCTGCTCTGTCTAAGTGCTTTCTTATTGTCTTTGACCCTTCTGGTCCTTCTTAGTCCATTAGTTTCTTTGATTTCTCCCCAGCTGCTGCTACCTGTATTTTTAGGTAACACATTCCTTTTTTTAGGACGCCAATACATTTGTTTCTCTGTTTTCTCCCTCCTCCCCGCACCTGTGCGCTACTGAGGCAGGAAAACAAGGGGGGAAAAAAAGCCCAATTTCGGCACACTCGGAGTGTCAGACACTGCTCACCGCCCTGCCCTGCCCTGCCCCGCCGGCTGCAGCGGCAGGAAAGGGCCTGGAATCAAATTACATTTCGCTCCTCCTGACGGAAATCGGGAGTTTTCTTTTTGCCGATTGATTTTGGATGTTCCCCTCTCGGCGGGGAGGAGGCTGGGGCTGCTCCAGCACGGCGCGATGAACTCATCCTCCCTCATCTCCGTTCTCTTGGGGGATGCTTCGTTCCTCAAAGACACAAAGTGTTCCCAAAGTCGCCCCTCTTCCTACCCCCGAGTCCTGAATCATCTCCCCGGAGCTCCCAGACAGATGGTTCAGCAGTTTCTCCTGTTTGCCACGGAAACCTCGAGCGTTCCAGGCGGATTTCAAACCCGTTCTCTGCCAGCTCCTGCAGGTGTGTGTGCTCCACACACCCTCAGGGTTTCACCCCTCACCGCCATCCCCGCCAGCCCGGTGCCGCAGGAGGGGTTTTGGCCCTGCCCTGTAACCCAGGGGACATTACAGACCCGGCTTTACCTCAGTCCCCACCTCAACAAACTGAAATTCCCCTCTCCAGCCCTGCCCTGCTCAGCTCCGTGCCCAGCGCTCTTGTCCAAGGGTCACAGGACGGTTCCTCCACCACTGCAGCTCCAGCCCTGCCCTCAGGCCACCCCAAAACCCTTTTGAACCCAATTTCCCTGCCCTCAGGCCACCCCAAAACCCTCTAGAACCCCATTTCCCTGCCCTCAGGCCACCCCAAAACCCTCTAGAACCCCATTTTGCTGCCCTCAGGCCACCCCACAACCCTCTTGAACCCCATTTCCCTGCCCTCAGGCCACCCCACAACCCTTTTGAACCCCATTTCCCTGCCCTCAGGCCACCCCAAAACCCTCTAGAAACCCATTTCCCTGCCCTCAGGCCACCCCAAAACCCTCTTGAACCCCATTTCCCTGCCCTCAGGCCACCCCACAACCCTTTTGAACCCCATTTCCCTGCCCTCAGGCCACCCCAAAACCCTTTTGGACCCCATTTCCCTGCCATGGGGCCAGGGATTTTGCAGGAGCACTGTGTCAGCTGGGTTGGGAGATGGTGAAAGGCACCCAGGGTGGTTTGCACCGAGCCCTGGGCAGTTGTCACTAATGAGGTGACATCTTCATGTCACCCCTCATGTTCTTTGTGATAAAAGTCCTTATCTGGGTCACCCCATGCTCTCCCTAATCTGTTTTCCCCGGGGACATGCAGTGATATCCCTTAATCACAGATAAGAGAAGCAGCTTCGTTAGGAGCTGCCCGAGGGCTCCCAGGGGCTGGAGAGGAGGAAGAGCCGAGATTTTGGGTGGTTTTGCAGGATCTGCAGATCACCAAAACCTGCCCTGCCCAGTCTGGGCACAGCTCTGGGAGGACCACGACCAGGAATTTCCTTGGGGAGAGCAAAAGGAAAAGCTCCAAGCGGTGCCTTGTTGGGATTACCTAAAAACAGAGGCCAGAGAGAATTAAGGGAATAAAAAGCAGATTGTTTGTATTTATTGAAGGGCCTTCAGGTACATTTCAGGCAGAGAAAACCTCACAGGAGCTGGACCCAAAATGGACCACGGATTTTTACGCTTTTATCAGTTTGGTCCATTTGCATATTGGGGGTTCATCTTCCAATTACAGCTCCAGCTAATGAAGTCATTTACTCCCAGTTTGCTCCCCCTCAACTCTTGTTTCCATCTCTCAGGGCCTGAGGCAGTGAAGTGTCCTTGATTCCCAGGCCCAGAGAGGATGGATTTGGGATGGATGTGGTGGGATGGATGTGGGATAGATGTGGGATGGATCTGGGATGGATTTGGGATGGATTTGGGATGGATTTGGGATCCCAACGCTCCAGCAGCAAGGGCCAGCCGTGCATGAACAGCTCCCAGCTGCCAGGCAGGAGCTGTCAGCACAGCACTGAGCACAGGGAGGGCAGGGAGAGAGGAGCTGGAGATGTGCAACAGCTGTGCCCCTGCCTGCCTGGGGATGGGCAGATCCTGGTCCTGCTCCCTCACAAGAGGGGTGGGATCCCCTAGGAATGATCCCCCCATATCAGGAAGGAGGGGCAGCATGAGCAAGATTTCAGTTTCGTTTTGCTCCACGCGGTTTTATTTAATATCAGACACCTTTTCTAGCAGGAGACAGCATTCTCAGCCCCTCAGATGCAGGAGGAGCAGCTCAGCTCCCAATAAACCACCTGAACATCCCACCACGTCCTCTGTCCCCACAGTCCCACAAAGCCTTGGAGACCCAGAGACTTTCCAAAGGTTCCAGGAATCCTGGGATAGAGCAGAGCTCCTCCAGTCCCGAGGGCTTTCAGCTCTGGCCAGTCCCTCTGGGGTCTCCTGGATGTGAAAGCCACCAGTGACCCCTCCAGGCCACTCGGGGACTGCACTTGTCACCTCCTGTCCCTCCCTGGCCCGGTGAACTGCGCTTAACCTGGAGAAGAAAGTTGGAACTTTCCGTTCTTTTTTTTTATTTTTTTTTTTTCCTTCCTGTCCTTTAAGTGATTGAAGTAGCAGCTGAGAAGGAGGCACTTGAAAGCAGCTCGAGTCTGGTTAAAGCTGGTTATCCATCTCAATTTGCATGACGATTATGCAAATTGCCCTTCGCAGAACGCGGCTGTGATCTCCAGCCACGTTTAGGGTTTTCCTGCGGGCAAAAGACCCCAGAGGAGCCCCCGAGCAGCTCTCCAGCCCCCGGGCACGCTCGGACAGCACCAGGGATGTGAAATGCCGGGTTCCCCCTCTCCCCCGTGGTTTTGGGTGTTCTGGGGGGGGCCCAGCCTGGCTTTGCCCCTGCCCTCGGGTGGTTTTGGGCTTCAGGAGGGGCTGCAGGGCTGAACTCTGCCCCTGGCATCGTCTCCTCAGCTGAAGCTGAGTTTTGGAGCCCTCCCACTCTCCCCCAGCCCTCCAGGGCGAGCAGCTCTCAGGCTCCAGGGCAGATCTGAACCAGGGGTTTGTTTAACCCGACCCCCCTGGAACCCTCCAGATGCTCCCCCACAGCTGCAGGTCCAGACCCTCACCTGGTGGGACAGCTGGATCATCATCCCTCACATCCTCCAAACACCACCCATGGGCTCCAGCACATCCCAGCCCCAAGGAACAGCCTCCCCCAGCACTTTCAGCAGCAAATGCCCCACAGCAGCCCCCCAGGGAAACCCAGTGAAGGGAATTATCCCCAGGCTGCCCTGAATCACTCGAGGAAAGTTTAGAGACCCACACAAACCCTCTCCAAAACCCACAAAAACTTCTCAAATCTTTCCCACCCTGCAGGCCAGCAGCAGATTCACACCACCCAGGACCTCCCTGGGCCACTGCCCAGGCTTTTATGCACGCCAAAAATCTATTTATACTACACCAAGAGCTCTTCTCCAACATCAGTGTCCAAAAAAAAAAAAAAAAAAAAAATCACATTTGAAGGACGAGATGAGGCCTGGATTTATCCAGACCTCTCCTGCAAGGGCTCCCAGTGCTAAATTTGCTGTTGGGTCAATCTGTGGGACACTGGTGACCCTCGTGGTGGTGATGATGATGGTCACCTTTGGAGCAGCTCCCGTTAGGAGTGGTTTTATCTCCTCATTTCTCGTGGTTACAAAATCTCCAGCAAGTGCAGGGGGATGGGAGGCAGCATCCTGGAGAGAAACCAAAAACAAGAAAAAAAAAAAAAACCAGGCAAACACCCACCCTCCAGCTCTTTAGGGCTCAATCCAAACCCACTGGGATGAAAACAAAAGCACAACGAGAGTTGGCTCAGCCCGAGCTGGACCTTCCCAGAAAAGCTGAGCTCCCAGGACATCCAGCAGAGCTTCTGGAGAGAGACCGTGCAGCCCGTGGAGAGGGGAGGCTGAGGGGCTGCCCCCTGCCTCAGGCTGTCCTGAGGGACACATCCAGGGATGTAAACAACACGGATCAAAAAGAGGAGCAGCCAGGCGCAGCTCCCCAGCCCGGGACTGGATTTGGGTTGAAATCCCAACTCTTAGCGAAAGCTTGGCACTTCAAACTAAAGTGGGGCAGCTTCAAAGAAGGCTGGGGGGACCCAGCTGTGGCCAGCAGCTGGGGCACCTCCCTCAGGTGCCCTCTAGGTCTGTGCTGGCCTCCCCTGCCAAGGTTTCTCTGTGCTCACATCTCCCCTGTCCCGGCAGATGCCAGAGCAGAGCGATGGATGGAGCTGGGAATGGGATCCTGCTCCCACCAGGAGGATGAATCCCCACCCCTCCCTTCAGCCCCCACTCAGAGGCAGCTGAAATTTTGTGGTTTTTTTCAAAGTGGTTGAGGACTAAACGGAGCAAACCCAGCCCAGTCCTGGCTGCAGCTGCAGGACTGGCTCCTTCCTGGCTGCTCTTGGTGATTTCCATGCTGGGGGATGTGTAGGGGTGTCCGAGGCTGAGTGACACCCTCAGGAGCTGGAGAGGAGGACAAAGAGGGAAGGCTGTGCTCAGCCAGGGGAAGGGCAGCTGCTGGACCTGCTCCTCCTCTGCTCTGCTCCCTTCTGCCTCCTGGCTGCTCACCCTGGTGAAAATGGCTTTTGGAGCCTGTGTGACACACCTGGGCTTTCCCAGGGTCAGCATTGCTGCCCTCAGCCCTGGCTCACAGCTCCTGGGGGCACCCTGATGGGTCAGGATGTGCACAGCTCCCCCAGAACTCTCCCCGTGAGCAGCTCCCACAGCCACAGACCTGTTCCTGCCATGGATCCGGGTGGGAGCAGGGTGTGCTGCCCTCTCCATGGCAGAGAGGAGATGGTGGCAGTGCAACCCCATGGTGAGAGACCAGGACAGAGAGCTGCCACTGGAGCTCTGAGCACAGACCTGAACTGCAGAGCAGCTCCATGCCTCCTGAGCCTCCCTCAGGGGCCCAGCACCATCCAACTCTTGGAAACAATCCCATGGATCAATCCAGATCCCTGCTGGTGGAGACAACCCATTCATCTCCTGCATTAAAGTGCCAGACTCTGGCTTAAAACTGCGCAGGTTGTTTCCTCCTTAATTCCTAAACCTCCTTCACAGCTCCTGATTTGGAGTTTAACCGTGTTACTGCCTAATTTGTGCTGAGTTTTCCTGGGCACAGACAGTCCTTTCACCTCAGGAGCTCCTCTCCTTCCCTGACATGTCCCTCACCTCCTCTTCCCAAGGAATCCACTGGCTCATCAAACAGGGGCTCTGCTCCCTACACCAGCAGCTCACACCTCTCCTGCCCCTTCCCTGTTTGGATTTGCCCTCAGGAGAAGCTCAGGAGCATTGCAGATAAATCCCACCAGGAATCCAACCAATTTCCCTTCCCTTCTCCCCCTGGGATGTGCCTGGCTGTGCTGTCACTCCTGCATTTCCAGCACTGGAGCTGGGGTCAGGTCCCAAATGTCCTTGGGATGGATCTCCTGCAAGGCAGACACCCCTGTGGGCAGCTCTCCAAGCTGTCAGCTCCTCTTCAGTGAGCTCCTCGTGCACTTTCCACTCTGCCATTAATCCCTGTCCTCATTAAGGGTTTCCCACCAGGCGCTGGAGCAGACTCCTCACTGGAGTGTGGAGAGAAGTCTCTGGCATTTCCTTCACCCAGAGATGAGCCTGGCACCTCCTGGACTGCATTCCATGCCCTTTTCTCTTTAGCTCTGTGCTTTTAGGGACTCCTTCCCTCCAGATTTGTTCCACAAACTCTGGGGGCTGGGTTAATGTGCCCCAGATCATTTGTTTTCCCATTTCAGAAACACTGAGGGAAATCTGGGAAGAGCTTGGGTGAGGAGGTGTGAAATCTGGATCCAGGAATTTTCTGGTTTGTGGGAAGTGCAGGGGGTCTCTGGACAGGCAGGGAAGGTGAGGAGAGGGCAGTGCTGGGTCACTCCAGCCCATTGTCCTTCCCAGGACAGCAGGCAGGAGCAGGTGCCTGCAGAGTGATCCCAAGGGTAGGGAGGCACCCAGAGCTGCTCCTCTTGTTCCAGCAGGAAGAAAATCCCTGCTCAGGAGTCATCTCCTCACTCTGTCAGACCTCGTGTCAGACCTGGTGACCATTTGTCCATTTTGGGACCATTTTGGGTCCCCCTTGGGTGTAGCCCTGGCCAGGCTCTTGTCCTGCCCAAGGTGAATCCTGGAGGCCTTTCAATAAATCTCTGCTTTATTCTCTGGCTCTGCCCAGTCTCTGTTCCAGCTCAGCCTTCCCAAGGCACCAGATGAGCTCTGGGTTTTGTTGGAGGGGTTCCTGCTTGCTCCACCACGGATGGCAGAGCCCCAGCAAATCCCAAATCCCAAATCCCAAATCCCATCCTCCAGACTCCAGCCTGCCTTGGAGCGTTTCCAGCCTGGCAATGGCAGTGATGGCACCCAGCTGTCCTCCCTTGGGTCAGCACAGCCCGAGCAGGGTGGGGTTTGTGTGGGTGACAGAGCCACAGCCAAACCCCTGGGAATCCCTGGCCAGTCCAGGAGGTGACAGGGATTTTAGGAGAGGACATCAGAACTCCTCCCAACCTCCTCTTCTGGTCTCCCAGGACCCTCCTCAGCCCAGAAAATTCACTGGGACGTTTGTTTCTCCTCTTTATTTTTCCCTCTGTCTGCTCAGTCTGGCTGGAAACGAGAACAGCCCCATTCTCTTCATCAAAATGTTCCCCCAAATGAACATTTCCTATCTGCTCCCAGCTTTTGTAATATATTCCTGTATTTTTTTCTTGCTCTCCATGGGAGAGCTTCTCTATTTGGCTTTATTTTCCATTAAATGGGAATCTCTTTTAATTAAAAGAAGAGGGAAAAGCCCTTCAGTCCCATTCAGCTCGAAGCAAATTGGTGCTTTTGTCTTTGGAGGATCCTCAAGATGCAGTTTAGGGTTGGATTCATGGAGTGAGCCAAAAACTTGGAGCAGCAGGACCAGCTCCAGGCCACAACTTGTCATTCTCCCTTGGCTCCTATTCCCCAAACTTGCAAACCCCCCATTCGTCAAAATAAAATAAAATAAAATAAAATAAAATAAAATAAAATAAAATAAAATAAAATAAAATAAAATATATAAAATAAAATAAAATATACAAAAATAAACCAAAATAAAATAAAATAAAAATAAAAATAAAATAAAATGTAAAATAAAATTCCCATTTCTTGAAAATGCCAATTTTGCCCAAAACTGAACAAAAAGCCCAGCTCATAAAGCCTCTCCTCCTCTCCCTGGAAGTCCCAGCTCCAGCTGGAGTTCTCCAAACAATACAAACTGATTGTGGGCTGGGCAGGGATAACAGAGAGCCTCTGGAGCTGCAGGGAAGAGCCCAATTCCTCCTTCCCTGCTGGTTCCCACTGCCTGGAGTGGGGTTGGGATGCAGGGCTGGGATCTGGAGCTCTGGGCACGGTTTGTGGGGTCAGGGCTTTGCTGGGGTGGTGCAGCTGTGGGGTCAGGGCTTTGCACCCCAAAGCCAGCAGCTCCCGAAGCGTGGATCAGGGAATCCCTCTGTCATAGGCTAGGAAAAGCCTGATTTTGTTCCAATCGGGGTCAGCTTTTTTGATTGACAAGCAATTTATCCAGTAGAAGACAAGCTGCGACTTTTGGCGAAATGCTTAAAAAGGCTGGGTGGGGGGAGGAGCGGTCTCTTTGTCTTCCGGTGTGGCAGGCCGGGGACAGGGAGCGGCCGGGCCGGCCGGCCTCGGTGCCCCCCCACCCCGGGCGGCTGCGGCGGGCCGGGCGGGCCGGGCCGGGCCCCGATGCTGCTGGAGTCGGGGCAGGCCGGGCCGGAGCTTTGGGAGCCGCTGTCTCGCAGAGAAGCAAGCAGCATGGAGAAGAGGGAGAGCTCGGACGGAGTGCCCCTTCGCCCTTGCTCTTCTTTTTCAAGCCGAAGAAACCAGCGCACGGCTTCTGAACGACTCAGTTTCCCGCCGCAGAGCCACGTGGGCAGCCCGGCAGCCCGAAAAGTTTAATCCTTTGTTGCTAGCAGATGGACTTTCCTAAACATCATCTTTCTCCGGAAGAAGAACAAATATAGCGAATAGAAAGACACAGCATGGAGCTACAGTCGGTAAAGGGAGAGTGAAAAGGACTTTAAGGCAAAAGGACAAGGAGTGGCCTAATTTTGGCTGGACATTTCTGGTAAACTATAGAGACTGAACTAGTTTTTTTCCTGTAACATATAAATGCTTTTGGGGGGATGTAAGGTTCTAGTTAAAAGTGATATGAAGCTTTTTGCTCCTAAAGAAAGAGGAAATTTGTTTTTGGGTCTTGAGATGATTTTGGAAATAGAAGAAGAGAATCTTTGTGTCATACTAGAGGAGGCATCCTTAAACAGTACCCCAATAAGCAAATATGGCCTATGTGCAGTGTTGAGAGAGCTGCTAATGGGTAGGATTTCGCAGTTTGCAGGAGTTCCTTTAAAATCCTCGCAGATGTAGAGCATGGGATGTCTATATAGAACCCAGAGAGACTCCTTTCCTAAAAGAACTGATAAAAGGTTATTTTTAAAATGGTAAAACTGGCTGAGGTTGCAGGTCATGTCTTTTTATGTTGAGTGAAGAAAGGTAAAAAACTTAGAAAGAGAAAGAAAGATGTTTTAGAAGTTTCATTTGTTGTTGTTGTTGTTTTTTTCCCTTTTTTTTTTGTTGTTTTTGTGTGTATTAATAAACTATCTTTGTAATTTAAAGATGGGCCTGTTTTGCTTTATATTCTTCCAGTCAAATGAGATATAGAACGTGATAAAACCATCACACCCTCCCTCTGGAATTTGCCAGGAGAACACGTGTTGGTTCCCAAGTGCTCTCTGAGGAGATGAAGAGCTGGCAGTTTTTCCTTGGTGCTCACATCACCAATCAGCCGAGGGACAGGAGTGGGAGGTGGCTGCCAGGGAGGTCCTCAACACCCGGTGACAATCCTGCCCCATCCCCTGCTCCTCCCCGGGCTGCACCCCCCAAAACCATTGGCAAGCAGGCAAGGAAAAGCCAGGGTTGACCTGGAAGCTGAACTGGGGCCGAGCTCAGGTTGAAACAACCCGAGGGAGAGGTGGGAGCTGAACCCCCAACCCCTGAAATGCCCAGATCCAGGCACTGCCAGTGATCCCTTCAGTTTTATCTTTCCTGTTTTCCAGACTCTGTGCTGCCCAGGGGTGCAGCTCTGAGCTCACATTCAGGGTCACTCAGCTCCTCACAGAGCAGGGACACAAAACAAATCCTGTTCCTGCTGCACACCAAGGACAACTTTCAGCCCAAAAGCACAAACAAGGGTGGCTGGAGGGAGGAACAAGAAGGATGGGAGCTCACAGCCTGCAGCTGGAATTGGACAATTAAACCCCAAAATGCAAATGGACCCAAACTGATCAAAGTGTCAGACCTGGTGACTGTTTGTCCATTTTGTGACCATTTTGTGTCCATTTTGTGACCATTTTGTGACCATTTTGGGTCCCCCTTGGGTGCAGCCCTGGCCAGGCTCTTGTCCTGCCCAAGGTGAATCCTGGAGGCCTTTCAATCAATCTCTGCTTTATTCTCTGGCTCTGCCCAGTCTCTGTCCCAGCTCAGCCTGCCCAAGGCATCACCAGGCCTGGCTAAGCCCCCTGGAAAGGCCTTTTCCATCTGGGATCTCTCTCCCAGCACAGTGAGAGTATTGCTGTGTCAGAGTGGCCTGTTATTATGATCCATTTATGCCATTAGTGGAATATCCTCCTCTTGGATTGCTCAGTTCTGTATTAACAGCGTAAGAAACCCGGCTTTTCCTTCAGCTCTTCATTGTCTAAATGAGTCCCAGACTCTCCCTGCGACAGGAGTTTGATGGATGGCCATATTTTTAGCTGTGATCACGTCTTGATGCTCTGAAATTAGGGACATGCTTTAAAAATATTAGCCCACGTGCATTTATCTTATTTCTCTTAATCTCTGTCTCACCAGTTCTCCTTCTGTTTTTACTGTAGGGTCATTAGCACTTGTTATGAGCCTGATAAATGGGTATGACACCATTTATTTGCTGTTTGAGCAGCCCAAGGAATGGGAAAATAAAGCATAAATACGGGGAAATGATCACTGGGGGTTTTACTTCCATAACAGAGAACGTTCCTAATGAATTGCCTCGCTGGGGCATCGTTTTGTCCAGCCAGTCTTGCAGATGTGAAGAAAATCTGAGGATTCAGGAAAGAGCTACGGGATTGAACCTGGAGAAAAAAAAAAAAATCCTGTGCAGTGCCAGACCAAAGGGATTTGACCTGTTTGATGTCTCAGAGACATCGAGAGCTGCAAGTCAAAGTGACAAATAGGCTCAGAGTGGGGGGGGAGATATTAAAGGATTTATTAAATTTCAGAGAAATGGGACTAAACAAAGTCCCACCTGGACATTTAGCCTGGATGTGGCAGTCAGGAGCTGCCAGCACAGGGATTTAATGGAGCTCAGACCAAGGGCTCATCCAGGGCTGGAGGCTCAGGGAGATCCAGGAGCTCTGCAGCCCTCAGCAGGATTTTCAGTGTAGAGCCAAGGTGGGGATTTGGGGCAGAGGGGATTCCCCCACTGCCAGCCCAGCAGCCCCAATCCATCCCTGTGCCCCTGTGGGCACACATGGATGAGTTATTTGCTGCCAAGGAAGAGGTGCAGTAGGCCAACATGAATTATTGGGATTGGGAAAAATAAATCTCCAGTTGTGGGGTCAGCTCTTCACAGAGCAGTTCCAGCTGCCCTGGGAAGTGGCTGGAATCCCAATTGCTCTGCTCCCTGCTGCAAGGGAATTTATGGCAGTGAGTCCCAGGGCTGTTTCCTGCTGCAATGGAGGAGCTGTCAGTAAACAGAGATAGCCCTCACCCCCAAATCACAGATCAGAACGGGTTTGAAGAACCTCAGGGCCCATCTCGGTCAGGGCAGGGCCACCTTCCATAGACCAGGCAGGTCCTGCTTAATTTGGCCTTGAACCCTTCAAGGGATGGGGCATCCCAAATCCTCAACCCCAAATCCTCAATCCCAAATTCTCAATCCCAAATCCTCAATCCCAAACCCCAACAGGCTCTGGCCCGGCCATGTGGTCCCCAAGTGATATTCCCTTCTTTTCCCAGCTGCTGCCTTTGCCCACGGACAGGAAAGGCAGAAGAGGGACACGGATGGTGCTGACTGTGGGGAGGGGACAGCTGGGAGCCGTGGGGACACCGGGCTGTCCCCTGTCCCCTCTCAGCACCGGGGTGGCAGCGGCCGCTGGGCTCGGCCGACGACCAAACGGGAGCTCCTCTCCTCTGGAAATGTGATGGATGATCCCAATTACATCCTTCCAGCCCTGATTTAATGTAATGTTTTATTAATGGCAGCGATCAGGGGAAAGCAAACAGCTCATTCCGCGCACGCCGCTCCCTCCCCTCGCTGCTTTTCCCTCTTTGCCTTCCCCACCTTCATCCCCAGTCCTTGATGCTCCTGGGGTCAGGGGGGTCAGCAGGAGGAGGAGACACCGGCAGACAATTCAGGGAGCAGGGCGACGCCTCATTAGCGCCCAATTAGCACGATTGGGACAATATTTTCTTCGCTCGTTCTTCACGGATTATTGGGAGGAAGCGGCAGATTGCCGCTCTGTTTCCGTGGATATTAAAAAGTCCGTGTGGAAGGATGGGGAAGAATAATGCCAGGTTTTGCCTTGCTGGGTTTAATGGTCCTTTGTTGCAGGAGGAGGGATGGGAAGAACGGAATAAATCCACTTGGAGCTGTCCCTGAGTGGGCACAGCACGGGCAAGGCTGGGGAATCTTCGCTCAGGGCAAAACTTTTCCTGATCTGAATCCCCCCGAGCCAAGCCCAGCTTCCCAAACCTTCGGGAAAAGCTTTCCTGGGGGGAAGTGCATCCCCACCTCTGCACAGGCAGCAGGGAATGGGATTTCCCTGGACAAAACGTGCTAAAAACTGGAATAACACAGCAGGGAGCAAGGAATCCTCGTGCCCCTGTAAATCCAACCTCCATCCTCTTGCACTCCTTGGATCCTCCCTCCACCCCGACCCCGTTTGCTGTTGGATTTGGAAGCCTGTTTGCATATTTACTCATTTTCACTCCTATTTATTCACCCTATATCTTCTTTTAATAGCAATGCAAAGCCCCCTGGGCCAGTGGGGACAAACAGAAGGGACAGGAGCTTTCCTGGGTTTGTTATCCTGCTTTTTGCTCCCAGCTTGAAGACAGAACTCAAAGATCTTTTCAATCAAAAGTGCTCCACGTCGTGGGTAAATGATTTCTTTTCCCCTCAGAGAATCATTAATCAGGCACATCATCCTAGATCTCTCCCGTTTTCCCAATGCCTTTTGGTGAATTCCTAAAATAAAGGAGTTCTGGTGGGGGGAGGAAAAGGGAGGGGAAGATTAACTGGAGCAGGTGTCACATTTGTCTTATTTCCAGTGCAAATACAATCAACAAGTGCCAGGCTAAAACCAGGCCCTAAACAAAACCTGCAAAACGTTCTCCAAATAAATGATTCTTGGCGCTCCTCTGTTTGTTTTTAATTTCCAGTCATCCTCTCAGTATTCCTGCCAATCCTTCTGCTCTGGGAGTGAGCTCATCCGAGCTGATTCCAGGGGGCAGGCTCCTGCTGCTGAGGGACCCCGCAATGCCCCATCCCCACCCTCATCCCAAAACATCCCTCATCCCCAAACAGCCCAGGATCCCTCCCTAAACCAGCCCTGAGGATGCACAGAGCTGAACTTCAGCATCAAAACCTCTCCTCAGCGCTGGCTCTCCACCAAAGGGGAGGGGGAGGCATCTCCAGATGCAAATCCTAAAATAAATCCTATTTGAGCTTTTTTTTTTTTTTTCCTTGCTTTAATAGGATTTATTTCAGGATTTGGAGCCTCCTTGCTCTCCATGAGGTGGTTGTGGTTGGACTCTGCCCTTTTCAGTGGCTGCTGCAGCCCAGCCCCATTCCATGAACCTCCCCCTCCACTGATCCCATGGATTTTGGGTCACACTTGATAAAGGAGAAGATATTTGGGTGGGGAGATTAAGAGCAGGCATAACCTGGGACCCAAAGGGCTCGGGTGGGATTTCTCCTGGGGGGATGTAGGGAATCCTGCAGCTGCAGGAAAATGTGGCTCACCCAGCATGTGGGTCTGGGCTTGGAAAATGCCAGGGAGTTCTCCTGAGAGGAGCATCAGTGCCTTTTCCTCATTAGAAACTCCAGCTGCACCCCGGGAAAAAAAAAAAAAAAAAAAAAAAAAAGAGGGGGGAAAAGCAAGTTGTTTTTTCGAATTGGAAATTGCAGATTTTAACAAAGAAAGGCTTTTAGAAAAATTTTCCGCTTTCTAAGGAAACGATAAAGGAAAAAAAAAATTATTCAAAACACATTAAGAGGAAAAGAAGGCTGCAAAAACTCTTCCCTGAGTCAGAACATTTGACTCAGAACTACAAATGGAAGGGGCTTTTTCTGAATCCTGGAGCACTGCAGTGAAGTGAGAACCACATTTCCCTCAGTGGATCCCACTCCCAGCCCGGGAATGTCTCTGCCCTGACCCACAGGTCCTTTATCCACCTCTCTGATCCCTCAGCAGGAACCACTGGATTTGATAAAAGCTTTGTCTCTCTCTCTCAGACCTTTGCCCTGAGCCCCTGTGGCTCCAGCACCATTCCAAGGGCTGCCAGCTCCCCTTGGAGCCGTGGGGTGACTCTGGAATGGGAGCAACAGCATCCCAGGCCTCCAGCAGCACACGGGTTATCCTGAGCCTGCTCCACCCCTGGATACATCCAGGTGTGTTTTGAGGAGCAGTCCCTGGAAAGCTGAGGGTACAGAGCTGAGTTCAGAGTCAAATGGTCATTTTCCCTCTGTTTTCCCTAAGGGATTGCCAGGGCAGGGCACAGCCCCTGCTGGGTTTATTGGGGATAACTCAGCCTGCAGAGGAGCAGGCACCTCCTGCCCTGCCCATTCCTGCCCCTCTTCCTGCGGGGTGGGGCAGCCCAAGGGTGGGCACTGTCCCCATCCCCTTTGTGGCCTTGGCAGTGCCCACAGGATGGGCCCCTGGAGGGGCTGTGCAGGAGGAAGGGATCATTTCCCATCTCTGGGAATGCTTTTCCCATCCCCAGGGCCCATCTCTGGAACCCAGGCAGAGCACCTGAGCTCCCGTGGGGTTAAATGGTTCCACTTCCCTGCAGGACATGGAGAGAACTCCCAAAGCTGTGCCCCCAGAACGTGCAGAGCTCCCAGATAAAATCCTCCCTGCCATGGGAAGAGGTGGCTGGGCACTGAGGAGCCACAGCAGCCACCCGTGGGATGGGGAGTGTGGAGGAATCCTGGCCAGCATCCCCTGGCCAGGCTGCAGTGGCTGTGCTGGCACTGGGCTGGTGGCACACGTGGCACACAGCAGGGCACAGCTCTCCTTGGCTGTGACAGTGCCACTGCTTTACCAGGACATCTTGGGAATGAGGTTCCAGCTCTGGATGAGATTGCTGAGGCACCAAACCGCTCCTGGCTGCTCTGCTGGTGTGAAATGCTCATAAATATCCCACAAAGGATTGCTCCTGGCTGGGTTGGTTTCCATCAGGTGGAGCAGAGCAGGAGGCTGGTCCTGGACTTCCCCCCTTCCCCGTGACTCACTTCACCCTGAAAAAATGCAGCTCCAAGAGGAGGAAAGCCAGAGGCAGTGTGGAGGTGAAGGCAGGACTGGCTCTGGCAGATTTGGGCTGCAGGGAATTTGGGGCTTTGGAACAACCCCTGCCCTGAGGCAGAGCTGGAGCTCCAGGGTCCATTTTGAATTGTCCCCGGGGATCAGTGCAAGGAGCCTTTTGTCCTGCCCCGGGGCTGGGGATTCCTGTCAGGTCCAATCACTGGGAGCAGCCAGGTGCTGCAGGACGTGGAAAGCCAAGCCCGTGTGCCAGCCCTGGCCTCTGCACAGGCCCTGGCAGCTCCGGGCTCACTCACCTGGAGCTGCTTGTCCTGCTCAGTGCCAGAGGTTCCCGGGGTCACTCCCATCCTGTTTCCCAGCTGGTGCCTGTCCTGTGTCACCAGATTACCCGGGCAGGGGCACAGGGAGCAGCCGGGGCTCTCTCTGCGAGGGGTTTGCACCCTTCGTTCCTAAACCAGGTGGGATTCAACCTCCCCTTCCCTGTGCCCGCCACTCCCTCGGCCGGCGGTGTTGCGTTGCATCCTCACACCCAAACGAATGCTTCCCAAAAAGGACAAGAGGTTTCAGATTCACCCCTGACTTCCAAGGAAAAGCAGCCTTCCCTCCCAGCCCGGCGCCGGCAGCTGCACACCGGAATTACAGATGGAACTGTGAAGGGAGCTGTGAATGCAACACAGCGCAAGAATTATGTAGAAAATAAAGGTAGTTACAGTTGCTTCAAAACATTTTCGCAGCTAGAGCTCAGGGCTTTTAATCAACTCTCTTTTTTCCCCCCTTTTTTTCCCCTCTTTTTTTTTTTTTATTGCAGGTTCTCCTTTCTGCCAAACATTTGCAGAGGGAGGAAGAAACTAAAGCAAAGAGAGAAAGAGAGAGAGAGAAAAAACAGTTTTAGCTGCCAATCTGTTGCTTGCAAAGCCATGAAAAAACACCCTGAGAGAGACTGGCATGTATTATGGAAAAGGAAAAGGAGTTCATGCATCCTCTTTGCTGAAGTCTTTTGAGGTCCCTTCCCTCCTGAGACCTCCTGTGTCCTCCAAGCCATCACAGGAGGTTTCAGCCCGCACCTGCCTCATCCCAGGCTCCCTGAAAAGTTGTCTCAGCCATCCTGCCTCTCCTGGAAGTTCGTTCTGGTGCATGGAGGCCCCTCTGTCCCTTGGGGCTGTCCCAAGGAGCTCTGCTCTGATGCCACCTCCAGGATTACTCCCAGGGCTACTAAAGCTTGGCAAAATCTTGGGTTTGAGTTTAACATTCCAGGCAGGGAGCCCTGGGAGAGATGTGGCTGCACCTCCTGTTAGTAAAATCCGTGTTCCTCCCCATTTTCCTCACCTTGTCTCTCTTGTGAGGGTTGATTTGTGCCTTTTGCTCTGCACCTCCGGGCTGGAACTCTGGATTTCTCCTCCCACCCAATGCAGGGAGACCTCCAGAGCCCCAGGACACTCGGGGAAGTTCACCTGGGGAAACCAGGCTGGAAAAAAGGGACAGGGGGAGAAATTTGGGTTGTGTTCAGTGTGTGAGGCCTGGGAAGGTTAGGCACAGCCTGGACTCAGTTTTGCTAGGTCAGAAAGTCAGGCCTGAGCCTAAGGGTGAGGGAGTCCCTTCCCTAAGGCCACGGGAGCAGGGAAAACACAGACAACAGAGAATAATAGAGACAATAGATAATAATAGATATATAACAAAAATAGATAATAGAGAATACAGATAATATAGACAAATATATAGATAATAAATACATAATGATAAATAAAAATATGGATAAAATATAGATTATATATAAATAAGTAGATAATAAATAGAAATATAGATAAAATATAGATTATCGCTATAAGTATTTAGATAATAAATATATAGATGATCAATATAAATATAGATAAAAATATAGATCATATATAAATACATAGATAATAAATAGAAATATAGATATAGATTATCTATATAAATATATAGATAATAAATATATAGATAATAAAAATAGATAATAGATAATATATATCATAAATACATAGATAATAAATATAAACCTAGATAAAATATAGATAATATATAAAAATATATAGCTAATAAATAGATAGCTAATAAAAATAGACTATAGATAATATACAATCTATCAGTGCTGTTTAGGCTAATGGAGGCTGGGAGAGAGCTGAGCTGTGCCAGCCTTCCCCTGCTCCTCCATGCAGGGAAGGAGAATTAGAGGGGCAATGAGGAGAGAAACATCCTCTCCAGCTTGTTTTTAAGACATCCCTTCCACCCTGGGGCTTGTTTTAACGGCCCATGCCGCACACCAGAGCCATCCCCTTTTATTTACGATGATTATTACGGGCTGCTGCAGTGTCCCCTGGGTCCCAGAGAGGCAGCGCCGGCTGCTATTAAGGCATTTTGTCTTTCTCTACAATCACATAAAGACCTTCCCCGTGCTCCTCCCGCTGGGCAATAAAAAGGGAAAGACAATCCAGGGCTGAGCTGGCTGCTCTGGCTGGCTGGGCAAAGCGCCTCGTTAGGCACAATAAAGTGCTCTCCTTAACCCCGGGGCCAGCGGCCAGGCCGGGGCAATCAGGGCGAGGAAGAGGAGGAGAGGATGGGATGGAGGAGGTGGAAGGCTGAGGAGGAGCTGAGCCCGGCCCGGCAGCGCTGGTGCTCCTGGGGATGGATCCCTGCGTCCTCCTCATCCTGCTCCACACCAGGGCAGCCTCGGATGCTGCCTCCCTCCTCCTGAGTTCCCCAATTCCAGCCCTGGGACCATCCTCAGTTCCAGCCCTGGGACCTCCTTCATGAGTCCCTGAATTCCATCCCTGGGACCCTCCTCAATTCCAGCCCGGGGACCCAGTCCCCAAGTTCCAGATCTTCTGGGATCTCCTTCATAAATACCCCAATTCCAGCCCTGGAACCCCCCTCATGAATCCCCCAATTCCCACCCCAACCGCCCTCATGAATCCCCCAGTTCCAGCCCTGGGCTCCCCCTCTTGAATCCCCCAATTCCAGCCCTGAGACCCCCCTCATAAATCCCCCAATTCCCACCCCAACCCCCCTCATGAATCCCCCAATTCTATCCCTGGGTTCTCCCTCATGAATCCCCCAAATTCCCACCCCAACCCTCCTCATGAATCCCCCAAATTCCCACCCCAACCCTCCTCATGAATCCCCCAATTCCAGCCCTGAGACCCCCCTCATGAATCCCCCAATTCCCACCCCAACCCCCCTCATGAATCACCCAATTCCATCCCTGGGTTCTCCCTCATGAATCCCACAATTCCCACTCCAACCCCCCTCATGAATCCCCCAATTCCCACCCCAATCCCCCTCATGAATCCCCCAGTTCCATCCCTGGAACCCCCTCATGAATCCCCCAATTCCAGCCCTGGGTCCCCCCTCACGAGTCCCCCCAATTCCAATCCTGGCCTTGGCTTGTCTCCCCAGGAACCTGAGCACATCAGAGGCGGCCAACAAAGCATTTTGGAAAATTAATCAGCCCAATTGAAACGTGATTGATTGAGAATTGAGAACCACGATCCAGCAAGTCCTGGAAAATGTAATAGTCTAAAACCCTTATTAATTTTTCATGTTCTTTCTGTTTGGATTTTTTTTTTTTTTTTTCCCCTTGTGGAGGTGGCTTTGTGCCAGGATGTTTATGTGTAAATCCCAGCTCTCTTCCTGCCTGGTGCTGAGGCTCTGGAGCTGGGGACACCCTGGGATTTCCATCCCCCCCAAAACCCAGCTTGGAAAATGCACCAGCTAAAGAGGGGAAGAACCTCATGGAACTGAGCTTGCCAGCTTGGGATGAGCCAAAATCTGGGAATTTTGACAGACACAGCGACACCCATGTCACCGGGCACCTCTGGGTGACCTCCAGAGAGAGGAGCAACACCAACACCAAGCTCAGAGTGGCACATCCTTGACTCTCATCACTCCCTAAATTAATTAACCGCTGCTCTGAAATTAGGGGGACATCTGGTGGGGTAAACCCCAGTGCCCAAGGAGCCCAAAGACAGGTTTAGCTGCTCCTTTGAGTTCTGCTCCAGAGCTCCTCATGGTTCCGTGCCAGCGGCCTGGCATGGAATTAGCAATCAAAGGGAGACCAGGTTGTAAGTGAAATTATTTCTGTTTTCAACAGATCTGTTTTGATTTTTGCTTCCAAAGTGAAAATGTCTCTATTTGTTCAACATTTGGGTTTGGCCTGGATTTTTGCTTGGCTTTTTTTTTTTTTTTTTGACACAGTGTCAACATTTCTCAAGTGGGGGGAAAAAAAACCAACATAATTTGGATTTTTTTTTTTTTTTTTAAAAAAAAGACCAATTTTCTGCCAGCAGCAGCCATGGAAATGTTTCAACCAGAGCGCTGATGAAGTAATCTGAACATATGCCATGGGACCCAGGATCTGACCTCTCTTGTTGGCTTGCTTCCCAGGGGAATTGAGGCTGTAAAAATCACTCCTTCTCCGTGCCTCCTTGTCACCTTTTCACCAGCAAACCTGGCCGTACCTGGGCACATCTCAAGCACAGATGGGCTGAGATCCTGCAGGTAATTGCGTCCTCAAAAATCACGGCGCAGAATCAGTGATATTTGGATTTCTAACAGCAGAAGAGGTGGAAGGTAGCAGGAGGTCTGGATACAAATTAATTTAAAACGTGCAAAACTTCTTAAAACTTCCCATCTGGCAGGAGATTGGAGTTTGCACCTTTCTGGCCTGTGAATCAACCATGGACTTGGAGCAGAAGTGACACTTTTCTCCAGCCTGATCCAAAGTGCCCTCGTTGCCACATCCATGGAGTCACCCCGGTCCTCTGCCAGGCCAGCCTCGAAAACTCCTCAAAATGAGGATGAGGGAGGGGATTGATCCTCATCCCAGGGCCAGGACACAGCTCTCTGCCGGGTTTGCAGTTGGATTATTTTCCTGTGGGGACCCTGAATCTGTGTTTTCCTTAAGAATTGTTGTTGTTCCAAGAGTTTAGGCCGCAAACCCGGCTGTGGCCTCAGGGCCTTGTACCCCTGTACTGGGCCCAGCTGTTCTTATTTCTCTTTGTTTGTGTCCTGCTCTTCCCCGAGAGCTTTCTCTGAGCTCTCTCTGCTGTCTCCACCAGTTCCTGGCGAATCTGGAAGACAAAGTGCTCATCCTCTCCACCAGGGTTTTTTATTTTTAATAAAACTCGCTGGTGCTTCTCCTGAGGGACTTGTTGAAGTTGCGAAAGTCAGAGACAAAATGCTGGAGCTGCTGTTTCCTGGAGAGCGAGGCTGTGTTTCCTCGTGGAACATCTGCAAAGGGCAGGGATGGGACCAAGGGCTCCACGTTCCCCTGGATTCTGCTGGTGCTGGCAGCCAGTGATGCCTTAAGTTTTCTCTTTCATGTTTTCTGTGCTGCCCAGGGGTGCAGCTCTGAGCCTCACATTCAGTGTCACTCAGCTCAAGTCACTGTGGGTCTGACATTTGTTCCCTTTTTGCTGGAGATTGGTCAAAAGAACAATTTCCTGACTGGAAAGGCTGCAGAGACACGGAGTCCCTGCAGGTGCAGGTGCAGGGCCTGGCCTCTGGTGCCCTGATCCAGGCCAGCAGCTGCCCTGATCCCTTCAGTTTGAGCTTTCATGTTTTTTAGGCTCTGTGCTGCCCAGGGGTGCAGCTCTGAGCTCACATTCAGGGCCACTCAGCTCCTCACAGAGCAGGGACACAAAATAAATCCTGTTCCTGCTGCACACCAGGGACAACTTTCAGCCCAAAAGCACAAACAAGGGTGGCTGGAGGGAGGAACAAGAAGGATGGGACCTCACAGCCTGGAACTGAAATTGGACAATTACACCCCAAAATGCAAATGGACCAAAACTGATCAAAGTGTAAGATTTTGTGACCGGTTTGCCATTTCTGTGACCATTTTGGGTTCTCCTTGGGTGCAGCCCTGGCCAGGCTCTTGTCCTGCCCAAGGTGAATCCTGGTGGCCTTTCAATCAATCTCTGCTTTATTCTCTGGCTGTGCCCAGTCTCTGTCCCAGCTCAGCCTGCCCAAGGCATCACCAGATCCTTTCCAACTCCTCCCAAACTGTTTCTAATGGGCCAAAGGAAAACTTGAAAGGGAACATGGGAGGGAAAGCAAAACCCATTTTCCTTCTCTGTCCTGAAGAACTTGGGGCCTTCTTGGGGTCTCACGATGACGTTTGGACTCCTCAGAGGCACCAGCTGATGGTGCAGAGCCCTAAAGGGAATTTCTACATCAAACCAGAGGCACAATCCCTGAGCCAGCACCTCCTGTTCCACAGGACAGCTCTGGCTGCAGGAGAAGCCCAGCAACACCTCAGCTCTTGGGTATTAATCAAGGCTAATTAGCTGGACTAACGAGGCTGCGCTCCTGCAGGTCCTGAGGACTCTGCAGGAGGAGGGAGATGCTCCCAGACCAGGCCTCCCTCCCAGGCCATTTTGACAGGGGAAAAAAAAAAAAAAGCATTTCATCCTCATAAATCCTTGGCAGCAAATGTCGACTGGATGCCAACAGGAAAAAAAACACTAATAAATAAAAGGCAGCACTGTTTTTCTTTTAGATGGTTTGGATTGTCAGTGTTTTGTGGACTGGAAATTGAGTTTTTATTATTTTATTTTTTTAGCTCTCTTCTGCTACTGGGAATAAGCAAATACCTTAAGTTAAACACCTTCCTTCCAGCATCCCGGAGTGCACCCCATGGGGAGCAGGGTGATGTTGTTTGGGCACAAAAATCCCATTCCCCAGTGCCCAGGGCAGTGTGGGGACATCTCCCTGTGGCCACTGAGGGCACATCAGCAACTGGCTGTCCCCAAGCCACTCATCCTTGGGGATGAGGACTTATAATGATTAAAAAAAAAAAATCCCATTTTCTGTGAAAAACAGTACTTACAGGCACAACCTTAAACCCAGCCCTGGTTTCCTACCAAAGGAAAAGTTTGGGTGAGAACTTTTATCTGCCCCACTCTGAATTTTACGCAGGCCCAGCCCTGAACTCTGACCCTGCCAGGACTTCCCGTTCTGTTCTGGAAAAAGTTCCTGCTCAGCCCAGGAGCCAGAGCACAGCCCGGGCAGAGAAGTGGCTTCCTTGGCACCCAGATCTCTTTCCTGATTATTATTCTGGTCATTCACCCTCTTTCTCTCTCAATCTTGAGGAAGGAGCAGTGATTTTGTGAGTTGAAATTTGGATGTATTCCCAGCTCCATTTTTTTTTTTCTCCCCCTCTTGTTAATTAAAACTAATAAATCTGCTCAGCAGAGTTTGCAGAGCAGAGGGACAAGGTACAGTTATCTTGACACGGCAAGGCCATCTCGCTCCTTCCCCCCCACACCTGTTATTTATTTAATTTATTCACCTATTTATTCCCTCCTTGAGCCCGTTCCAGATCTGAATTTCTCATCCAGGCTCCGTGCAGGCTCTTTGCTTTTCTTTCCCAGGGAAGCATTCCCACAGGAGCCTCAAATAATCAACAATTGCCGTGGCGTGCATCCCTGGAAATAATTACAGACGATCCTGAGCAAGCTGGGAACAAAGGGATCCGTGTTGTGTGAGACGTCCCTCTGTCTGTTCCCTCGCCGGGGGGGATGGAGCCCCAGGGTCCGGGGAGCAGGGGGGGTCACTGCAGCTCTTTGCACTGATTTTGGGGGATGCAGCAGCAAAAATGTGAAAAGAAAAAGATGATTCCCCAACACTGGGGTGCTGAAAGCCCTTTGGGGGGATGCACGGCCACCCTGAGAACCCAGAGAGACACGCACCCACCATCCCCCGGGAAGGAGGGGATCCAAACTGTTCCCCGGTGTCCTTTCCCAAGGTGTCCCCACGCTGTCCTTTCCGGGAGGACAGAAGTGGCCCCCGAGCCGAGTGCCCGCTCCCAGATGGGACAGACGGGATTTTTACGGAGCTGCTGCCCATCCCCAGGTCCTGCTTGCCCGCAGGGAGCGTCTGCTGGCACCCAAGGGTGCCCCCAGGGTGCCCCAGAGCCCCCTGGCTGAGTTTCAGGGGCAGAGAAGTTTGTGGGGAACGGCTTTGCCCTGAACTCCCGCCGTCTCCTCCTCCTCCTCCTCCTCGGGAGGAAGGCAGCGCTGGTAGCCATAGCAACCAGATCTCCTTCTCTGCTCCAAACTTCACCCAGCCGGGGCTCCGGAGGAGAAATGGGAAGGGACGGGGGAATGCAAATGACCCGCAATCCCTGCAGCCCCTCCCGATCAATGGGATCTGCATTCTAAACCACGGGATGCGTGTGAGGATAACGGGGCGGATGGCAGCCAGGGGAGAAGGGAGAGGTGCAAGACAGAAAAACGAGCGGCTGAGCCGTCTCCTCCATCCCCCGAGCCTCCGGGCGGGCTCGGGAGAGGCTGTTCCAGTGTCAGGCGGAGGGTAACAGCTTTAATTAGTGATTTAAGGACCTTCCACAACAGGCTCAGCGCTCTCGGTGCTCCTGGGGAGCGGCTGTGCCACGTTTGGGGAAGCCAAGCACGTCCTGGCTGGGCTCTTCCCTCCCCTGGCACATCAGCACGGTGGGCAGTGGGGTGTGGGCACCCCTGGGACGGGGCTGGGACCTGGCTGTGGGGCCAGCACAGCTGGGGGGGCACAGTGACAGCCCGAGGGTGGTGAACGTGCTGAGCTGCACCTTCACCTGGCCCCACAGCCAAGCCAGTGACATGGGAGTCCAGCAAAAGCAGTGCCGGGCCAGGACATCCAGGTCTTCTCCCTGCACTTCCCATCCCCTGCCCGGGGTGGTACTGGGGCTTTCCTGCTCCATCCTCACCCTGCTCCATCTTCATCTTCCTCCATACTCACCCTGCTCCATCCTCACCCTGCCCCACCTTCATCCTGCTCCTTCCTCATCCTGCTCCTTCCTCACCCTGCCCCATCCTCATCCTGCTCCACCTTCATCCTGCTCCATCCTCATCCTTCTCCATCCTCATTCTGCTCCATCCTCATCCTGCTCCACCTTCATCCTGCTCCATCCTCACCCTGCTCCATCCTCACCCTGCCCCATCCTCCACCTGCTCCATCCTCACCCTGCTCCATCCTCATCCTTCTCCATCCTCATCCTTCTCCATCCTCATCCTTCTCCATCCTCATCCTTCTCCATCCTCATTCTGCTCCATCCTCACCCTGCTCCATCCTCACCCTGCCCCATCCTCCACCTGCTCCATCCTCACCCTGCTCCATCCTCATCCTTCTCCATCCTCATCCTTCTCCATCCTCATCCTTCTCCATCCTCATTCTGCTCCATCCTCACCCTGCCCCATCCTCACCCTGCTCCACCTTCATCCTTCTCCATCCTCACCCTGCCCCATCTTCATCCCTCATCTCCCTGGCACAAAAATCCTCATTCCCACCTCTCTGTCTCCCTGAGTGCTGCTCAGACAACCCCACAGGTCCCTGTGACACCTTTCCCCTGCAGGGGCTGGATTCCCTTTTCCAGGATGTTCCCAGGGAGCAAAGGACTGGCTCAGTCAGGCACTGACCACCAGTGGGGGATGCAGGAATTGACCCCGGGGCCCTGAATCTCAGTTTTCTATCCCAGCTAGGCTGCACTGCTGGGAGATTTATCCTCAGAAACAATCCCTTTGTTTTTCTATTTCAAATGGCTGGTCAGCCAAAACCAAAGAGGGAAAAAAAATAGGAAACTTGAACTCCTGGATGAGAAGTATCCATTTTGTTTGTATGAACCCCCTGACTCCTCTCTCCACTGAGTATCTCCAATCCACTAAAAGCGCTTGGGTGTCGATTTTAGAAAGCTGATGGGTGTTCTTGGAAATAATCCCTTTTTAGGGAAAGCTGTTTACCCAGATAACCAGCATCCCTCTCCCTGCTGAAGCAGCAGCTGTTGTGGGAGACAGCTGAAATGCAAACAGGCTCCTGCTCCATCCATCACCCAGGCACGGGCAAGGCAGAGCTACTTCACTTAAAGGACAACGCCTGCAGAAGAGGAGCTGGGCCACAAATCAATCCCCACTGGAAGGCAGGAGAAGGTTTGAAGTGGAGCAGAGGTATCCTGGAATGATCTTCTGGTGGGATGAGGGGATAAAGAGCTGAAACAGGTGAGTTCACACAGCAATGCACACCATGTGTCTGCCTGGGACTCGAGCGAGGCAGAAAGGTCTGATCTCATATTTCTCTTTCATGCCAGAGGTCTCTGGGCAGCCAGAGCTCTTCCTAACGATCTGTGCAGGATGGAAAGAACCCCCAAGAGCTTCCTCTATTGAATTTCCATAGCTTTCCCCATCCCATTTGCATTTGAAGCCAGCTTTCAGCTGCTGTGCGTGGGACAAGACACATTTCTGCTCAATCCCCGTCCAACTCTGCCTGCCGTGGATGCAGGCTGGCGGCACCGAGTGCTGCCGCTGCAGATGGAGTTGCCTGAGAATCCAGAGCTTCCTGGCCCAGGGAAATCTTGCAGGGAAATAACTGCAGCTGTGCTTGAGCCAACACCTGGCAGAGCGAGTGCGATGCTCCTGATTGCTGAGAAACAAACTGACAAAAATCTGGGAGGGGGGGTTGAGTCTTTTCCCTTTCAAAACCCCTCAATTTTTGGCCCCACCATTAATAATCGTTCCAAAGAAAGCTGATCACAAGTAGCAAGGAACATTTTGCTCTTTCAAAGCATTTTATTCCAACAATTGCAGTCAGGCTATTAAAACTCTTCAATTTTCTTTTTTTTTTTTTTTTTTTTTAAGCAGAAATTGATTTACATTCTGAAACAGCTGAAAAAGTCAGTTTGAATTTGGAAAAAAAATCATCAAAAGCCCGTTTGGAAATGTCAGAGTGGCTGAAGAGGGAAGGCTGTGCCAGATGATGCTGAGATGGCTAAAGCCTCTTTCAGTTTAGTCTTTACTAAAGAGATCAGCTGTGAGTTGGTGTCTGACACAATTAACCCTGAGGAGGAGCAGGCTGGGAAGGGACAGGGGAGTTTGGAGCACACTCAGGCATTTTCCAGCTCCATCCCCAGGCACGTGGAGAGGCACTGAGCACAGTTTTGGAGCCAAGGCTGCGATATTTGAAAAGATGACTGTGCAAAAAACAAAATGGAAAAGGACAGAGGCAACACCTGCCTTTGGGAGAGGGGGCGGAGGAGGAGGAGTTTGCCTCAAACAAGGCGAGCACCTGGAAGAACAGAGGAGAATCAGGCACAGCCAACATGAATTTGTAAAGACCAAATTGGGTCAAACCAATCTAATTTCCTCCAGTGACAGGGTGGCAGGGACGGTGCTGGGGGAGGATGCAGGAGATGTCATCTGTCTTTACTTCAGGGAGGCTCTCCCAGCTGTCCCCCCGTGACATTCTCAGCACGCAGGGAACAGCTTTATCTGGCAATTTGGCTGGACCTAGGGAGGGATTATCAATGGCTCCCTGTCAGGAAGGAGGGATGTGTCCAACAGGAGTCTCTCTTCATCTGCTGTGATTCAATATTCCAATCCACCTCCCCAGTGATGGAAGAGGGGGGACGTTTATTTGATCTACAGAGGGCTCACCTCAGGAGAGGCCAGCGGCACTTGGGAGGACACAAAACCGAAATCAGAGCTGAGAGCCAGCGGTGGGGAACGGGAGAAAGGGCCTGAGATATCCCACAAAGCTGGTGAAATTCAGGCAGGGCCAGAGCACAGCTCGACACAAACACCAGATGGGCCACAACGGGCTGGGAAAATGATCCAGGGCTGGATTCGATGAGAAGTGGAACAGACTGTGGCAATAAAAGGCAAAGGGTTGACTGCAGTGTTGTCTCCAAAACAGCTCAGGAAGAGCCTGCTCTGCACAGGGAGTGAAAGACAGGAACCCTCTGGGGCTCTCTGTCCTATTTCTGCTCAATGGGTTGGGTCCAGCAAAGGCAACTTTGGCCGCCACTGGGGTTGATTTAAATACCCTGTGACTGAAACACCCGGCTGCTTCCACCAGGAAGTTCCCAATTCCCTTTCTTCTCTCTGCAGAGCACGATTTCCATTCCAACACTGCCTCCCTGGCTCTTTTGATCTTTCCTGTGGAGCCAGGGATTAATACCATTTCAACAGCACTTTCAGAAAAAATCAGCAGATTGCATTTGCATCTGGAGAGACCTTTTCCTTCAGGGAGACGTGGAGTGATGGGAGCAGCCCGGTGGGCTGAGACCAGGGAGCTGCCAGGAGAAGGGAGATCCACGGGCTCCTCAGCTCCTGGTGACTGCTCCATCCCTCAGCAGCTCTGCTGGAAGCCGAGCACGAACCCAAAAAAAAAAAAAAAAAAGAAAAAAAGAAAAAAAAAAAAAAAGGGCCGTTGCTAATAGATTGCGCTGCTTGTTGCTGCTCCGCCAAGAACGTCCTGCTAATTTTTTTGTTTTCACCAAATTTTCCACTTGAAACGCGGGAGAGGGAAGGCAGCCGTGAGCTGCATCCGCAAGGGGAGGCAGAGCCGCTGGCCAGGAGCCGGGAACCTCCTGGGCACCACCAGCTGCGATTCCCACCCGGATCCTCATCCCCGCCAGCCCCGGGGAGGCGAGGGCGGGGTTGGGCATCACCGGAGCGCCCTTGGGCGGAGGAGGACTCGCTCCTCGTGGAAAGGCAGCAAATAAACAGCGGAATAAGGGCAACGCGGCGCAGGGCCTTGGAAATAAGGAATGATGCTGCCAGTCTGGGGAGACAGGAGCTCCTCTGGAGAGGGGAAGAGGGATGGCATCCGAGCAGGAGCTGCCGTTCCTACTGGGCTGGTGGCTGAGCTTCAAGGTCGCACTTGAGGAAGGCAATTTGTTTCCTGTACAAGCCAAACTTTTTGTTTCCCCTTTCTGGAGTCGTATGTCACGCAAAGCCTCTGTCCTTGTGTGGTCAGCGCCGGGGGAGGACCCGGCCTCATCAGGGTGTGCCACCACTCAGCAGCGCCCAGCCAGGAGGTTTAAAGGCTTTTGTGCAGAAATCCTTTAAACCCATCCTGTAGGGCAGGGACAAAACAGGCAGATGGGCACCTGGGAAGCGTTTGGACACTGGGAAGGAACACAGATCCTCAGGGCTGCAGGAGCTTTACTGTACAACCCTGGGTGGGTTGTTGGCAGAATCCCTGAATCCTGCCATTTTCCCTTGTCTGAATTATTGATGGGACAGCAGCAGGGGCAGCTCCCAGCCCTGGTGTTCAGGGGAGGCTCCTGCTGGTCCAGCCTGGCCCTGGAGCACCTCACCCAGCAGCACCCAGGCACCCCAAGCAGCCCAGGAGCACAGCAGGGATGGGGTTTGGGGGGCACTGGGACCCCACAGAGGGAACCCAGCAAGGTCCTGACAGCAAAACACCCCCGGGGCAGCTGAAATGCAGAGGTGTCAGAGCTGGGCCCCAGGGTGGGAGTTCATGCTGCTCATGGGCATCCTCTGGGGGGATTGCCAAAAAAGACCCAGGGCCCACAGCTGGGAAGGCTGGGGAGCTGAGTGGGTGTGCTCAGGGATCTGAGTATGCATGGGGGGCTGGGTGTGCACAGGGATCTGGGTGTGCACAGGATCTGGGCGTGCTCAGGGATTGGGTGTGCTCAGGGATGAATGTGCTCAGGGATGAGTGTGCTCAGGATGTGAGTGTGCACAGGATGTGAGTGTGCTCAGGGATTGAGTGTGCACAGGGATCTAGGTGTGCTCAGGGATTGAGTGTGCTCAGGGATTGAGTGTGCTCAGAGATCTGTGTGTGCTCAGGATCTGGGTGTGCTCAGGGATTGAGTGTGCTCAGGGATTGAGTGTGCTCAGGGATCCAAATGAGTCTTCACAGGATCTGAGTGTGCACAGGATCCGTGTGTGCTCAGGATCTGGGTGTGCACAGGGATGACTGTGCACAGGATCTGAGTGTGTGCTCAGGATCTGAATGTGTGCACAGGATCTGAGTGTGCTCAGGGATTTGTGTGTGCACAGGAATTTGTGTGTGCACAGGATCTGAGTGTGTGCTCAGGATCTGAATGTGTGCTCAGGATCTGTGTGTGCTCAGGGATGAGTGTGCACAGGATCTGAGTGTGTGCACAGGATCTGAGTGTGTGCACACTCTCCAGTGCTGCTGGATCAGGAGCAGCCAGAGGCAGAGCTCCCAAGTGCTTTAAGATGCAAACACACAACCCCTCTCCACAATCAGCACGGATGGAAATATTGATGGTTGCATTAAAAGTAAATATATTTTTAATTAAATAATTTTCCCCTTCTCCATTCAAGGGGCGTGAAAGCACTCACGGAATTAAAACTGCTGCTTCAATTTCTCTCTCTCTCTCTCTCTCCTCTGACACATGCCAGGACTAAGATTTCTCCCTCTCCCTTCCCTGCCTCCCCATCCAGCTTTCGGCTCTTTAACCCTTTCTTGGCAGCCCAGGAAACACCGAGGCTGGAGCAGAGCAGCTGATTTTCCTTCCCTTCCCTCTCCCCCTTCCCCTCAGCCCCAGCTCTGAAGGGCTCATTAATCAGCAGGCAATTAATTCCCCATCACGGGGGCAAATAACAGACACAGACGTTCAATAGCTGCCTTTTGCCACGCTCCAGTGTTTCTCTGATTCCTGCAAACCGAAATAAAAAGGAGGCAGAGCAAGAGAAACAGTAAATGATTAAACGCTTCATTAACACCCCGCAGAGGCTGATTTATCTCTGGTGCCAAAGAGGCAAAAAAAGAGTTCAGGGGTGGGGAGGTTTTGGGGGGCAAATGAGGACCCACCGTCCTGGAAGGTTTAGTGAATATGAGACATTTACGAAATGGGATGGTTTTGCCCCAAAATGGGGTGAAAAATCTTTTTTTTTTCTTCTTCCCTTGGCTCTGGGACAGGACCCTGCTGACTCTGTCCTCTATCTTGCCCTAAAATGAGTGTCCCCCATTTCACCTCCCACCAACAAGCCACTAGCCTGAAAACAGGATTAATGAACATTTTCCTGATGTGAAAAACAAAACAAAAACAAAAAAAACCCCAAAAACCAAAACAAAAACAAAACAAAAAACCGCCCAAAAAACCCAAAAAACACCCCCCGCAAAAACCAACCAAACAAAAAAATCACACGCAAAAAACCCCCAAAACAACAACAATAAAACCCAAAAACCAAACACAAAAACAAACACAAAACACACACACAAAAAAAAAAACCCAAACCAAAAAAAAACACAGAAAAGAAACTGTTGCTCCTTTACACTGTGTTGGTGAGGAGTCAAGAGATGAGGGAGAGTTTTGATACACAAAACAATAGGTTTGCTCAACCCTGCTGCCCCAATTAATTAGTGGGTGATTGCTGCCCGTAGAAAAATTAGGAGTAAACTATTATATTAGTTATTTAATCAGTGAACTTAGCAAAAAAAAAAAAAACCCACAAGGCCCGTGATTCAAACGCTCCGTTGGTATCATTAATCATAGTTTGGAGCAGAAAATAATTTTATATTATTAAAGCAATTACCACAGAATCATTGAGGGTAGCAAAAATTCATTAATCTTTATTCATTGCTCAATCAGATCGCATTATTTTAGCCCCTTCCATCTCTCCTGCCCGCTCACAGGGATGCCAAAGAGAAGGGGGAAATCTTGCAAAAGGAGGTTTTTATGACACTGAAGGTGTCAGGTTTGGCAGAAACTACATTTAAATGTAATTAATGTAAAGGCATCGGAGGGACAGCACAAACCTCGTCCTCCCCAAAGCATTAATTGCTGGTTTTCTGCACCTCAGGCTGCAATTCCCAAGGGATCAGCCCTCACAACTTGGAGCAGGGGTTTGGGTTTTTTTCCCCTTTTCTTTAGTCTTTAAAAGGATTTGGGGTTAAAGAAGAAGAAAAAGTGGGAGAGCAAAGCTGGTGCTCTCCCATCACACCCGGTTTGAAACCTCAGGGTTTGGGGGTCCCCCAGCCAGCACGGAGCTTCCCCCAAGAAAAATCAAAGCTGTGGAGGCAGCTGAGCTCTGCCAATCTGGGTCAGGCTCTTATCTGCTGGCAAGCAAAAAGAAATTGGCCTGGCTTTTCTTATTTTATCTTCTGAGATGAGTGAAGCTGCAGTGCTCATTATGATCGTTATTTGACTTTAATAGCCGAAGAGGTTACCGAAGATCTTTTGATTTGATAGCCAGGAATTTATCTTGATGGTGTTTTTTTTTTTCCTTCCATGGGGGGGAAAAAAAAAAGAAAAAAAGAAAAAAAGAAAAAAAAAAAAAAAAAAAAAGGAAGAAAAAGCAAGTTTCTCCCTGGAGACGGCTCCTTAGCACATCATTTACAAACGGGGAGGCTAAGCCCCTCGTGTGAACAGGTTTTCCACCAGTCCCTTTTCCCCGGGGAAACACAAATTTGTCTTCAAAACATCCCTGCAAAGTAGGCCAGGCCTGCCGATGCTGTTTTGCTGTGGGAAGCCTCAGCACTTTGCCCGAGGTGTTTGAGGGGGCGTGTGATGGATCCAGGAATGCAGCCTGGGTTTTAGTTATCCCTTCCTCGGGATGCTCCGGGCTCAGGTTGTCCCTGGGATAAAGGACAATTCAGTGTCCCCTGGAGCCAGGGGTTTGGGGCTGGCTGGATTTGGGCACTGGCTGTCCCAGGATGGTGCTGGGGCTCCTTTTCCTGCCTTGGAGCTGCCCCTCGTGCCAGGTGGGCACTGTGCAGGACAGAGGGACATCTCTGCACAACTCCTCTTCCAATAATTCTCCGTAATCCTCCTTTTACCCTTTTTTCTCCCCCATAGAATTGCAGCTCCTGCGTCCTTGCCAGGGGGTTGTGAAAAGGATGAGAGAGATTTGTCTTTGCAGACAAGCCATGGGTCTGCTGATAAATAAAATGGGATAGTGAGAGATGAAAGAAACAATGGGAAGAACCATGAATTCCACAGGAATTCCACTGATTTGACACGAGGAGAAGAAAAGGGGGGGAGGGTATACATCAGAAAGGGGGTGTTAGGTATTCAGTGTTTTGGGAAGTCTGTACCTCTCAAGTACCTCAGGCAATGGGGAAAGAGAGAGGGAAATACAGTCAGGAAATGAGGATAAAAAGGAGGCTGTGTCCTCCAAATATCTGAGAGACCTCAGGGGAAACACCCCGCGGCCTCTCCTTTTATTCAAATAAAGTCACAGGACTCCTCTGTCTCCTTTTGCACACAAACCTCTGGTGCTTCTGGGTCAATTTTCCTGACAGTTGCATCGCTGTGGTACGAAACTGGAGCACGATCTGATCCCAGCTTTTCCATTCCCCCCATTTCTGCTCTTGCCCAGCAGTGCCAAGAAAACCCAGCCGAGCCCTGCCCCGGGCCAACACCAATTCCCATCACCCCAAACGCCTTTCCTGGGATTCCAGGAGGCAGAAGCAGCAGCTCTGCTGAACGCCAAGAGGCAGCCCAGGAACTAATGGGAAAGAAAAAAAGAAAAAAAAGAAAAGAAAAGAGCAATATTGTTTTCCCTTGGAGCGTGTAACAGGTTGTCATGGGGAAGGCGTGTGGGCTTCCCCGCCGAGGGAGCAGCGCTGCCGACCCTGGGAGAGCGTTTGCTCAGAGCCAGCCTCTGCTTCCTGCACGTCCCCGGGCTCTGGGAACCCACAGCCTGCTCAGCCCTGTCCCCTCTGCTGCTGCAACACCCATCTCCACGCCTCAAACCCCAAATTCTGTCCCGTAATGGAATAAAACGCTGCAAGGGGGAATGGCTTTGAATTAAACGGGGAAAAATCGGGATTAGGTTTAAGGAAAGCATTTATTTCGTTGCCCAGAGAGGTGGTGGGTGCTCCATCCCTGAAAATATTCAAGGCTATGTTGGATGGGGCTCTAGCAAGCTGATCTTGGTGAGGATATCCCTGCTCAGGGCTGGAGGGTTGGCCTGGAGCCCCTTTAAAGATCCCTTCCAACCCAAACTGCTCTGAGCTTCTCCGATGCTCAGGAGCTTGGCATGGCACAAAAGTCACAGGGGCCCTGGGAAGGTGTCTAAAAAGCAGCTGGAATGAGCCCCAGATGGAATCCATCACACAATTCCCAAACACACCTGAGCTGGAGCACCACGGAGGAGTTTCAGCACCTGCAGCTGTACCTGGATAAACACAGGAGCAGCAGCTCGTGTTCCCATCCCGCTTTTTGGCACTGATCCACCCAACAATTTCAGGGATCCAACTGCTAATTCCTTCATTTTCTGGGAGAAGTGCAGGAGATAAAGATTGACACCCAGCCTCCATCCAGAGCTTGGACAGGCCGAGGTGGGATGGGAGGTTTAGAGCCGGGACCACACCAATTAATTAACCACACCAATTAATTAACCACGCCAATAAGCAGCAGGTGACGACTGAGTGCAGGCAAACCACGATGCCCAGTGATCCCAAGATCAGCTAGGGGAGGAGGGCATGGGACTGTGCTGTCCAGGGAAAGCACCCCATCCCCAAATCCACCTGTGGGTCTCCAGAAAAGCAGAAATTCCCCAAATCCTTGCTCAGGAGCGGAGCCATTCCTGGGACAGGGACACCTCAGGAGGGGACAGGAGCTGTCCCAGCCCTCGGGCTGGATGTTCCCGGCACGGGGCTGGGCTGGCTCTGCAGGCGGAGGCGGGAGGTCTGCCTGCAATCCCATCTCCCACCCCTTCTGCTGCGTCTGTGCTGCGCGCTGGGAGCAGCTTAAAGAGCTTTTGATAGCATTGCTGGGAGAAAATGAACCTGTTAATACTGCCATTTGCTGCTCAAAGGATTCACGCCCAGAACGCTTTCTCGCAGCAACGATCATTTTTAGCCGCGAGAATGAATTAGCCCTTCCACTGCAAAGCCATTTGCATGGCAGAGAGGTCAGGGAGGAGCAGCAAAGTGATGATTTGGGGGTACGGCCCTGCCTTAGCCTTGAGGAGATGTGGGTTTAATTCTCATTTTTTAACTCTCCGTTGCCAGCATCCTCGAAATCGGTTGGTGCAAGGGCACGGGGAGGGCTGTGAGCACATCTGGAGAGAACCTGCTGCCCCCAGCCTGGCTGGTGGGAGCTCAGGGGTTGTTCTGGCAGCACTTGGGGCGTTTAATCACCCTGAGATCGCCGAGTTTGCTCACAGCAATTCAGCCCCAGATCGGGGGAGATCCCTGCAACTAAACCAGGCACTCACTCCTGGCTGATCCCAAAGGCAGCCCTGCTCCCCAGGAAGGGCCTGGCTGATCCCAAAGGCAGCCCTGCTCCCCAGGAAGGGCCTGGCTGATCCCAAAGGCAGCCCTGCTCCCCAGGAAGGGTCTGGCTGATCCCAAAGGCAGCCCTGCTCCCCAGGAAGGGTCTGCTTGCCGAGCTGGGAGTTAATTGCAGGCAGCATTTCAAGAGCAAAGAGGCCAAAATGATAATTATCCCTCTGGGGCTGCTCCTGAGCGTGCTGAGCGGTGCTTTCCTCGGCAGGGCGCTGGGAGAGGGGCAGGTTTGGGCTGCAGGGATGGGATCTGCCTGAAAAAGGGATTTTTTTTGTATTTTGGATCCATTAATGGTCACAAAGATTCCTGTCCAACCCTTCCAAACCCAGGCTCTGCCTGAAAAAGGGCATTTTTTGTGTTTTGGATCCATTAATGGTCACACAAATTCTTATCCAACCCTTCCAAACCCAGGCTGGGCTCTCATGGCTTCTCCAAGGCAAGGAGACCTTTCTAAGGCAGGAGTGGACATCTGTTCCCTGTGGGACAGGAGTCCAGGACAGATATTCCCAAACCCTGACCGAGTATCCAAAGCCAGCTCCTCCAGGCTGGCCAGGGTGAACTGCAGGCTTTCCCTGCCTGGCTCTGGTTTTCCCCACTGAGTGGTAAACAAACCCTTCTCACTCACAGCATTTCTTCCCTGCTCCAGCCTCCCCTGCTCCTGATCACCTCGAGGAGATTGATAAACCCAGCAGTGCTGCTCTGGTTCCAGGTCACTTCCCAGCACAGCGAGGAGTGCAGGGATCGATAGCCAGAAATGGTGCTGGGGAATCAAATTCCCTGAGCAGGGCTGGAAGGGAGGAGGAGGAGGAGGAGGAGGAGGAGGTTGAGGAGGAGGTTGAGGAGGTTTCATTCCTTGCCCTGGAGGAGCAGGATATGGAGTTGAGGGGAGGCAACGTGATCCCAGGATTCAGCCCCTCGTTTATATTTGGGACAACGCTGGGGAAGCTGGGAGGGAAAGAGGAATGTTGAGGACTCTGAGAGCCTTTTTGGAGGCAGCTTCACACCACTGAGTAGCTGCAGGCAGGATTTTAACACTGCCTGTGCAGCCCACGGCGAGAGCTCCTCGTGATTGAAAACCAGGCTGGTGGTGGCAGCCAGGAAGGAACAGGTGGAAGGAGGACAAAAGGGAATAAATCGATTTTGTTTTTAAAGCAGACAAGGGTCAGCCCTTGGGACTGACTCTGGGATGGGCCACGGGGTTTGGATGCAGGGAGAGGGAGGCTCTTTGCCCTCCCAGGGGTTTGGGATGATGGAGTTGGAGGCACGAGCAGCTCCTGTTGCTCAGCTGAGCAGCTCCAGCAGGAATGGCTGCTGGGGAGGCTGAACAGGGGAAATGACAGTGTTAGTTTTTATTCCTGCTGGTGATAAACTATCATTTGCATGTTTAATAAATGCTGCAGGCTTTTGCAGGCTTGCAGAGTGCCAGGCTTGGCTGCATCCAGGTGAGGGGTGGCCTTTTGGGGAGAGGCACGCTGCTCAAACTCTTGCACCCACCCTAAAGCTGGGATAAGGGTGTGAAAACTCCCACAGGGGTCAGATTTTTCTGGGTTTAAAAAATCTGTCTCAAACCATCTCCAAAGTGCCCTCTCTTCCTGGTGGGATGAGGTCTAGAAATGCTGTGTGACTCCACATCTCATGGCACTTCTCAAGGAGAAGTGGGAAATAAAGGAAATTCTCCTCGGCCTGCTAAGCCAGCGGCCCCCTCAGCTGCTGTCCTGTGCTTCCAGAGGATCTGAGAGCTGCAGTTGCATGAAATGCCAAATCTCCCTCAGCCTCTCTGCTCTGGAGAGGCTGGTGGACTCTCCAAACAGAGGGCAGCTGCCAGGCTGGAAGAGAAAATCATCCAACCACCTCCCCACCACCCTTCCCCAAGCACCGAGACTCCAGCTGGAACAAGGCAGGGTTTCACCCAGGAAAGAACATTGGAGAAAAACCAAGGGAGATTGGCAGCTTTTGCTTTTCAGAGATTGCCTTTCCCTCCAACATCTGCTCCCACACCTGGACCCAGACTGGACTCGGGCTGTGCTGGAGGGCTCCAGCTTTTCCTGCTCCTTGCACGAGGCTGGTGCTGTTCTCAGGGGATGCTGTGGCACCAGGCAAGGAGCAGGAGGGTTCCTCCACTCTGTCCTTGCTCACACACGGGATTTACAGGATATCCAACAGGAATTTATCCGCCACAGCAACAGGAATTTAATCCATCACAGCAAAATGCACAGAAACACCACGAGCAAAGTGGGGAAATGCTCCCAAACCACCTTCTGTGCCCCTTGCTCCAGAGAAGCAGCTGCTGCCCTCTGGTCTGCATCCTCTAAATGACTCAGTCTCCCCTTGCTGCTGACTCCCCAGGTCCCAAACCCCTTTTCTTCCCCCCAAACCCCCCTGGCACTGCCCCCATCTCCCTGGCACACCCGCTCTGCCCGTGCCTGTTTCTGTGGAAGCCCCTCTGTGCTTCTCCAGCTCTCAGGGTATAAATATGGTGTGAGATAAATATTGTCATGGCACATTACCCTGGGCCTTCCTCACCCATACACGCTGCAGACAGAGTTATGCATCTATTTATGTGTGTGTATATATCTAATTATACTGCAGAAACTGTATATCCACCTCTCTATTGTGGATATTTAATGGAAACGCCAGCTAATTGCCCTCACTAAATGTAGATGGGGATTAACTGTATTGACATGAAATTTACTGGTAATCTCCTCGAAAATAAACACCCCAAATAAAACAAACACATAAAATAAAAGTAGGGGACATCACAGTTTTTATGTTTGGTTCTTTCCGAGGCTGGGGCTTTGCCAAGCGACGGCGCTGAGGTCTCCAAAACCTTTTCCTTCTGCTCTTTTCCAAAGGCCTCCCCCAGGGAGCTGCTGGCTCCTCTTGGAGGTGTCTGCAGCTGCTGGAGCCTTGGTGTGTGGTGGCAGGAAGGCTTTGGTGGCCTGGCTGTGCCCGGGGGTGACAGCTGGGCTGGCAGATTGGGGATGGGCTCGGTGCCTTCCAGCCCGAGGTCACCACGGAGTCATTAGGGCTGAGCAGAGCCATTAGGGCCAGGCAGAGTCATTAGGGCCAGGCAGAGCCATTAGGGCCGAGCAGATGTTTGACAGCCAGTGTCAGATGGGCTGGGGGGCCCGGTGGGCAGGTGGCTGTGGGGCAGAGCAGGAAGTCCCCGTGGCTGCTGGCACCGAGCCCAGCACGGGGATAGCAGCAGGGTCTGTCCTGGCCTCACTAAAACCCTCTCTGCAGGACTCAGAGATTCTCCCCCTTCAGCTCTCACATCTTTTTCCAGCCAAGAAAGAGGTGCCAATGATGCTTCATTATTTTTGGGGGGCGTATCTCGAGGGGTCTGCATGAGGAGACTGCTCAGCCCAGTGCCAGCCCAGGCTGCTGGTGGGACAGGGATCTGAGCTCCTTCAGAAGCTCCTGCTGGAATGGCACGTGCCAAAAAATGGTCCCATCCAGCAGATTACCCAGCAGGAGAGCTGCAGGGCCCAAATCAGGCCCTGACAACTGGGTTATGTGGAGCCCTCCCCCAGCTGGTGCTTCAGATCTTCCCCTGCTCTGTTTTGGCTCCAGCAGAAAAAAAAAAACACCCTGACAATGCTAAAGCTGCTGTTTAACATTTTAACATTATCTGTCTGTGCAGCCCTCCTGGCTGCTGTGCTGCTGATTTTTTGGTTGGGATCATTTTTGTCCTGCTCCTTGGTGCTGGCGATGGATGCGCAGCAGCTCGGGAGCCAGGGACCCCCGGAGCTTTCAGCCTGGATCCAGAAAAGACTGGGAGCCTTTGACCCCCTGCCATAAATCCTCACTTCTCGTGGGTTGGGGTTTTTTTAAACCAGCCAGATGAGCGTTCCCATGCACTCTCCTCAGCTCATTAATTTATTTAATCCCACGCCTCGGCGGTTTGCAGACCTCTGGTCGCCCCGGAGGGAGATGCTGCTCCAAAGTGCTGTCCAACGTGTGAGGGGAAAACTCACCCAGCCAGAGCTCTCTGAACCTCCTGTCACCCTTTGTCACCCCCTCCTCTGCCACTGGCATGAACCAAGGGAGGCTGGGCAGGCGTGACTCCTTTCTGTCTTTCCTCCCTCTTCACCACTTCTCCCTGCCAGGTGCCTCCTCCCTCCCTGCAAAGCCCCGAGGGAAACAGGCACTGTCTGGGCTATTTTGAGCCCCTATGTTAAATTCATGTTCTTGCTGCTCTCCTGGATCCCGGGTTCACTGGCAGGAGCAAAAGGCAGAGGGGAAGAGGCCTCTCAAACACTCACACACGTGGTCCTGCATGCCTGGCTCCTGGGTGTCTCCACTTGGCCTGGAGATCTCTGGGAGTGCAGAAGTGAGGTGGCTCGGAGGTGTCACCTGGGGCAGGTGTGTGAGGGGCTGGGGGTGGGGTTTGATGCTCTCTGTGACAACACCTTGTCACCCCCTCAGCTCCCACAGCCCCATCTCCCCTGGTTACCCTAAAATGAACCCACACTCCTCCTCCTCAGGGAGCTGCAGCTCTTCTTTCCAAAGCCTCTTTCCAAAGGGATTCCTGGGATCCTGCCAGCCCCGTGCCTGGCCCATGCAGCATCTGCCTTCCAGCTGTGGGAAGGGCTCTCCTTGTCCCTGATGTTGTCTGTGAAAAACGACGTTTCACCTTTTTATATTAATTTCTAAGTTTAATAAAAATAAAATAAAATGGAATAAAAATAGACAACTGGGAGACAGGAAAAGATAGCTACTCAGCTGAGGGTGCAAAGCAACACCCTGTCTGTCTTCAGATCCTTTGTTTTAAGGACCCCTGTGTTACATATTTAAATAAGCTAATGCATGATTCAGATATTCATTTTGGTTTCAAGACCCCCCTAAATATACAATTTATCTGTAAAATTCCACGTAGTCTGGGTAGATGTTGTAAATCTGTCTTCCGAAGATTCAAACCCTCAAAAGGCCCAATTGTTCTTTATCAGTCACAGGAATGTCAGAAGACCCTTCTGACAAAAAAAGTACAACCCCCATCTCTTCCTTTATTACAATTAGGAAATATACCTTCATTACATTTTTAAACTCCACAAATAAAAGGAAATACAGTACAACCTTCTTACATGATATGTACAACGTTCATCTCAATATTTGCCAAAAGCCAACTCCAAAATAGGCATTTATAACATTGTCCTTATCCTCCCTGCCCTGGTGTCACAGCCTCTGTGACTCCAGCACCAGGGAAATATCGAGGCCCTGGAGCAATCCCCTGTGCTCCCACGTGGCACTGCCTGCTTCTGCCTGCACCACCCTGCATCCATCACTCAGGGAAAATCCCTCTCCCTCTGGGACACGGCAACTTGTTTGGCAATGAAAAACAGAAACAAACACAACAACCCAGCACCCGTTGGATCTCTTAATTTGACGGGGCTGGGAGCTGGCAGATGAGTATCTTAAATAACTAATGGTGACTCAGAGGAGCATTAAACAAAGATTACATTGTCACTTCTTCTCTGTTCCTCTTTTGTTCCTCACTCTTCAGCTTTCCTGCCGGTTTATTATCTCCCCAGTTCTCCTTCTGATGATCTTGTTACTGTGACAGGGGGTGCATTTATCTCTGGCAGCCTCTTCCCAGCGCCCGACCTGTTGTACCAACACGGGCCAGGGATAAACAAGAGGGATAAACAAAGGGAACCTCACCCAGGGACCTGGCTCTGCCTGCCAGCTCTGGGGGGTGGGAGCTCCAGCTGGGAGGGTCTCTCTCTCTCTCTCTCTCTCTCCACTCACCTATTTCCAGTTTGACACTGAGTCTGCAGCCCAGAACCTGGGCTGGCTTTTTCAGGAATCTGCTGTGCATTCTCAGCTCTTCCCAAGGCTCCATCCCACAGCAGCCGAGTTTTCCAGGGCTGGGGTGATCCCTGCTGCACCACAGGAGCTCTGCAGCTCCAGGCAGCCCTGGGATGAGCTGATAATCCCAGCAAACACCACCGGCAGCACCAGGAGCACTCCCATTCCCTGCATGGTTGGCTCGGTTCCCATTTCCCGCTGTTATTTGGGGAATCCGGTGCCTGCCAGGCACAGCTGGAGGTTTGCAAGCACCACCCTCACAAAGCCAAAAGCCAGCCTCCTCCTCAATAAAATCCACGTCCCAGAGGGAATCACCCACCTCCCCTCACATCCAGGCTCGTGGTTCCCAAGAACTATCCTGTCCATGCTTGGTATTGGAAAAAACATCATCAAAGCTGAGGAATGTCTGCATAAAAGGCTCTGGTCTGGCCTTGGGGAAGTAGGAAATCTCATTAGGAATTAGCTTGGGATCAAACAGGATCTCTCAAGTGATTCTGGAAGGCCAGGTCAGTCTGAGGGAGAAGTGCTTGATGAGCAGAGCCACCTCGGCTTTCTTTGAAGGAAAGCACCACATGAAATTTTGATATCACTAAGTATTTAATAGATCTAATTTACAAAGCACTGTTGCTCCCAATTCCCAGAGTGCTGAAAGTCCTGCAACCTATTTCTTTACAAGCACGACTCCTCTTCATCCGTGGCTTTTAATGCAGCAAGATGTTTAACAGCTGCAAGGAATGTTTTAGGAGGGGAAGCCCTTCGGAAGCACACCAGGCTCTGCTGTACCTTCACCAGCCAGGAGAGTTCTGCAGCTCTGTGCTGACAGGAGGGACCAGGGTTTTGTCACTCAGCAGTGTCAGCCCAAGGTGTGAAAGGATCTTTGCTGGCTCAGGAGTTACCCAGGACAAGCAGCCTCTGCTCAGGGGAGCTTTGAAATGAAGGGAGCGGCCAGAACGTCCCCAGATCCGCAGATCCCACATTTGCAGGGATCCCACGGCGGTGTGTGGGCACGTTTGTGGTGTCAGCAGTGCTCAGGTGTCCCTTTTAGGGGGGTGGCTGCTTGTCTGGCCGTGGGACAGAGGGAACTGTGACACATGTGAACTGTGAGCAGACCACAGTGCAGCATCCGACGGGACAACCTCTCCCCAAGGCACTGCCACTCCTGAATCAGGGACAGGGACACCTCCAGCCAGGTGCTGGGAAGCCCTGGGATCTGTTTCCTCCTCCCCATCTCAGCAGAGACAAAGCCTGACAGCGGTGCCACAGCAGGCCAGGCCTTGCCCCTTTGTGACACGAGCCCAGAATTGTGCCTGACAACGGAACATTCCAGCACCGCCGCACAACCCCTGCCAGAATCCCCAAAGCCAGGGTGGATACCATCCAGCTCCTCGTGGAAGTGTTCTGAAGACATTAATCTCCTGTCAGGACCAAACACAGAAGTATCTGGGATTTCGGTGAGTCTTGTAAGAACGTCTGGGTTGTTTGTTGTTTTTTTTTTTTTTAATAAATATTTGAGCAGCTTCTCTGCTCCCGGGGAGGGCAGAGCTGAGAGCAGAGGAGTCTCCATCAAACCAGGTGTGGCCTGGGCAGTGGGAGCAGGGAGAGAGCTGGCTCATGCCAGTCATCGACCCCTCCTGCCTTCCCTGCACACACATCCCTTGTGGAGAGTTCTCCAGGCTGGAAAACTCTAGCTTTTCTTAAAAAAAAAATAAAATTGGGATTTTGAAGACCTTGGGTTCATTCCCAGCCACAGCCTTCCACCCCAGCAGCAGCCTCTCACCCTGTTTCCTCCCTGGAAATGAGTTTAAAAGCCAGATGTTTGCTCAGTGAACTCAACTGGAAGTAACGTGCCTTTGACAAATCTCTTACCTGGGAAGGCTGTGAGCACCCACAAATGGTTTTTACAAATCCCTGCATGAAAAGACACCCAGTTTCAGAAGCTTTCTCAGCCAGAGTCTCTGAACATTCCGTGACAGAGCCAGTTGAAAGAAGGTAACAAGTATCTTTAACAACAAAACAATACAATCCCCTCCCAAAATGCAAAATAAAAAAACAAAACAAAACAAAACAAAAAACCCAAACCAAACCAAACCAAACAAACCCAACCAACCAACCAACAAAACAAACCAAAAAAACCCCAACTGAAAACCCCAAAAAAACCCAGCTGAAAAACCCAGAAAACCAAAACAAAAAAGCCCCAAGAACTTTTCCTTTCATACCAAATGCTTAGGAGGAATTAAAAAAAAATGCATTTCTGTGCATGCTGGAACACAAGAAGATAAAAGTGAACACCCTGCTCTTCCCACTTGGATTTCATTCTGACCGAAGAAAAATTCTTTCCTCATGATTAATTCCCCCAGTTCCCTCTGTTACTGCAATCTGGGGAAATGGAAGAGAAGAAACAGGGTAAAAAGGAAGAAATAGAGGGGAAAATCACTGCTTTGGTGTCTATATTGGGCAATTTGGAAGTTGAAACAAACACCATGTGCAGGAAAATAATGGGATAACGATGGTGAGAGAACAGTGGGGAAGTCAGGGCACTTTCCCCAGGACTTCTCTGCTCCCAAGGCAAATTAATTTGTATTTCTTATCCCAGAAGGCAGTGCAGGAGCAGGAACGAAATGTCTCCATCCCTGGAGCTACTGCTGGGCTTTGCCACCTGCCCTGGCCGCTGTTGAGCAGCTCCAGGGTGGTGACAAAGACCTGTGGGAGCAAGTGCTGATCCTCTCCAGGAGGCAAGGCCAGAACATCGCCCAGCTAGGCTGCTTGGAATGGTCCCTGCCTCTGTGATTAAGGGAATTCATAAATATTCAATGTTTCTTGGCAGCTGGGAGTGCTTCACTTGTTCCAAGCATCTCAGGGGGGATGGGGCAGGCAGGATGAGGCTCAGCGTTTCTGACACCCCGCAGAGACAATGAGCCGGGGAAGGAGAGCGCTCCTCTCCTCGCAGGGAAACGCTTCACGTCGGGTGATTTGAATAATTCAGCCTTCCACTGGTCTCTTTAAATGTTTGATGCCTGGGAGTTGAGCTCTAAGATCCTGTGAGTCTCAGGGTTTGGGCTCTGGTTGGGCGCTGTGAGCTTTCCCTGCTGGTGGTTCAAACAACTTCCCACAATGTGGCCCAGTCAAAGAGCACAAATTTCTTCCCTCACTGCGTGAAATTCTGCTGCTCTCACACCAGAAAACATCAACCATCCCGTTCTGGGCTGTGCCTGGGAGAGGAGAAAAGAGCAGCAATAATGAATGAGGGTAAAAAAATTGCTTAATTACATCCTGCTCCTGTTAGAGACACCGACCAAAGCTGTAGGGAAATGGATGGAACCAGGCACCACCGTGAGCACAGGAAGGGTGACTGGGGTGGGGTTCCAGCAGCCAAACCCTGTCCCAGAGCTCTGGGGTGGCACAAGGTGGTCCTCAGTGGCCACTGAATGGTCCTGAACCCATCTGAGGGAACCTCCCAGCTGCTGCCTCAGCCTGCTGGGAGAAGGTCCAGCCCATGGCAGCACCATCCCTCTGTCTGCCACAGCTGCAGGGGACGGTGATCTGTATGGATTTCCATTCAAGCCCCAGGATTTTAAGCCCTCCTGGTGGAGTTGGGATGCTTGCACCACCTCTGACTGCTCAGATTTTGGCCACTCTCAGAGACAGGACACGGTGCCAGATGCATTTTGAGTCTGGCGGGGTTGGGAGATGCCAATGCCCAAGGAAGCACAGCACTCCTGCTCTCCCAGCCACTGGCACGCTGCCACAGGCAGAAACTCAGCGTCCCACAGCTAGAGTTTGCCATCAGCTTTGTTCAGGAGAGACCCTTCACTTCCATGTGAGATCCTGATCTTGCAAGCCCTTATCCTAAATTATCCATGAAATGTGTGGGCATGAGTTATGCATGAGATGAATTATCCATGAGCCGGGTTGGTCGCCTTGTCTCTTTGTCAACTCTGGAAGTTCCAGCCAGGTATCAAAGCACGGAGTAGGGCGGGATATTTCCTGCCCCCCCTCCCAAGAACCTGCATTTTACAAATGTACAAAACCTGGGAAAGAGCTGAAATATTCAGTGGGTCGTGATGGAAGAGCACAGAAGGCTGGCTGGGAGCTCACGGGGCTGGCCTTGCCCCAAAGAGGCAGCTTCAGATCCTGAATCCCCTCAGGGGTTACTCATTCCCCTTGGGAGCTCCAGGAAGGATGGAGACAACCTCTCTGCCTCTGACAGCACCTCCCACACCCAGGCTGGTGCTGGCTGTACTCAGCTGTGAGCTGGAGCTTGGGATGCAGACACAGCAAAGCCTTAATTTTGGTGGATATCTGTAGGAATGGGGTAAAAAGCTGGCCTGTCATTTCTTCTAAGTGCAGCTAACAAACAATTTGTAAGTTCACATATGAAGCTGTTTTGAGAACGAGAAGTTCCTTTAATGCAACAATCTATTCTGAGGGTGAAAAGTAAGTGCACCTGTAACAACAAAGGATCTGTCCCACGAGAATCAGTAAAGAAAACAGGTAAACAATCTGAGAATAGATGGATTTGATGGACAAGTACAATACTTTTCACTAACCAACAGAATAATTAACAAGAAAGCGGTTAACCAATTAGAAGTTGCCCCCAAGGTTTGTAAAAACTGTGTAAAAGACAGCACGAGGGGATAATGAGGAGCCTTCTGACAACTTGACACTGTGTCATTCTGTATGTCCTGCCCATCTCAACAACGACAGGTGTCTCCTGATTTTGCTGTGGAAGTTTATGGCAGAGCTGTGTTGCTGTTCTGGAGACAACTTGGCCAGTTCAGAGAAGGGAGGGGGAGAGAGGATTCTGGGAATCTGGCATTTTCCTGGCGGGGAAAAAGACATGAGGGGTCTGTTGAGAATTCCTGCCCAGCTGCCTCCACCTCCCACCCCGCTAACTCTGTGATTTATCCACGCCAAGAGCAGCACCCCATGTCTGTAGTCCAGGTTGGTGCCTGAGATGTTTTGGTTTTCTGAAACTCTTTTCCCAGAGAGTTTTCTGTCAACAAGAGACAGGTTTTTCTAACCGTTGTTAGAAAAGTTCCTTCTGTAACCTTTGTTTGCATTCCTTTCCCTAGGAGGGACTTCTTCTTGATGTCCCTCTGGTCTGACCAATGTGATTGAAGAAGTTTGTCTGACGCTGTTCAAGATTACAACGACACAGGACTCCGAGTTCAGAAGGCTGACAACCTCTCCAATCTTTATTGCCCCGGGAACTTCTTCCCTTTATGCTGTTTTACAAAGAACCACCCAAGGGGTGGAAGAAAGACAAACTTCTTCAAGTACATTGGTCAAGTCAGAGGGACATCAAGAAGAAGTCCCTCCTAGGGAAAGGGATGTAAACAAAGGTCACAGTTAGGAAAACGTGTCTCCTGTTGACAGAAAACTCTCTGGGAAAAGAGTTTGAGAGAAACCCAAACATCTCAGGCACCAACCAGGGCTACAAGGGGTCTGTTGAGAATTCCTGCCCAGCTGCCTCCACCTCCCACCCCGCTAACTCTGTGATTTATCCACGCCAAGAGCAGCACCAATGTCTGTAGCCCAGGTTGGTGCCTGAGATGTTTTGGTTTATTTGAAACTCTTTTCCCAGAGAGTTTTCCGTCAACAAGAGACACGTTTTCCTAACTGTAACCTTTGTTTACATTCCTTTCCCTAGGAGGGACTTCTTCTTGATGTCCCTCTGGTCTGACCAATGTGATTGAAGAAGTTTGTATTTGTATCACCAATTGAGTTGTAGAATAGTATAAAGGGAAAGAAATTACAGGAAATAAACGGAGTCATTGTCAGCCCTCTGAGCCAGAGTCTGTGTCGTTGCAGTGTACAACAGCATCAGATGTCGGCACCAGCTTTCCAGTGCGAAGCCCGCAGCCTGTCCCTGCCGGAATGCACGCCCTACCACACCTCCAGGGACATCCGCTACATCTTCCTGGAGAGCTGCAGGAACATCCCCGCCTCCCACCACCCCCTGGATGGGGCGGGCGCCAGCCCCGTCCCCCACGGCCCCGCGCCCTGCCACCCTACCGCCCAGCACTACCTCAGCACAGATGAAGACTGCGATTTCTCCCTCCCTCGGCACCTCCCCGCCTGCCTCGAGAGGGAGGCCACGGACGTGAGAGGCTCCCCCGAGGCCAAGAAGAGGCTGCCGGTGTTCCGCCAGCTCTGCGGAGAGGCCGTGCAGGAGGAGCTGGAGGAGCTCCCCGAGGCCCGCCCGGCGCCGGGCGACGCCAAGGGATGGAGGATCGCGCAGGCGGCCGCGTGCCCGACCTGCGACAAGGCATGAACTGACTCTCGAGATAATGTCTGCGAAAAAATATAATATTGATGGTGTCCTTCCGTGACACAGGGGGTCCAGTGCTGGTGTGGTGCGAGCCGGGCTGGGGCAGCGGGACAAAGGGATGGGGTGGTGTCGGCTGCCTGCGGTGCTCGGCCAAATCGGGTTCCAAATCTGTCGCAGTCGACGTGGACACTGCACTCGAGGTGCTTCATTAGAATCATCAGAAGGCTTCAAGCATCAGCACCTTGTTATTCAAGAGTCTCCCATACCTTTTCTCTGTTTCTTCTAAGAGCAGCTCCACACAGCTCTGGTGCTCTTTTCTTCTTCAGCGCTGGCTCGCTCCTTCCACACAGCTGCCACCCCAAAACCCCCAAACCCATCCAGGGGGTGTCCCCGCTTCATCCCACCCTAAAGAGGAACCGGGATCTGTTCCTTCCCCATTCCCTCATCCTCCCTCCCTTCCCACCCCAAAAACCCCAAACCCACCCAGGGGTGTCACCCTTGGGAATCACCGGGATCCTCTCCCTCCTCATCCTCCCCCCTTTTCCTTCTCCCCAAAAATCCCCCAAACCTGTTTGTCCTACAGCATCTCACCTTTTCTGTCCCCTTGCACAACCTCCTGTCCCTGGTCTTCTCAGCCCAGCCAGCAGACTCCAACTGACCTCTTCCCAGCTCACTCACTCTTTATCACTCCCATGGCTGTGAGGGCAAGGCTGTTCCCACTCTAGGATATTTAACACAGCTATAACAGATCAGGGGGAGACTGCCTTCAGCAGCATCTCCTTTTGCCTCCCCACACAAACCCAGCTCCATCCCTCTTGCTCAACAGCCCTCAGCACGCCAGGAATAAAGGGAAATGTCCTCCTCCACATGCTGGGCTGCCACCCACAGCCCCTTCCCCGAGCATCCTCTCCAGCTGCTGAGCTGGAGGAAAAACGTGTTGGGGAAAGCGTGGAGTGCAAGTGGGGAAACAAAAAATGTGGAAGGGAGGAGAAGGCAAACGGGAGATCTCACGTGAGAGTGCCAGGGAGGGAATTTGGGAGATTTTCCGCTGCTTAAATCTGGAAAAATTGTGACAATGAGAAGAAATGCCCCTCAAATCAATTAGTAATAAACAGGATTCCAGGGGCTTGGCATCTGTGTCGTTCTTAGAGGTGCTCCTGGAAGGAAGTGTTTGCATCCAAAGGTCCCAGCCCCAGGCTGGCAGGATCTTCTGAATGGGAGTGTGAAACCAGCTCAGCAGAGAAGAGGGAGACACCGTGGAGAGTGCAATGGTTTGAAGACAAGAGAGGGATAGGATGCTGCTCCAGGAAAATGGGATGATCAGGAAACAGGTGGAAAACCAAATGGGGAGGAAAACCAGTCCTGCAGAACCTTGGGAACAGGCAAGTATCAGTGAGGGGGGACTTGTAGGAAGAAATGCTGAGCCTGCTGCATATTTGGGACCAAAGAGCAGAAGGCTGTGGGGTCTGCAAGGAAAAGCAGAAAAAAAAAGAGAAGAATTTAAAGTAAAAGCTGTTGATTCACCTTGGGACAGTAACAGTGGCAGAATCCCACAGGAATTGATTGCAGGTACCAGCCCTGGGCTGGAGGGAGTTCTAAGGGAGGTCTGGGTGATTGCCAGAAGCTGCTCCTGCACTCCTACAGGCTCATCAAGGCCTGATGCCATGAGAAAGGTTCGAGGATGCTGAGCTATTTCCAGAGAGCAAATTCCCCCCGGTGAGGTTTGGGTGTTGAGTGCTGACATTAAGGCTGACAAATCTCAGGAGAGCTCTGGGAGAAGCAGAGAGACCTGGAGATATCACACAGTCATCATTCCTGCCTCCACACACAGGGATTGCAATCTGATTGTTGGAATCAGACTCTGGCAAGGGTAGAGCAGAGGCAAAGGAGGGCTTAGGCTGGTGAAAATAAAAGTTGTTTGGGGAAAGAACTCTGCAAGGAGTTTGTAGGTCGTGCTGGAGCCTGAGTTTAGATCTCCCCAGTCAGACTGGGACTGAGTCATCATGGAGGCTTTAATTTTTGAGGCACAGATTGCAGAGCAAATGTTGCTTATTGCAGGCACCACTTATTCCTGAGCACGATAATAAACAGACTTTGTCTCCAAATGGTTACTGATCCAGGACGACACCAGGCTATTTTAGTAGGATTTCAGGGAATGTGAAGACATTACAGAAGAGCTTGACCTAGAAAATAAACGTGGGGCCAGTGATCGGAAGTTGATGCCATTTCACTGAAATGGAAGGGGATATTAAAGCAGGTCAGTGGCTGGGGCTGTTTGGGATCAATTAGCACACGAAATTACCGAGGTGGCAATGAGGACTTTTCCTGCATCCAGCAAACTGGGAGTGGGACCATATGCCTGGAGTTTACCAAACACAGCTCCCACGCTCAGGGAAATGGGGCAGAGCAATCGTGACAGCTAAAGAGCCTTCCTTCTGGCCTCAGGAGCCTCCATTTCCAGCCACTTTTGGAGGAGAGCACAGAACAGAGGGTAAAATAACAAGCTTTTGTAAAGGATGGGTTGTGTGCTGTTCAAACACATCCCCCAATGGCCACAAGGCCACACTCTGCAGCAAGAAGCCAAAAATGAGAGTGGGCCTGAAGGAGCTGCCAAAATTTCCTGTCCTGAGAAGCCCAGGAGCAAAACCACCTTGGGACAGCTGGTGACAGGAACTCAGGGCTGCTGGAAATGAGATTCCTCTGGTAGACCTTGGACTCATCAGTGCAAACCTGGTGACACTGACTGGCACCCTGCTTGGAAAAGGGACCAGCTCTTTCAGGCTTGAAAACCTGGCACAGCTGGGACACGTGGGGCCTGCAGTGCAGGAGATGGATTCCACCATGGAGCTCCTCAAACAGGGGCCCAGGGACTCATCCCTTTGGCATCTCTGCTGATGGATTTGGCAGGGAGAGACAGATTGGCTCTAGGAAGATTGCTGACTCCCTAAAGCTCTGGGAATCTCTTTCTCCTGTGGGAGAAATTGGGTGACCTTGAGGAGCAGCAGTTGCAGAGAGCCTCCTGTGAAAGGAGCTTCTGCTCCGAGCTGGGAGCTCAGACACTGGGAACAAGGAAGGGCAAGGCAGGGATGAGTCTGCCTCTCCTAAATCTCTGATTCATGTGGCTCTGGAAAAGGCAAATTCCAGAGCAGAAGGTGTCAGGGGAGATGCTCCCTTTAGAGGAAAGCTATGTTTGGAGTCCTCAACCAGCCACACTCAACAGAGATTGACTGAAACCAGCACAGGTGGGACACTGGTGGGGTGAGGATCCTTCCCTGAGGGCCTGCAAGGGTTTGGCAGAAGGTGGAGTGCAAAGGGAAGGGATGGAGCTGCTGCCTGAGCACAGAGCTGAGAGAGGAATGCTTGGGGAAACAGGGAAAAGAGTTATGTGAGGCTGGCAGTTGAAGAGATGGAGATAAAAAGCCCAAGGACATCCTTCAGCTGGAATTAGAGGATGCTTCACCATGAAAAGAGCAAATCTGTGGGACACACTGCAGTTCTGAGGAGCAGGGGATGAGGAACTGAGTTGGAAGCCAGGAAGGGGAGGATGTTTTGTCTCGCTGAGGGGAATTTCAGGTTGATGAGCAGGAGATCCTGAGCAATCTCTCTACCCCAGATGCCTTTTTTATGGCACTTTTTAATCCATTTGGGGGTGATATTTGGGCTGTGCCTCCCTCTGTGCTCCACAACTGGTTTGAATCTGCTCAGGATTCTGGATTTGCTCTTCCCACAAGGCAGGCCTGCTGCTGAGCTCTTGCAGACTGCAAAAGGCATCTTTCCTTTCTTTCCCAAGATCAAAACTGGAGGCCTGTTACTCCACCAGCAGCAGGCTGGCCCAGCTTTCCTCTGCCAAAACCCCTCAGAACCCGGCACAGAGAGAGCTCCATCCTCTCAGCCGCAGCTTTTTTAGCCTCTCTGCTTTCGCTGCCTTCCCGATGATCTGCATGCAAACCCCTCTCCCTCCCGCTATTCCCCACAGACCTCCCCAAGCCCGGAGAGGTCTCCTCGGTGCTCCTGCCCGCCTGTGAGGAGCAATCAGCGCCTCACCTCCCGTAATTGGAGCCGAGCCTCCGGAGCCGCGGGATGAATTTGATCTCTGCATGCTCTGCATGGGAGGGATGAGTCGGGGGGATGAACTCCGAGTGCTGGGGAGCTGGGGAGGTTTTACAGCCCGGAGATCAAGGCAGCCTCCCCGGGAGTGCTGTAGGACACGGCACACGCCTCTCCCTGCCTCCTGCCCTCCTGCCCTCCCAGGGGAAAAGTCGGTCCGGCTCCTTGTCAATTAAAGCCACTGATTGCCCAAAAGCTCCTTTATCCCCCTGGCCTGTGGCCCCGGTGGGGATGCAGGGAGGTGCAGGTGGTTTAACCCTTGCACGGCTGCTCCAGGGCACAGACACAGCGACACAGAAGCAGGGAGACGCCAAATTTCGGGAATGAACAGAGCGAGGGGGCACGGGGGAGGGAAGGCACCTTCAGATTTCTGCCTCGCAGGTTTGCAGGTGAAATCACCTCCCAAGGAGCGCTTAGAGGCCAAACCACAGCCCCACATGAAAGGGATGAGAGAGATTTGTCTTTGCAGACAAGCCGTGGGTCTGCTGGTAAATCAAATGGGATAGTGAGAGATGAAAGAAACAATGGGAAGAACCATAAATTCCATAGGAATTCCACTGATTTGACACAAGGAGAAGAAAAGGGGAGGGAGGGTATACATCAGAAAGGGGGTGTTAGGGATTCAGTGTTTTGGGAAGTCTGTACCTCTCAAGTACCTCGGGCAATGGGGAAAGAGAGAGGGAAATGCAGTCAGGAAATGAGGATAAAAAGGAGGCTGCTGTCCTCCAAATATTTGAGAGACCCCAAGGGAAACACCCCACGGCCTCTCCTTTTATTCAAATAAAGTCACAGGACTCCTCTGTCTCCTTTTGCACACAAACCTCTGGTGCTTGTGGGTTGATTTTCCTGACACACATGAGTACAAAGCCAGCAGAGATTGCACAAGTGCCCCCTTCCAAAAGCCAGGGCAAGGCAAACCCCCTTCTCCCCAGCCAGCAGCATCCCTTTGTGTTGGATTTTGTCTTTTTTTTTGACCTAGAGATGGGGCAACTGAGAGTTTTAAAAACTTTCATTCCATTTTTAGTCTCACGTGAAGGGTGAGACATTACAGATGTCATAATTCACACCATCACAATCAGCAGCCAAACTCTTTCCTAATTACGTTATAAGCATTTCTTGGCCTACCAGCTTTTGTCACACAAGGCTGTAAATGCCCTAAAGCCAATCATCTAAAAATCTAAAATCACCTCCTGTGGGTGCTACTGTAAGTGCACCTTTTGCTGTTCTATTTCTCCAAAGCAAGACTCCAAAGGCTTATTTGCAAGGCCATCCTTTGAAACTCGTTTCGAGTTCCATTTCTCTCTCAACAATGTCCATCCTGTTCTATGGCGTTCTAAGTCAGCATTTCCTATCTGAAAGATCAGAATTTCTTATCTCACACAGATGCACCCTATGTGAACTTTCTGCCAGGCTTCCAGAACCCTCTACAGATCCATTTCCTATACCTTTGGGACGGGGCTGGATCTGGAGCAGGGCTGGGAGCAGATCCCCACAGGTGCCATCAAATTCAGAGGGGCTCTGCTGTGTGCAAAAACGAGGTTGGGGCATGAGCTACCCCAACAAATCGCTGCCTTGTGATTATTTACGTGGAGATGTGTTTGTGGATGAATTACCCAGCAGCCTGCACCTAACAACCCGCCTGGGACAGTCATTAACAAATTACCTGATCATCACCCCGGCGTCCCCCTGCCCCTGGGGCATCTCTGTGCCTGGAAACCCAAAGCAGAGCGTTTGCATTTTGTGAGGAGGTGTTTGGGCACTGCCTGGGCTGGGGCTGCCTGGGCTGAGCTCAGGTTAGGCAGGGCCAGGTCACAGCCAAGTCCAGCCTGAAGGTGAGAACAGGGAGACCCAAGAATGCAAGAAAATCACAGAATCACAGAATTTCCAGGTTGGAAGAGACCTTCAAGATCATCGAGTCCAACCCAGCTCTAACACCCCAACCAGACCAATGCACCAGTGCCACATCCAGGCTTTTGTTAAACACGTCCAGGGATGGTGACTCCACCACCTCCCTGGGCAGGCCATTCCAACACTTTAAATCAGAGGAAGGCTGCTGGAAAGGCAGAGGGAGAAGAAAAATGTGGGCTGAAATGAGAGAGCAGGATAAAAAAAATTAACAGCTTTCTTTATTTCTTTTCATTTATAGACAATGTTATAGTTCTGCACAGAAGGACTAATTTAGGCCTCTGCACAGCCCCAGTGACCCTTCCTAATAGAAACCATTTAAATCTTTAAACAATTTACATGAAAATGTAACTTTGCTGTGAATATATTTCTTCCCTCTCCTGCTCCCATCACGAGTGCAATCCTTCAAACCCCTGACAGCTTCCATTATCTCTTAATGAAGTGAGAGCATCTTTCTTTAGGAGCCGTGCAGGCCCCGAGGTTAATCGGAGAAACGAGGTCCACAAATAAAAATCAGGGGAGGGGCAAGGAAAAGGGAAAGCAAACACTTAAAAGGGCTCGAGGGGGCAGCTCCCCACCAGCCAGGGATTTAATTCCAGGAGGGCACATCCTCCTTGAGAGCCTGGGACTCCATCCTTCCATCCCAGAGGAAACTCCCCTTGTTCCCAATCTCCGTGCCAAGGTGAGGGTGGGGTAAGGGAGGCAGCACCTCGCCCAGGGGTCCCACTGAAAATAAATGTAAAGGGCTGGGAGTGAGGAGAGAAAGGCTGAAAAACTATTGAGCTGCCAGGAAAAGGGGATCAAAAATCAGGAATGTCTCAGGGGAGACCAGATTCACAAGAAGGGGGACTGCTGACTTGAACAGGAAAGGGATGAAAGCAGAAAGCAACAGCAGAGAAAAAAATAAATAGTTATTTCCAGAAAAACAATGAAATTCTGGGCCAGGAGGGAACAAAGAAGCCCACCAAGAGTTTACACTTCTGGTTGTTGAAGCTGCTTAAGCGAAGCAAACAGAAAAGGGAAGTACAAAGCCCAGGAATAAGGAGCTGAGGGATGCAGGGAGCTCTTCCTCCAGCAGCAGTTTGTTCCCTGTGCTGTTCTCCACCAGCCTGGTGTGGCATGGGGGGGCATCAAACCACAGCTCTGCGTCTCTGAACAAGAATCTCCAAGTTCAGCAGATGAACTTCAGCAAATTGCCTCCAGGCCACACAGATCCACGAGCCCTTGGGCAGGATTGGAGAGTGTTTCAGTCCTATCTAAACTCAAAACCACTCTGTGAAATAAACCCGAATTTGAAAACACTTGTGTGGAGTTCTGTCACCCTGGGCAAGGAGAAAGTCTCTGAAGAGAAAGAGCAGAAGTTTTTCTCTGTCCTACATCACTGTGCTGGTTTTTCCTCTCCCACTTTCTTCCTCCCCAGTGCCCTGGCAGGCAGGAGGGCAGGGACACACAGGGATGGGAGCTCCCAGCAGGACAAAGCATTGCATTTGCCAGGCTCCAAGCAATCCCAGCAGCAGGAACGTGCCCTACTCGTGGCCAGATGAGGCAGGATAGGGGCAGAAAGGGGTGAAACCACCTGTGGGAGTCAGCACCAGGCTGGGAGCTCCTGATCCCAGGTGTTGAGTGGAGCTGCAGCTCAGCCGTGCCCGTGCTAAACCCAACCCTGCAGCTGCCAAAGCCACGTCCCTCAGGTGGGATGCCAGCTCTCCTCGCTGGTGACTGCTGTCTGGGTTTTTGCTGTTCTCCTCTGTCTCTTTAAGAAGTTTTTCTAAAGTTCTATTTCAGCCTTCTGTGTTTACCTTTTGCAATGGAGTCAGACACGATTTTACACAAACAACTTTCTTGTTATTGTAACTGTCTAGCCATGTTTACATTCTTCTCATAAGGAGAGGAGAGAATTGATGGACTGTTGGGTTGCCCAGTGTGGTTGAAGAGGAAGATTTTCTTCCTCCAATCCATGGTCACTGCTGGAATTCTATAAATATTGAGTTTGTAAATGAACTGCCTCTTTTCTGCCTTGGACATCCCAGCGTGTGGGTGTAATTTCTTTGTGTCGTATACGACAGGTGACTGCACCAGACAGGCATCAATCAAGGCTGAGTGGAGGCAAATCACTGCTCATCCAGGCAGGGAAAGCTTGGTTTGGTGCTGATGTGAAACGAGGTGGGAGCTCTGCCCTGCACTGCGGGATTGCAGGAGCCTGGCAGGGCACTGAGGGTTCGTGTCCTGCCAGCTGAGCCTGGGCTTGGCAGGGCACAGATCCACCTGCACAGGCTTTGGTGTTGCACCCAGCAAAGGGAGGGACGGCTTGGCTGGGGCTGGAGCTTAGCATCACTCAGGGTGTGCCCAGGGCTCAGTGCCACCCTCTGCCTGCCCCTGCAGGGTGACATCCATCCGTGGTGTCCCCTTGAAACGTGAGATTGGAAACTAGACGGTATTAGTCATAGGAATTAGAAGATATTTATTAGGAACTGGCATTCAGATGGTGGGTATGGCTTAATACTTGCTGCTCTCTGGAGTTGCCTAAGGGGGGGAAGAGACAGGACTATGTGGGAGAACAGTAAGGAGAGATGCAAGGATGTCTGACAAGGAAAGATGTTTACCAAAACAGGGGACAGGAACACCAGACTACCAGAGACACTGAGATAACGAGGCTCCTCAGGCCCCAGGACCAGGCAAGACTGATCTCATAGCTTGGACTGTGACCTGAGGGTCGGTGAGCATGGGCATCTCTGCCTGGCCTCCATCCCACTGTGGGACACAGCAGGGCACTCAGCAGTGAGTGGGACACGGTGAATCCACCGTGGCTGATGGGCCCCAGCTCTGCCCTGCAGGAGAGGAGGAGCTGCCAGGGCTGGGTCAGGCTCTGCCATCCCAGCTTCTCACTGAGCTCTTCTCCCAGCACAGAGAGATGTAGCCATGGTTCATGCCTGCAATGTTTTGATTTCTCTAAAACTGTTCCCAGGTACAATTCTGTAAACAAGGGATGTGTTTTTGTACACTATCCTGTTTTTCTGTATTCTCTCCCAGAGGGGGGAATTTACTTGATGTCCCTCTGAGTCGACCAATGTGCTCCAAGAATTCCACCCCTTGGGTGGGTTCTTTGTAAAAAGGTATAAGGGGGAGTGGCTGGAGAATAAAGAGAGGTTGGAGTCACTCTTCAGCCTTCTGAGAACGAGTCCGTGTCCTTATTTCGTGTCCTATTGCAACAGAGAGGCACACACAGCCCTGGCTTGGTGAAAAGGATTTGGCTGCACCTCAGGCCTGAGCTCCACAGCCCTGCAGCAGCTCCAAGCAGGGCTTTCAGCCCTTCCCTTCCCCTCACCCCAGAGTTAACCCCACAGCCTCTAACCTTGGCTTGTGTACCAAAGGATTGCCAGGGCTTGTCCCCCTCAGAGCCCAGCTCCCATTACACCATTAACTCCCCGGGCTGAGTGCCTGGCAGCCAGGGGATAATGGGCCTGGAGAGCACATTTCACAGCAATTACTGGGCTGCAGGAACGGGCATTTCCATCCCCGGGAGCTCTGGGAAAAGCAGGGACCTGCTGGCGGGAGCAGGAGATGGGGGTTCCTCACTCTCTGCTCGTGGATTTAAACTCCACTTCCCCTCCTGGCTCTGGGTGAGTTACAGCCTGTCCAGCTCTGATGCAGGAAATGCATCCCAGGGAGGGAATGCTCTGGGGGAAATCCCACCATCCATGACCTGATGAGTCAAGAGACCCCACAATCTGCACCAGGAACTCACCCAGGAGCAGCATTGCTTTGGAGACCTCGGCCATTTCTCCTGTTTTAAGAACTTCAAGGATTTTGTGCACCCAGGAGAGAGATCCCTCATCCCTGGACAGGATGCAGGAGGACACGAGAGTCACAGGGAGAGAGGGAGAGCAGGAATGAGCAGATCTCATCTTGGTGATGAAAGACAGAGCTGCGGGCGTGGAGATAGCCTCACTTCAAGGTGAATTATTAACAGCAGGTGGAACATCTTCACCAGGAGGGACTGAAGGGCTCTACCTGCAACAGGAGCAGCTCTGCAGCTGGGTTTTCACACAACAGAAGGCAGGGGGGCAGATCTGGGGGCAGCCAGCTCCCCATGGGTGTTGGGATTCTGGATTCAGTGGCTGTCCTGGGGAACAGGACTTTGCATTCCTTCTGGTCTGAGACAGAAATGTCACCCCACATATGATGGGTCCCTAAAAAAAAAACAAAAAACCCACACAAAACCAAAAAAACACCCCAAAATAAAATCTTCATTTTAGAAACTTTTAAAGACTGGGGGAAAAAAATGACATGATCAGAAAATCACCAGCCAGCAGCACCTCATGGGTGCTCACCTTCAGGCTCCAGAGGGATGGAGCTGCTCTCCAGGGGGATGGAGCTGCTCTCCAAAGGGATGGAGCTGCTCCCTGGAGGGATGGAACTGCTCTCCAGAGGGATGGAACTGCTCTCCAGAGGGATGGAGCTGCTCTCCAGGGGGATGGAGCTCCTCTCCAGGGGGATGGAGCTGCTCTCCAAAGGGATGGAGCTGCTCCCTGGGGGATGGAGCTGCTCTCCAGAGGGATGGAACTGCTCTCCAGGGGGATGGAGCAGCTCTCCAGGGGGATGGAGCTGCTCTCCAGGGGGATGGAGCTGCTCTCCAGGGGGATGGAGCTGCTCTCCATGGAGGAAAACTCATCCTCTCGACTCGGCGGCCGGGAAGTGGGATGCTACTGACACCCAGTGGCTCCCAGCATCCTGCAGACAGGGACTGCACCCCGGGCTGGGGCAGGGGACGCGGCCCTGCTGTCCCTCCTCTGGGGACTCCTCTGTGGAGGCGGCGCTTGCAGCCCCGTGGGCCCCCCGTGCTGGTGGCACGGCCAGCTGTGACATCCCTGGCAGCACCGGGGTGGGCAGTGGGACACGGGGGGAGAGGCAGGGACATTCCAGAGGGTGCTGGATCCATGGTTAGGCCAACAGGGGAGACGTGGTGGGAGATGCTGCCACCCCCAGCACAGCACAGCCACCTCTGCAAACAACATCCTTTTGTTCTAACAGCTCATCGATAAATGCCACAGAAATGCTGGAGGGGGGACAGAGGTTGGGGTCAGTGTCCTCTGAGACGTGCTGGTGGCTGCTCCCCAGATGCCCCTGGTCAGTTCTGACCACAAACACTGCAGGGATGGAGGCTGGAATTTTGGGATGGAGCTGCCCCGTGGTCCCTCCCCTCACAAACACCGTGACCCCAGGCCAAGCAGCAGGTTAGAGCTGGAAGTGGGTTTAGCTAAATCAGGAAAGCCCATTCACATTCCAGAAGAAGCCCATCTACACAGGGAATTACTAAAGAGCAGCAGCAGAGCTTTTCCATCCCCTCCGCATGTCATTTCAGCTCCAAAATCAGGCAAAGCAAGCAAACAGCATGGAAAAATAGCAACAAACTGCCTGCATTTGGCATCCCACAGTGCAGAGCCAGAGAAGATGCAGCCTCTGACCTGAGGAACAGCAGCAGATGAGATGGACACAGACCAGAATGAAAAAGGGCTCAGGAGCAACACTCCACAGCTGAGAAAAACACATTTTCCTGGGGGCCTCCACACTGACGAGCTCTTGTTTTTGCCACAGAGAGCACCCAGAGGCTGCTGAAAGAGAAATGCATTTTTAATTATTTGTTGTTATCAATTGCTTTGCAGATGGAAGCTGCTGACAAGAGAAACCCATCGCAGGGAGCTCGGGAGGAGCTCCTTGGGCCGTGTGTGAGCAGAAAGGCAGAGCTCACCTGAGAAGGGTCATCCCAGAGCCTCAGAGTGGATCCCTGCAGGATCTGAGGGAGAAGGGCTGCTTCCCCAGCAGTGTCTGAATCAAATTGTGGGTGAGGGCAGAGGAGCAGAAGCAGGAGCTGGAAATCTCGGTGGCCAAAGCACACAGTGCATGGATTTTGTTTGTTTTCCTCCAGGCAGGGGTGGGGATCTCTGCCTGCAAGGCCAGGAAACACTGCTGGGAGATCAGGCACCAAACCTGGGCTACAAATAAGGCAAAATCTGGGAGTTCATCCCTTCATCCTCTTCCAGGCCTTCGCTGTCTCCTCTAACCAAGGGAGCTGGGGACAGGGGAAGCTCTGGGGTGTCCAAAGAGTGCAAGGGAATGCAGAGGCTGAATTAAAACTCCCATTTCTCAGCACAAATGAGCCTGGCTGGCACCCCCTCACACGCCCAGGCATCCAGCTCGGGATGCAAATGGATCAATTAGCATCGACCCCATGGTCAGGGATGGGGCAGGGCCAGCTGATCGATGGCTGCTCAGTGAGGACAGTCAGGTGCCAGTCACTGCAGGGAGCCTGCTGTCCCCTCCCCAGGGAGCCCTGTGTGCAGTGCTTGCTGCTGTACCACAACAGAGAGCAAGAGGAAGGCTCTGCTTTTATCCCCCAAAATGTGATGGCTGCTTGTGTGGGCAGAGCAGTTTCCTTCAGGGCAGGAAAGGAAACTGTCCCTTTTGCTGTCCCTTTTGCTGTCCCTTTTGGTGCCCCTTGGCGCCCATGGAGGTGCCTGTGCCACCCTCAGCAGTGCCAGCCTGTCCCCTGTGAGAGGGGAAACCTGTCGCTGTAGAGCACGAAAGCAGGACACAGACTCTTTTCAGAAGGCTGAAGATTCAGAATCTGGCTTTATTATCAAAAGCCTGCCTTTTATACTTTTTCACAACGAGCCCACCTAAGAGGTGGGATCCTTGGGCTCATTGGTCACACCAAGGGGCCATCAAGCAAATTCCCTCCTCTGGGAAAGAATGTAGAAAAACAAGATAGTTTACTTGTTTACAACAAGAGTCTTTGGGAAAAGAATTTTCTGAAATCAAAACATGGCAGGCACAAACTGTGGCTACAGAAACCCTCTCTGCTCCCAGCTGGCATCCCATGCACGCTCCCCTCTCCTTGCTCCAGGAACACCCTTCACCCCCAGGATTAAACACAGATCCTGAGCTGACCTCCCAGCTGGGCCTGCCTCCCTTCTCCAGCATTTTCAGCTCTGCCCCCTCTTCCCCCTCTTCCCAGCCTGACACTTCCTCCAAATTCTCTTTTTTCTCCCGTGTGTGTTGCTCCCTGCCAGCAGCACGGAGCTCCTTGCTCCCGGTTCCTCCTGCACAAATTGTTTTTTCCCTTGCACACTGCCTGGAGAGCGCCGAAGGACGAGTGGGAGAATCACAGCCCCCTTCTCATCTCAGATCACACATCCTCCCTCTCTCCAAGCACACATTCAGAGCTGGGAACAAAACAGCCAGAGGTGGCTGCTTCCCAACGTGCCTGAGGATCCCTTGGAGGCTGGAGCGTGCCAGGACTGTGCTGCCTCAGAGCTGGGAAGCGCTGTGGAGCTGGGGAGAGGCAGCGAGGGATGAACCGGTGGTGCTGAGCAGGAGAGCTCCGTTCCTGCTCCCTGCCCCCCCTCCTGCCCGCCGGCAGTGATGGGTGGCTGGGGCAGAGCACGGGGGCTCACAGAGGAGCAGTGGCAGCAGGATGGGAGTGAAGGTCCTGGAGGTCCTGGCTGCCTGTGATGCCTTTGCCTTGGTCCTAAAATTGAGAGGCAGACTTGGTTAAGGGATAAAGGGTTTTTACCTCGGTGTTCAATAAGGATCCTCATGGTGCAACATTTCACCAAGGTGGGATGTTCTGAAATATGCACCCACGGGAGATCTTGTGTACAATTTTATTGTATATTAGCATATGTACGTTGCTTGCAAATATATATATAAAATATATATCTTTATTACTTTATAGTATATTTTTTTATTTTACTTTAGAATTTTTATTTATTTACTCATTCATTTATTATTTTTAATATTTTATTAAAATTATTTAATTTAAATTTAAAATTTAATTTAATTTTTAGAAAATTAATATTCAAATTTATTTATTTATTTATTAAAAATATAATTTTGTTGTATATTAGCATATATATTGCTTGCAAATATATATTATATATATTATTTTATTTTATTATATATTCTGGTTTAATTTTATTTTTATTTTTATATATTAATTTAATTTTAATATTTAATTTAAAATTATATAATTAAAATTTAAAATTTAAAATTTAAAATTTAAAATCTAATTTAATTTTTAAAACTAAATATTTAAAAAAATAAATATATTTGTTATTTTAAAATATAATTTTATTGTATATTAGCATACATATATTGCTTGCAAATAAATATATTATATAATTATATATATAAATATATATTATTGCATATTTTATTTTATATTTTAATTTTTATTTTTTATTTTTATGTATTTATTTTTAATATTTAATATTTAAATTTAATTTAATTTAATTTTAAATTTATTTAATTTAATTTAATTTAAATAATTAATATCTAAATAAAAACAAATTTATTTATTTATTAATAAATATCATTTTATCATATATTAGCATATATATATTGCTTGCAAATCAGCATATCTACAAAGATGCCCTAATGAGAGGCTTGAATGAACAGTGTGATATCCTCCCATCCCAGAGTATTCCTCCCTGGATGGGCCCAGCCCTGGTTTACAGGATGTTTTTTAGAGGGGCCCTTGGTTTCCCAGGACAGCTTGGGGCTTTCCAGCCCCCAGCTCTGAGGCCCTTGGGATGTTTGTTCTCCTGGCCAAACAGAACACCAGGGCCGTGCCACGTTACCAGGCTGAAGGAATTCCATGTGTGCCTGAGAAGGGCACTGAGAATACACCAAAGGTATGGAAAAGAGAAGGCAAAACCTCATCATGGCATCAGCTGCAGTGGCTCCAAACCAGAGGGAAAAGCTTTTGTGCACCCACACCTGGGTGCTGGGCTCTCCTCGTGGGAAAACACGAGATCAGCTTCACAAGCAAAACCTCCACGCTGCTCTCAGTGATCCCAAAGCCTTGCTGTCCTTCCTCTGGCCCAGCTGCCACGCAGCACAGGGGCTGTCCCCTCGTGGCACCCCACAGAAGGTGGCCCTGGGTGGGTTGGGGACACGTGAAGGGCAGCAGCAGCTCGGGCACAGCCTGGGGCTGGCTGGGCACAGCACGGGCAGGGCTGCAGTCTGGCCAAGGGCTGATGAAGTCATGAGGAACTTCAGCCAGGTCCCTGTCTGCCAGGATGAGGCAGGATCTCCTCGCCAGTCAGGGCTGGCAGAAATTCACTCCCTGCCCTGCCCGTGTGAGGGGAATCCAAAAGCACAGCACAGACCAGGCTGCCTTTTGTGGACGTGAACTTCTGACCCAGAAGAGGCTTTTCTCAGGGGAAGCTGCAAACTCTTTTGCTCTTTTCCCTGCACTCTGCTGCCCTGCTTGGCTGCGTGGAGCTGTCATCCATGCAGGAGTGGGTGTTCCTGGGAGCTGCCTCATCATCCCCACAACCCCCAGGCTGTCGTGGGAGGGCTGGGTCTGGTGGCTCCAGGGGAAGTCCCCAGCTGTGGGGGTGGACTTGGGAACATTTGTGTCCCCACAGAGAGCTGGCCCTGCCCAGTGTGCTGTCCTGGCCTCGCTCCCAGCTGAGGCAGCACCAGCCTGCCCACTCCAGAAGGATACAGGGAGTGGGTCCAGCTGCCAGGAGGGCTGGGAGGCTGGCTCCAGCCAGCTGAGGTTGTAGTGATGCCTTGGGCAGGCTGAGCTGGGACAGAGACTGGGCAGAGCCAGAGAATAAAGCAGAAATTTATTGAAAGGCCTCCAGGATTCACCTTGGGCAGGACAAGAGCCTGGCCAGGGCTGCACCCAAGTGGGACCCAAAATGGGCACAAAATGGACAAACGGTCACCAGGTCTGACACTTTGATCAGTTTGGGTCCATTTGGGGTTTAATTGTCCAGTTACAGCTGCAGGCTGTGAGGTCCCATCCTTCTTGTTCCTCCCTCCAGCCACCCTTGTTTGTGCTTTTGGGCTGAAAGTTGTCCTTGGTGTGCAGCAGGAACAGGATTTGTTTTGTGTCCCTGCTCTGTGCAGAGCTGAGTGACCCTGAATGTGAGCTCAGAGCTGCACCCCTGGGCAGCACAGAACCTGAAACACAGGAAAGATAAAACTGAAGGCATCAGTAGCTGGCCTTTGAACGGCATTTGAGACCCGGGTTTCTGGGCCTCTGCACAATTCATGACTTCCCAAACAAACACAGGATGCGTCACAGCCCAGCGCCAGCAAATCCTCATCAGCCGCCTCCAGAAAGCTGGAAAAGCCAGGAGGGTGTCAGAATCCACTCCTCAGCTTGGATGGCTCTGTGATCACAGCTCTGGGGCACAGGGGTGATGGGGGATCTGCCTGTCCTGGGACTGGGGCTGCAGGAGGGATGTGGATTCCTGAAGGAAGAGGGGCTGTGCAGGGCCTGGTGCTCTCCTGGTGGCATGTGGCCTGCTCTGAGCCTGGGCAGCTGACAGAACTCCTCACACAGGACAGTGTGCACCTCTGCTGTCCCCAGAGCCCTGGGAAAGTTCTCTTTGCTGTGCTGGCACAAGGGAAGAGCAGCCTCCCTTTGAGAGGGAACAACCCCCAGGAGCAGCACAGGGCAGAGACTGAAAACAGGAAAGGAAAAGGTGGGAACCTCTACAGACATCCCAGGAGCCAAATACCTGAGATACCAGGAGCAGCTGAGCAGCAAAGGCAGAAAAAACCTCGTGTGTAAACCTGACTGAGAGAAAATTCCCCCTTGGGGCTCCTTGGCTGGGAGCATCTCCTGGCTGAGCCTCCATCCCAGGCTGTCCCAGCACCAGAGCCTGCTCTGCTCCCTGTTGTGCCACCAGTGCCCTCAGCCTCCCCTGGAGAGGCAGCAGCCACCCCCAGTCTGGCTCTGCCACTTCATCTGCCACGGCCAGTGCCTTTAATGAATGAATTAATTTTGCTCTCAACCGGGCGCGACGCGCACTCAGAAAGGCAGAAAACAAACGTTTCCCTTCCCTAATTCCTCGCGTCCCTTTCGATTTGTCACACATACACAGGGCCGGGCTCTCCACGATTCCCCCACCAGCTGGGCCCTGGATGTTCCAGCAGCACGGAGATAAACAAGCTCCCAGCAGCAGCTGAGGCTGTGCCCCGCGTTTGCTCCCACCCGCGCCCGCCGCCACGCGCAGCCCAGAGCCGAGATTGCATCTCTCCCGTGGGTCATCACGACCCAGGAGAGCCACCTGCCTTCCTCTGCCAGCAGCACCTCTGCTCAATTGCCATCTGAAGTGGATTCCTGCCTGTTTCCCCCCCCCCACCCCGTGCCAGTTTTTTATTCAGGCGTCTGCGCCCTTCTCCCCCCACGGTGCCGTGCACACGGAGGGAGTGATCCCGTGCCCACTCAACTTCTGTTTTGCAGAGCTTAATAAGCCAGGAGGCTCCACTGCAAAACAAGCTCCTCACTGCTCAGGCCAGCCTTTTTATTTATTTTTTCCCCCTGCTCTTCTAGTTTTTGGGTGGATGCCACAGAAATAGTGATGGTGTTGTGAAAACCTTTAGCGAACGGCTCTGAAGTGACCACAGCAGCAGCAATGCTTTTCCCTTCTCCAGGAGTGAGAGGAGCTGTAGCTAGATCCAAAATTTGGACAGAACTGGGGAGGGAGGTGTTTTCCTGAGGTCTGGGGATCACTAGGATCAAATCTGAGATCTCAGCCGTGTCACCACTGCTTCAAAAATCCTTGGCAGCTGCAGGTAATTTCCTCAGAAAGCAGAGCAGCAGTGAAGTGGTTAAGTGTGAGAATTCATTTCCTCACACCGCTGACGATTCTTGGAGGACTGAGCAGACTTCCAGCCCCAGAATTAGCATTTGCAATCCCTCTCATAATGAGAGGCCACAGGCAGCCAGGAACAATCTCTCACCAAACTGTCCCGAGCACAAAGCTGCTCTGGGAAGTAAGAAGCTCTTTAAGAAGGACTAATTGTTCAGATTTGCAAAATCCATTTTTTCCCATCATCCCTGAAAATCCATTTTAGAATTGGTAAATTTGTTCTAGGATTAGATTAATAGGTTTCATGATTTATAAACCTTTTCTTCTCTCTCGCCCTCCCCTTGACTTTTAAAAAGCAGTTGCAGACTTTGGCTCTGCCCAGATTTTAGAAGGAATTTCTCAGCCACTGCTGTTGAGATACCCTGACAGGGTTTGGTGGATTACAGGGGGCAATTTCCCACCTGGAATGCCCTGACATCCCAGTGCCAACCCCTCCCTGCAAACAGGATGCTCGAGGGTGGGATGTGTCAGCACCTGGGAACCAAAAGCAAACAAAACCCAGCAAAATATTTTAAGGCCTTGCTTTGAATCACCTGAAAACACCACAACAGCACCACCTGCCCAGAGCAGCTGTGTTCAGATGTGGAAAACACACTAGAAAAACAGAAAATGGTGCTGTTATCCAGAATATCTCACAAACTACAACAGTCTGCTGGGGACAGTTTGCTCAGGGACTTGCCCTGTCAGTGATGGTGAGTTTATATCCACTGGCCCTTGAGGGATTTGTTCTCTGTGCCTTCCTTTCCTCTCACACACAGCCCAAGCATCCCTCAGACATCCCAGTGGGATCAACCAAGCCACTGACACATGAGAGCCACAGCAAACCTCAGCTCCCCGTGGGACCTGTACAGAGCAGCCTTGTGCAAGCAAATCATTTATCAGACTCAACAAAAGGTCCCAGTGAGCAGCCCCAAAGCCACTGTCACAGCTCCACTTTGCTCCGTGGCCACACCATCCCCAGCTTGGGCTGATGGATTCTTAATTAGCATCTTAATGTGAGGAGCATATGCAATGAAGCATGAAGAGAAAATCCCCAGCATTTAAATTCATTAACAGTCATCCAAAGTCTTCAGTGCAGAGGTGGAATTAGCTCTGAACTCCTTGGGAGAGCCCAGCTGTGCTCACTAAACCGTGCTGGATGTTGCTTATTTATTGAGCTGCCTCCAGGAGGGTTTGGCCCCCTGGATTATTTGGGATTGCAGTGCTCCCAATCCTCTCTGGGTTCTTGGGGTTTGGATCTCCCAGGTGGCTGAGTGGAACCACAGCCATCACCCCAAAGCTGGATACAGAGCCCAGGGACAGGCAGGTGCACCCCTGCTGGTGTTGGGTCGTGTTTAGCACATGAGCTTGGGACACAAACCCTATGAGGAACCACTGAGGGAGCTGGGGTTGTTCAGCCTGGAGAAAAGGAGACTCAGGGGTGATCTTATCACTCTCTACAACTCCCTGAAGGGTGGCTGTGGTCAGCTGGGGTTGGTCTCTTTCTCCAGGCAGCACTGACAGAAGGAGAGGACACAGCCTCAAGCTGCACCAAGGGAAGTATAGGTTGGATATCAGGGAAAAGTTTTTCACAGACAGAGTGATAAAGTTCTGGAATGGCCTGCCCAGGGAGGTGGTGGAGTCACCATCCCTGGATGTGTTTAACAAAAGCCTGGATGTGGCTCTGGGTGCCATGGTCTGGTTGAGGTGTTAGAGCTGGGTTGGACTCGATGATCTTGGAGGTCTCTTCCAACCCAGAAATTCTGTGATTCTGTGGATTTCTCTGTCTCCTTCCAATCCCTGCACCAGGGAGCTCCTGCAGCTGTCTGCTCTGTGCCCCCTGGCTGAGAGGGCTGCAGGGCAGTGGGTGTGAGAAGGAAGATCCCATGTCCTGGCAGGGCTCTCTGCCTCTGGGATGGGGTGATGTAGCGAGGTGAGAGGGACGGTGTCCCTGAGCCAAGGGATGGGCTTCTCCTGTGAAGATCCCAAGGCTGTTTATTCAGGGCAGGAATAGCAAAAGGGTCCAGGGATGCAGGGTAGAGGTTCAGGGATGCAACAGCCTCGAATAAAATCCAGGGATGAGAGCCAAAAGGGGTCTGAGGGCACAGGGTTATAAACGGGACAGCCAGGGCAGGTCTGAGGTCAGGGTCCAATAGGAATAGGAAAAAGTGGTGCAAAGGGGAAAATGTGAACTGGGGGGGCTAAGGGGGTTGCAAAATTAACCCAGTGGGGTTCAAGGGAAAGAAGAACATTCTGGAATGGGTGCATATAGGGTAACAGGGTGACACAAACTTAACAAACCAATAGAACAATGAAACCTAAGAATTATTAACATGTGGCTGCAAAGGCCCCTGGGAGGGAGGTTTTCCTCACCATCACCTAAAAGGGGATCTCTCCCCATTTGCCTCAGTTTCTCCAGGGTTGAGGCACAGCTGCCTTGGGGATAAACCCCTGGGCCTCCACAGGGTGACAGCAGGGTGGGGATGTGGCTCCCAGATGTGCCCAGATGTTTTTGGGGGCACAGAGCCCTGTGCACACTCAGCACACAGAACAAGGGCTGGGATGTGCCTGAGACATCCCCCAGGGCTGCTGGGGGTGAGGAGCTGTGAGAGCCCAGCCCCTGTAAATTGGATTTTAATAAGGCAGGGCTTTTCCATCTGCTGGGATTCAAAGAACTCACTTTCCAGCCCCTCTTTCCCTCCCTCACCCATTTGCCATCACCCCACCATGGATGGTGCTGCAGGCACTGAAGTCACCAGGCTTCCTCAGGGAGTCCCCAAGACCCCGTTGCAAGAGCCAGGCCCTGAACTGGGGACTTGGGGAATGCTGGGCTGGGCTCAGGATTCCCAGAGAGTCCTCCAGCCACTGGTGAGGAGCTGGGCAGATGGGAGGAAGGGAGGAACAGCTTGTGCCAGCAAGGCTTGTCCTCCTGAGCGTCCCCTGCCTTCCCCTGGGCTTTGTCTGTCCTCAGTGTTTTGCTGAAGACAAATTACCAAAGCCAAAGAGGCGAAGAAATCAGAATAAGCTGCTCCAGAGCAATTATAGTGAAGGCCTCATTTACAGAGAAAACCTGATTTAATGCAAAACAGGCTTAGAGGCTGCTGCAAACTAGTCTGGTTTAGGGTGTTTGTAGCTTCTTGAATTCCTCTCCCTCAATTAGAGATTGGTTTTATAAGCCAACCCCGAATTTACCATTAAAAAAGAATCAGACACCCTGGCAGAAGTTGCAGGGAGTGCAAATGAACAGGATCCAGGTCCTATTTGCATTCAGTCCCTGCTGCTTTCCAGCCTCCTGAGGTGGAACTATCTCTGGAAGGGGACAACAACCAACCTGAAAAAGCCAGAAATCCCCTGGGAAGGCCAAGCTGGCCTCCTTGGAGGTCTGTGTCCCTCTGTGGGTCACAGCCCAGGCCAGGTTTGGGTGGCAGGGTTTGACAGAGGTGGGGGGGATACAGGAGCGGCTGCCAGAAGCTTCCAGCTCATCCTTATCTCGACCCACAAGCTTTTCCTTCTATTTTCTCTGCTCTCCAGCGGAGGAGGGCAGGGATAGAGCAGCTCTGGGCTCAGCCAGGGTCAGCCCACCTCCCAATCCCATCATCTTCCCAGTGCCAGAGCTGCGGGGGGAGTGACTGCAGTGTTTGAAGAATGCAGTGTTCTGAGATTCTTTCAGACATCTTTAATAAATGATAGAAAAGGAGCTTTTTTTTCTTTTTTTTTTTTTTCCCCTCCCCTCTGCACCAGGAGGTTTTTCACATCGGGTTTCAAAGCGATCTTTTATTCCCAGAATGGGGAAATAAAACCATTTCCATTCAAAACACTACTCGAAGATTACATTTGCCTCAACCTAATTTTTTAAAATACTTTTCAAAAGAGAGGCAAAACGAGTGTAAAGCAAACAGGGATCTGGTTTATTTTGGATGATATTGACTCTTCCATTCCGTCTCAAAGGCTTTGAGAAGGTGGAGAGGGCTCACACACACGAATTCCTTTACAGAGAGAAAAAAAAAAAAAAATAAAGCTGGGAAACTTTCTATTTTGGGCGACTCCGTGAAAGAAATCTCATTCTGGGGCGGGGTGGGATTTTTTTTTTTTTTTGGTTTTGGAATTTTTTTTTTTTCTGGTTAGGCAGGAAAACGAAAAAGCAATTATTCATGCGGTTCTCATTAACCATGCGTTTACAAGTTGTTGGGAGGTGATTAGTCAGTCCCAGACGCTGGCCCAGACAGCAGCAGCGTGTGTTTATTAAGGCGGCGGGGGAAGGTGCTGAAGGTGATGCGGAGAATCAGCCCAAGCCTCCCGCTATTGATTAGCGATTTAGGCAGCCCGGGTTCCTTACAATCGCTCTCCCCGCTGTGCTAATGAGCGCTTTAAGACCAGACCTGTAATCTAAAGCTGAGTTTTACGGCAGGCTCGGGACCAGCTCGGAGCTGGGTTTGGGCTGGACGGTCCCGGGCGATTTGCCTCCAGGTCTCCTTGGAGCTCCTTGGAGAAAAGGGTTTTCCATCCCGGACCGTATCCAATTGCCTTCCCGGGGCTGTGACCCACAGAGGGACACAGACCTCCAAGGAGGCCAGCTTGGCCTTCCCAGGGGATTTCTGGCTTTTTCAGGTTGGTTGTTGTCCCCTTCCAGAGACAGTTCCACCTCAGGAGGCTGGAAAGCAGCAGGGACTGAATGCAAATAGGACCTGGCTCCTGTTTATTTGCACTCCCTGCAACTTCTGCCAGGGTGTCTGATTCTTTTTTAATGGTAAATTCAGGGTTGGCTTATAAAACCAATCTCTAATTGAGGGAGAGAAATTCAAGAAGCTACAAACACCCTAAACCAGACTAGTTTGCAGCAGCCTCTAAGCCTGTTTAGCTCTTTCCCACCGAAGTGACTTTGGGAAAATCACCTGGCTGATTGCGTGGCCCTGACCTGGGAGGGAGTGTGGGAAAGGCCCAGATTCGGGTGCTGCTGGTAAAAATGGGAGGATTTACTCCAGCAAATAATTCAGGGGCTGTGTTCTTCTCCCTCCGACTCTCCTGCCCTCCTTCTCTCCCTTTCCTAATGAAATAACTAAATGGCGAGGACTGAATTCTGCAGCAGGGAATTTTTTTTTAGCCTAGGCCTCCTCCCAGGATAATCTATTACCTTCACAAATTACTGCAGACAGTTCTTTATTGTTTAAAACCTTTTATCCGAATAAATGCATAAACCTTTTGGAAGGGAAAGAGGAGGGGTGGGGGGAGATGAAGGGAACAGGCATTTGAAATGAAACTCTCCTTCCCTCATTGACTGTTGGATGCTAAAGGGAAAAAAAACCCAAAGAAAATAAGACTGAAAAAAAAAAAAAAAAAGAAAAATGACTGAAAGAGGAGGAAAGGAATGAGCCCAGGGGAACAGAAATTGGTGATCTGCAATGGATTTCATTAAAGACTTCCCCCTTTAAATATTACAAGTGTTTGTTCTCTGCAGCCTGATAAATATCTGGCTGTGTTGAGATTGAAAATTGATAAGCCATGCAACATCCATCTCCTTCAGAGCCGCAGCCTCCCTGCAAGCTCATCACTTTGGGACGGCCCCACTTCAATTCCCCGGTGGGGTAATGCCCCCTTGGGCAGCCTGGGAGCATCTCCAGGGTTCTGCTCCATTAGGCCCCTTTGGGAAGACATTTCCCAAACGGGAATGGAGAGGCCAAGTGAAGGAGCTGCCTCCTCTGCCTGGCACACTCCATTATCCTCCTTTCAGCCTTCCCTCAGGGCTGGCAGGGATGCTCAGGGAGGAAGGGGCAGGGAATGGATCTCAGTCTGGAGGCAGGCACCTGGTTCCTGGCAGCACAAACAGGGCTGGGCCGTGTTTTTTTGCAGCACACACAGTTTTTCTGGCTCTGAGGAGCTGCCATCCCACCTGACTGCCCAGCTCAGACGGGCATTTGTGTGTTGAGTGAGGCTCAAACACGAGCTTCAAGGTTTTCCCCTCCCACCAGTGAGCCTGAGCTCCCCACTGTCCCCCCCCAGGTCCCCATTGTCCCCACCCCAGGGTGGGGCACTCACTGGGTGAGGGTTTGTGGGTGCAGGGAGATGTCTCAGCTCAGCACAGACCCGACTGCTCCTTTTTGGGGAGCCTCTTTGAAGCCATCCAGCAGGAACTGAACTTCCTGTGGCCCCTTGGAGTCTGTCCTGGAGACAAGCATGGAACAGCAGCCTGAGGGCTGTGGGCAAACCACTGCTGAGTCCTTAACTGGACTGCTGGAGCCTCTGGCATCACCTCTGAGCACTCTGAGAACCAACTCTGCCCAGCTGGGCCATCCCAGAACTTCACTGGGGCAACTCAGGGCTCACAATGTTTCCTCTGCTTCTTCCTCCTCCAGTTCCTCCTCCTCTTTCCATAGAGCCGTGCCTGTCCCACAGCGCTGCTCAGCTCTTCCCCTGCCACAGCCGGGTGGGGATGGGGCCATCCCGGATTCACCCAGAGCCAGGGAAGCTCTGGAGAGGCAGGAAATGACTCGGAGCCGAACACGATGAAGATGTTGCCCGGGAGAGCAACTCCTCTTGTCGGCCCTGGCGGCTCTTTATCAGGAAAGCCTCGTTCACTCTAACAAAGCTCAACTAATGTGCTGTTTATTACCCTGGCTGCGGCGTTTGGGCTGTCAGGAGATGAAGAAATATCCCCGGAATTAACAGCAACATGACAGAGGAAGAAGAGCCAGGGGAGAGGTTAAGGCAAGTGCTGTTATCTGAGAAACAGGCTGGTAAAGCCTCGGCACTGAGAAGGGTTCGTGCTTTGGACTGAGAGGGGAACGGGGCACCAGGGCACAGCCAGAGTTCTCCCCCAGTCCCCTGTGCCTTCATGGGTGGCAGGAAAATCAGCCCACAAACACCAGAGGTTTGTGTGCAAAAGGAGACAGAAGAATCCTGTAACTTCAGTCAAATAAAGGGAGAGGGTTTTGGGTATTTCCCCTGGAGTCTCTCAAACATTTGGAGGATGCAGCCTCCTTTTCATCCCCATTTCCCAGCCACTTTTCCCTCTCTCTTTCCCCATTGCCTGAGGTACTTGAGAGGTACAGACTTCCCGAATCACCTAATACAGACCCCCTTCTATTGTGTACCCCCCTCTTTATTTCTTCTCCTCGTGTCTCTGTTCTTTTTCTCTTAACTCCAGGGATTTAGCACAGTCTTGGGTGAGTAACAGTCTGTGTCAATATGTGGAATCCCTCTGGAACTGATGGTTCCCCTCATTGCTTCTTTCACCTCTCAGTGTCTGGCCTTATCTCCCAGCAGGCCCACAGTTTGTAAAGACATCTTCTCATTCCTTTCATGGACACTGCTGCTCATGGAAAGATGCCCAGTCCCAGGAAGAGCATTCCCAGAGGGACTTAACATCCTCTCCTCCAAGGCTCAGCAGTCTTTGTGTCTTTACAGTGCTCCAGGTTAATGCTTCCTGATGGGCTGGGCACAGGGAGCACAGGGAATTCAGGGGAGCACAGGGAATTCAGGGGAGAACAGGGAATTCAGGGGAGCACAGGAAATTTGGGAGCACCTTGAGCCAGGCTGGAAACTCAGCAAGAGTTTAGAGCCTGGGCAGGAGGGAGGGAGGCTCAAGGCCGGGTGTGTGAGCTGGAGGAGGTGTCACCCAGCCCAGAAATGCAGGGGACACACCGAGGGAAAGCAGGAAGGGCCCAAATGCAGGCAGATGTTGAAGGGTGGTCCTTTGGGTCACCACCACCAGTGGGATGCTGCCAGCACCTCCTGCCACAGCACATCCCTGTGGGCTGGATGCACGAGGAGGGATTCACCCCGGTGCTGGGATGAGACACCCTGGGAATGCTGCCCCGTCAGAACAATGCAATTAGCCACTTAATTCCTAATGTTAATTAACCTGCTCTTGCTCAGGCACCTTTGCCGAGGTATCGCCCTGCTCTCCGGGGTGCTCTTGGGAAAGCAATTATATGAGACTTACTTGGCAATTAATTACAGCTTTAAGAAGGTTGGGGGAGGGCACCTCTTCCTGTTTGATCTTGTAAACGCTTCATTAAAGGCCCGACAAGGAGCAGGATATTTTTGTCGTTTTGCTCACCTGGGCAACCCCGTCCTGCTTCCCTTTGAGGAGGTGGTGGCAGTGCTGGGGATTCTGCTTCGTGTTAGGGAAGGAGAAAGACCGGAGCTGGTGGAGTTAATTTGGCACAGACACCACTCAGCACCTCTGCTGCTGCCCCTGGCTCTCAAATGAACGCTCAGGGTGTGCTGCATTAGCAGGGTGACACTTCCCTAATGAAACAGCTCTTCGGGAGGAAGGCTGCGAATGGAACCGAGCTGGGAAATGCTCCTTTGTGGTCCAGAGCCTGGCCAGAATTTCCAGGGAGATGTTGGAGGTCAAACACTGACCACATTCAGTCCCCACCCCCCCGATAAAAGCTCTTAAGCCAAGAAATGGAAACTTTGGGTTTCCATTTCCAAACTTACCACCGATAAGAACTGAATGAAAGATGCCGAGGTTTTGATTTTTTTTTTTTTTTTTTAATTAAGCCACGGGGAAAAAATCGCCCTGTTGGAATTTTCTCAGGGCAAGTGCCACTTCCAAAGCCTGTTCTGTTGAAGACACTGCAGTTCAATTAGACAACAACTCCTTTGTTTTGTGCGTTCTCACCCAGTTTCACAGCGAATTGAGCAGCAGCCGCCGAAGAATGTGTTAAATGAATAACTGGGTGCAGCAAGGAGCAGAATCCAAGCTCTCCCACCGGGGATAACCCCCGAGCAGGGCCCCAAGATGAAACACGGGAGGTTGTTGCCTACAAACAAAAGGAAGAAATCTCGCAGCACTGTGGAAATGGGAAGATAAAAGCAAGCCTTTAATGAAAGCTTTCAGGTGCACGAATCTGGCTCTGCGCACATGAGAAAGGCTTCCTATAAATTTTATAAAGTTAATTAATGAGTATATGCAGCAGGTACATCCAGCAGGGAATCAGTTACCCCAGCAACCCACACTTGGGTCAGCCCCTTGGGGGTTGGTCCAGGGGCTTCTTTGCCCTATTTTCTGAAGTTCTGGTGGAAAACAAGATGTTCTTGCCAGAAATCCACTTCTTAAGAGTAAGACCGAACAGAATTCCGAGAATGTGCTAGAAAGGGTTTATTATGAGAAAGGGCAGGGAAATTACTAGAAAGGACACAACTACGTGTTTTTAAACCCACAAGGCTGCAAAATATATGAAAAATGCATAAAGAGCTGGAAGGGCATGGAGGTGAGGAGGAGCTGCTGGTTGAAGAAATCAGTCTGAAGGCATCAGCCACAGTCTGAAGCACCTCCATGGGGTGCTGACCTTTGCCTAAAACGCTGTGGGTTTGAGTCCACCTCAAAGCCTGGGCCAGTTTGGCCAGCCCGCAGGGCCAGGTGGCCTCTGTCCCCTCCTGGCTGTCCCTTCTCGCTTTGGGACACGGATGATCGCTGGCACCGCGGCTCTCAGCAGCTCTGCCTTTCCCCGAGCATCCCCATCGGCTCCTTGCTCGGATTGTCCTGGATGCCGCTGGAGCGTGTCGGAGGTGCTGGGCAGCCTGGCGATGAAGCGAGGGAGGGACAGAGGGAAGAACAGACGAGGAGGGGAAGAAAAGACTCTATTTACTGTGTCGCCGCATCTCTTGGCTTATCTAGCGGGTGCTGCCAAATTCGCCCTTTGTTATGCTAATGCGGCTCTCGTCAGCACGAACCGCAGGGCTCTTCCCAGCCTGCCCGGGCGCCTTCTCGCTCCAGTGGAAGCACCAAGTCAGCAGAAGAGCCGGGGCAGCGCTCCCCGCTCCGCCTGCCGCTGCCGGGGCTTTTGTCTGCCGCCGCAGCCGCCCGCTTTCTTCTCCTCCCTTTGAACCGCTGCCAGCAGAAATGAAAGGAGCAGAGAGGAAAGGAGCTCGGGAGCTGCGGGGATGCTCAGTCCCACGGGCAGCACGGCCTGGAGGGGACCACAGTGACCCCATCACCGCGGGCTGGGAGCTCCCCAGGGCTGTCCCGGAGGGGTGAAACGCAGCGATCCGCACAGAAACCCTGCCCAAAAAGCACAACGAGCACCTGGCTGGCCGCCCAGGGCGATGTCCGTGCAGCTCTGCCCGCCTCCCTCCTGTCCTGACCCCGAGCCTTGCAGCCCTCATTAGCAGCCTCGTTAATTGGCACGGCGTCTCCGGCCCGCCAGGTCCATCCCGAGGATGAGTGCAGGAGGCAGATGCGGTGGCGAGCAGAGGCAGCGGGAGGAGCTGAGTGACTGAGGGCCACTGCCACCTCCTTGGCACCTTCCCGGTGCTCCCTCCGTGCCGGGGAATCCTGCCCGCTGGATGGGAGGATAAATGGGAGCCGTCAGTCAGCCGGGCTATCAATCTGCCAAGCCGCATCAGAGCTGCCATCAAAGATGTTTAAAAGGAAAATTGACACTTTGGTTTATAGCGCTGGGATTTAACGAAGGGGGAAGGAAGGAAGGGCTGGAGGAGTGGTGCTGCCTCACAGGGCTGCTGGGATGGGCTCCGTGGGGTCTGTCCTGCTCCCAGAGACAAGCCGTGTCCTCCAAGCCTGAGATCGCTGCCCCCAGGACTCCAGCCCAAAACGTGACCTTCACCCCCTTCTCTGCTGATGAGCAGCAGCTCTGGGCCTGTCCCTGCCCAAAATCAGTGTCTGGCCCCGGGGCCAGGCATGGGACATCCCACACAGCTCCTTGGTGAGCAGTGACACCAGTGGGGGATTCCCACTGTTCCATCACTTTGGGCGATCCAGGGTCCTGCTCCCAGGGGGATTCTCCAGTGTCTAACAAAGGTTGAGCACACCTGGCCCTCAGGAGCACCACTCTCACCTCCACCTCCTTCCATGAATTGTGCAGAGCCTGGCAGTGCAGGTGACTGAGTGGGAGGGGACTGCAGGCAGACAGATGCTCCTTGAAGAAGGAAACTTCTCCCTTCTTCCCCTCCTGGCTCCATCCCCCTGGCCCTGGCCGTGTTCTTGGGCTCACCCTGCTGCATGACACCATTTTTATCGAGGGGGAATCCCTAAGGATGGTGTGTTCCCATAAGCAATAATCTGCCATAAAATCTGGGATTTATGGAGTGCCTCCCCCTGTGACACTGCCGTGCATTTCACAGCCACTGGTGGATGGAGCCGGGCAGTGTCCCAAAAATACAGGGAAGAGAGGAAGGCAGCAATTCCATCCTTGGGACAGCCAGGAGCACCCACATCCTCCTCTGAGCCTCTGTGTGGAGCTGCCACCAGCAGGGTGGGGATGACACATTCTCTGGGCAGAATGTGCAGCTGTTTTTCTCTGCCTTGTGGTATTCAGTGCCCCCCAGCAGTCCCACTGCAGATATTTCCTCCAGGAGATCCTTCCACACCTCATCCCAAGCCTTAGCCTTTCATTCCTGGTCTCCCGCCCTTCATTTCCCTCTCCTTTGTCCATTAATTAATTCTACAAAGCACCCCGGGATCCATTTATTATGAATGACACGGCAGCAAATAATCTCTCCACTTTTATTGCCGCGTGTCTGCAGCGGGTCCCTGCTGACGGATGCCTTCTTATCTGAGCAGGAGAGTGACCGGCAGCGGCCAGCGCCCCTCAGCCCCTCTCTGACCGGGATGTCGGGGCACATCCGAGTGTCACAGAGCTCTGATGGAAATCTGGGAGCCATCCCGGAGAACGGGAGCGGCCAATTCGCCTCTTTTCAGGCTCTGATGGCTCCCGGGAATGCAAAGAGGATGTCGGACACTGCCGGCTTAACCCGCGGGGTTTGGGTTTCACGCCCCTGGCGATGCAGGTTTTGGGCAGGAAAAGCTGCAACCCTGCAGGGCTGAAGCGGGAGGATTCCTCCTGTCAGGCGGTGTTTGCAGGAATCCAATCCAACGTGGGATGAGCGGGAGCAGAACAAGGGCGGGTGAGACGGCTCTGTCTGGGATTAAAATAGCAGAGCTGAGAAAGGTGCAGGAGCTCCCGTGGCTCCGCTTCCTTCCCAGCTGCCTCCCCTCAGCCCCCACAAAGTCTCACTGTCGAACAGCTCCGAGACTGGCAGCAAAATGACAGCAAACAACAGAAGCTCTGCCAAAAATTGCCAGGGGTTCAGAGGGGACTCGGAGCTGCAAAGCCCTGCCAGGGCTGGGCCTGCCCTTAGCGAGCTCAGGGATGGAGATGTTGGTGCCTGAAACGCTTTAAACGCTGGAAATGAGATTTCAGGTGCCTCCGGGGTTAAACAAGAGGGATTTACGAGCTTTACATTTTGATTTTTGCCATCTGAAATGGAAACCGAGTGGCTCTGGCCTCCAGCAGATGCAATCCAGGGTCTCCTGGCCCTCAGCTGCTAAATGAGTATCACTCCACACACAGGCAAAGAGGGAGGATGTGCTAACAAAGCTGAGGGGCTCAGACATGAATTTTCCAAGCCCCCGTGGGGATGAAGACACCACATCAGGACAGATCAAGACAGGGAGCAAGAGAGGCCCCAAGACTCAAATAAAAAGTCCATCAGCACGGAAAGAGATGAAGCCAAACGCTCATGATCTCCATGGCAAATCTAATAATCTGCTGCTGCCGAGTTCCCCTTTATTTCCTGCAGCACTTTTTCAGGCAGAAGGACAGATGTCAAGACTGGCCCCTTAAATATCATTCTGAAAGCAAGTGTGGATATCGGGGAGCAAAAACTGTTTATGTTCCCGTGATTAAACGGCATAAAACAATTCTCTTTACAGCAACTATTAGCCGGCTAATGGCATCCCATCATTCCTCATATCACTTAAGTGACAGATGGAGCTGACGGCGTAATTAAGCCACTAAGAGTCTCATAAATTACAAAACTACCGGTGAGGCAAAGGAAAGCCTTTGGAATGCGATGCGTGAGGAGTGCGAGGGAAGTGTCTTCATTAAGGGACCGAAAAGAAACCACTTAGGGGCTGTGGAAGGGACTGAAAGGAAATCGTTTAGGGGCTTTGGAAGGACGGTGACACCACAGATTGTGCTGCTGGCATCCCGGGAAGGGGCCGGCCCTGCCTCTCCGAGGAATGCTGCAAATCCCATTCCTGGGTGCTGCAGGAAGGGAAGGGCTGCACCGGTGGGATGGTCCCTGCAAATGTGCCCCGGGTGGCAGAATTGAGTCTTCTCTCCATCATCATCTCCATCCTCATCTCCATCATCTCCTGTGTGTCTCTCACTTGGGTTTATTAAATTTCTCAGTGCTAAGGGTGGGGGAGTCCAGAAGCTGGAACAGATTTTCCATCTCCTGTTTCCATCTCCTGGTTGTGTTTTTGTTTGTTTGTTTGTTTGTTTTTGGTTTTGTGGGGGGTTTTTTGTGGTGGTTTGTTTTGTTTTGTTTTGTTTGTGTTTGTTTTCAGGGTTTTTTTTTTGGTTCCTTTATTGTCTATAAGGTTTGGCAGGAGCAGAACCCTTTTTGACAGGGGTAACATTTCTAGCTCTTTACAGACCTCAGCCTTCTCCTCAACCTTTCCTTTTCACTCTCTCTATAACAGGTAAAATGAAATACAGAAGAAAATTATCTTGGATAATTCTGCCAGAAGTTTCTGCTGCTTCTGAGAGACGAGGAAATTTGGAGTAACAGCTTCTCACCCCCGCTCCTGGAAAAAAACGAAGCTGTGCCTTCCTGGAATGTACTGAGGAGTAAATCCCTGCTTTGGAAATGGGATGTGGGTCTTTTATCTTTCCTCTTTTTGCCTCTGTGCCACAGTGATGGGAACTGGGAGCAAGGGATTGACTCCCATTGCTGGATTTCCCTCAACTCCCCAAAGCACCAGGCTAAAGGGCAAAGCACCAGCACTGGATTGAACAAATCCACCCAGGTCATCTTTTGGATGCTGCATTTCCAGGATATGTGAACACCTCCCTCTGGTTTTACAAGGAATGGATATTTTCCCCAGTTCCTCAGGCAGCTCTCTCCATCAAACAGTGGCAGTTTGTGGGACAAGAAAGCCTTGTAAATGATAAGTTATAAACAGGCTTTTATTTTACAGTTCAACACCATGACCTGCAATGATACAGCAGATCATTTGAGCAGGATATTACCCCTTTGAATTTGAAATTAATTTAATTTACAAGTCTAAGGATAGAGGAAGAGAACTATACATGGAGATATTATTTCATCAGGAGAAAAAAAAAAGAAAGTCCCAGAGAAATGGGGAGCTCAGACAAATAGAGGCACATTAAGGCTGACAGTGAATGATGAGAATTTACCAGGGAATTATAGAGAGAGGGTAAGGAAGTGGCAGAATTTACATTCCCTGCCTGTGTTTATTGCTTACAGCTGAGCATTATAAATAATAAACCGGGTTCTTACTGCTGTGTTTTTCCCCTTCCTCCCCCTCTCCAGGTCTTGTGGATTCTGTGACATGCACAGAGAAGCTTGGAGAAGGAGCCAAAGGAAATGATTTGCTGGATGGCAGGAGAAAGGGGGAGACAGGGGAAGGAGAGAGTCACAGAACAGGCAGGAGTGGAAGAAAACCCATATTTTTTCAAAGAGGAAGTTGCCACGAGAGCTGTCCTGAACTTGGTTTCCAGGAGATATGTTGGAAAAGGGGGTCCTTTCAAAGCTTCCTGGGGCAGGCCTGCAAAATATCCAGGTTTTCAGTGGCCTCAGGGGTTCTGTGCTGGCTCCCAGGGACATTCCAGCCTCAATCTCTGCCTCAGGTGCTCTCTTCCCCTCCTGCCCACAGCCCAGCACTGCGGTGCTGAGCCCTCCAAGTTATCCTCCCTAGGAGGAAGAAGGGAATTTGATACCCACTTATTTCCAGTTATTCTCTGCTCCTCCAACAGTGATTTGGGAAGTTTCATCACCAGGCAGCTCGTTCTGCTCCCTCCCAGAGCAGCTTTTGTGCTGCCAGACACGTTGGGCATTGTGCTCCTTCCCCATCACAGTCTTCATGGAGGGACCTTTGAAAATCATTTTCCTTGGCCACTTTTCTTCTTGAATGTTTAAAGCACTTTTTTTTTTTTTTCTTTGTGAGTGCCTGGCTGTCCTCCCTCACAACTCTGCTTTTGTGTGATCTGCCTTGACCCTGCATGGTGCAGGCTAAAATCCAATGGAATTAGCTGACAGATCTTTTAGTCACAGCAAGTTCTGGGTCAGCCCCCCAGAGAAGGCAGGAGCTGAGAGCAGCACTGAATTCCTCCACCCCAGAATGGGTTTAGAAAAGGAAATAAATAAGGCAAGATCACAAAGCACTGCTTTGGTGCTCAATAATCAGCACCACGGAGAGAAACTGCTCTGGAAGCAGCAAACCATCCCTGCCTGAGCTGCTGCACAGGTGATTCCTGCACATCCCAAATGCTGCCCAGCAAAGGTTTAGAAAAGGAAATAAATAAGATAACAAAGCACTGCTTTGGTGTTCAATAATCAGCACCATGGAGAGAAACTGCTCTGGAAGCAGCAAACCATCCCTGCTGGTGATTCCTGCACATCCCAAATGCAGCCCAGCAAAGGTGTGTCCACCTGGCACAGATCTGGCAATTCCTGGCAGCTCCAGCTTTGTTCCATGAGTGGTTTTACGTGAGGTTTTGCAATCTCCTCTCGGGGAAGTCCCAGGGAAGGCAGCCCTGCCTGGGGCTCTCTCGCTTTGCAGGACTGTAAATCCTGCTGGATTGGAGTGGCTGGGCCTGGCACACAGCCTGCACATGTGTGTGTGATGATGTATTCAGCCAGTGTACACCCAATTATGTCCTCTGCACGCTGCTGATCCTCCCGAGGTGCTGGAGATCATTTAATTAATTACACTGAACCATTTCATCTGCATTCATTTCAACAGCCCTGCCTATGAAAACACCGTCCTCCTTTTCACCGAGGCAGCAACAAAGGTGCCCAGGTAAGAAGCCTTTTTTAAAAAGCTTCTTTTAATTTATCTCTTTTTTTTTTAATGTTTTGACTCCAGCAGCGTTGAGTGGATGCAACGTGGTTCATTTCAGGGACAAAACAGGAGGAGCTGTCAAGGATGGAGCTGTGCAAACACCAGGTAGGAGAAGGAACTGGAAGAGCTCAGGAGGGTGTCCTGCCTCCAAAGAGGAGGTTTGAAGATGGTGCTAAGGCAGGGCAGAGCTGTGCTGTCAGTGGGAGGAGTGAAGGAAAAACCTCTTTGGGTACTGAATCTTGGGGTCAAGGACCTTTGACTCAGGTCTTTGTCCCCACCTGAGCTGGGTAGCACTCATAGGCTGGGCTCAAAAAAAAAAAAAACAAACCCAAACCCCTCAGATTTATCTGCATTGGCAATATTCAGTAGAAAAGGCCAAAGCAGAAAGCAATATTCCCCTCCACCCCCAGTCTGAAACACTTCAGTGTGACATTTTTCACAGGAGCCACTCCAATTTCTCAGCTCACAGGGCTCATTCTCATCTCACACTGGCTCCCATTACACCTGACCATACTCAAAAGGGTAAAACCCTCCCACTCCTCATTTGATGTCGAACAAAGCACTTCCTTCAGTCCCAAATGAAATCATTGCTGATTCCTCCATCCACTAAAAATTCAAAACTACAAAAGAAAATCGCCCACTCCGGCTTGGGCTGAAATGAATTCATTTCCCAGCTTGTTTGGGAACGGCAGGTGTTGGAGTCAGACTGCAAAGCAGGTAGGAAATGAGCTCATCAAACTTTAGTTAGCAAAAATCCCACTCTGGGCTGAATGAATCCAGCCTGGCCTCCTTCTGTAGCCAGCCAAGAGCAGGGGGAGCCCTGAGAGGAGCAGCTCTGTGCAGGGAGCCTTGCCTGCTGCCTGGAACACTTGAAATTGAGATTTCTTGTTGCTCCAGAAATCCCCAGTGGCAGGAGATACTCCCACTCCCAGATTTTTGGAGGAGGGGACAGAGTCCAACTGGTAGGAATGGCAAATCCTTTCAGCATGGCAGGAATGCCCAGATTTCTGCTCAGTTCCTCACTGAAGAGGGACACAAGTGGCATTTTCCAACCGCCTCGTGTCCTAAGCAGCTCCTTGGCTTTAGCACTTCCAGCAGAAGGAGGGGAATAAACAGAAAGCTCAGCTCACAGGTGCACCTCGCTGACCTTAGCAAGCCAACAGGGCCTCAGCTCTCTGTCTAATGAGGCAAATACTTAATTAGGGCTGCCTGAGGAGAGGCTAATAAGTGCCAGGTGTGTGAAGTGTCACCCGCCAGGGGAAGGCCTGGGCCACAGGATGGGAGAGGCTGTGCCAGGGGATGAGGGATGCAGCGGGGGGGGCAGGAGAGGGGTGAGACACCAGGCTGAACTGGGGCTGTTTCTGCCTCAGTAGCTGCCCAGACAAATCCTGTGTCTGTCGTTTACAAATCACCTCTCCTCCCCAAACGCATGATCCCTGACCCCCCCTGCAGCTAAAGCAGAGGTGCTGGCAGTGGACATTTGCTGTAGTTGTGAGGGGTGACAAAACCTCTGGAGAAGGTGACTCTGCCTCTCCAAGGCCTGGAGAGAGAGCCCAGGGGGCTGCCTTGGCTTTGAGATCTGCAAGGTTAAAGCAAAGGCATGTCCAGGGCTGGAAAATCCCTGTTTAAGAACACATCCCTGTGTGCCCCTCTCTCCCTGTCCTGTCCCAGTGGCACTGGGACAAACCCCCCAGACCCAGCTGCAGGAAAAGGCCCAGTAACTGAGGTACACACTGAGGGAGAGGGTTTTGCTGGGCCATGAGACAGCTCCAAACAATCCCATCCTGCAGGAGATCCTTTTCCCCCCATCCCAGCCAGACACAAGCCCTGGATTTGGGAAGCTCAGGCTGCCCCTTCCCAAAAGCAGGAGCTGCCACCCCATTAGGAGTGGGCAGGGAAGTGTTTGTGCCTGCAAACCCCTCTGTGTCCCTCCACGGTGCCACCAGCCAGAACTGCCACTTGTGTCTTTGTCCCTCCTGACGAAAGGAGCCCGGAATTTGTGCCTGCAAATTTGTTTTTGCAATAATGAATTTGCAGGTACAAATTTATTTTGTAAATAAATAAAATATTTCATGTATTTAATGTATTATTTTAAATTTCATTAAATTTAAAATTAAATTTAATTTTAAATTTAATTTAAAATGAAAATTAAATTATTTATTTAAATAATAAATACGTGAATTATTTAAATAAATACTTATTTAAATAATTCACTTAAATTATTGTTTAAATAATTATTTATTTAAATAAAAAATTATTATTTATATAATAATTATGATATGATTATATATAACTATATAATAATTATATAATATATAATATAGCATATAATTATATAATTTATATATATAATATTATATATATATAATATTATATATATATATATATAATGCTGCAATTTATTTGCCTTTTCCACAACTCCCCCCCCTTCTCTCCTTCCCTGGCTCTCTCCTTCCCTGAGATAATATTGACACCGATATCCATAAAAGAGAATATTAAAATAACCTTTTCCATTACATCCTAATTTAACTGCTTCCCCGCGTTCCACAACACACCTGGCTGTCTTTGTCTGTTTGTAATGTGCTCCTTCATTCCTTCCTTGAGAGCCCCTTCCATTCCATCAAATTCCTCCTCCTTGCACACTAAGCTGCAGATTACTTTTTCATAAGATGCAATTTCACCCAGATCTCATTACTTACTCTCTTAATGTATTTTCTGCATTTGTTTCATCTACAATTTCTCCTGTGCTCTGTTCTGCTGATAAAGGAGGCGGTGGAGGTGCCGTGGAAGCCACTTCTGGAGTGCACTAACTAAAACTCCTCTTATTCTTCATTTCACATGCACCCTCTGTGCCTTCAGCCTTGCCAGGCAGAGCTACACCCACGTGGGCACAAGGCAGAGAGGACCCCAAAATGTTCTCCTCTTGATTTATGGCATCTCCCTGACAGGGGCATGGAAGCTGGCCAGGAGCTGGAAAGAAGCTCTCTGTGAATTGTGGGGTTTCAAGCCAATCTCAAGGGGCTGAAGTTTCCCTGAGGGTGCTGGAACGCTCCAGGAGAGGTGGAGCTCATTGTGGACATCCTCCCTGGGGGAACACCACAGGTTCCTCCCTCCCCAGGAGCCAGGAATGGCAGCTGCAATGTCCTGGAGATGGGACTGGACTGGGGAGCCCCTGGAGCAAAGAGGACGTGGGCAATCAGCTGTTCCAAATTACAGATCAGCCCACCTGGACAGGAGTTGTTCCACTGGCTTACAGCAGTTGTGGAGTGGGCATCTCCCACTTTCCAGGTGTTGTGGGAGAAAAGTGAACACAACTTTTCTGTGGGGAGATGGCAGTGGTCAGGCAATTAACCATTTTCTAGGGGAAAATCAGCAGAAATTTCAGAAGAGCCATCCTCATCCACTGGGAACTGCAGAGGAGGTACAGCTACATTGGCTGGAGTCACAGCTGGGCACAACATCCCTCAACCCACCCTCACACTGCCACAAACCTCTCCCTGGGCACCCCACTGGGGTGAGAAAAGGTGAAGAGAGGAAAAGGGTAGAATAAAAGAGGAATCAGGGAGACAGAGGCTGAGGAGGCTTTGGAGCTCCAGGTGGGAGCCTTTGGTGGGGTGAGGGACCTGACTGACCTCTGCTCCATGTGTGGATCCTTCCAGCAGTGCCCTGAAGGACTTGGATTAATCCAGCCTCAGTGGGGTTGTGTGGGAGTCACTGTTGAGCTCCAGATATTTATCCTGGCTGGCTTCCCTCTTCTCTGAATATTCCAGGCCCACAGGCAGCAGCGTGGCTGGGGACAGTGGACAGGACGTGGTGGCTCTGGAGGAACACAAGAGCACAGCCTGTTCTCAGAAAAGAGGTATTTGCCATAAGAGGCTTAAGGAGCAAGTTTGGGGTCTGGCCTCAACTCAAGCCAAAAAAAAAAAAAAGGAAAAAAAAAAAGGAAAAAAAAGGAAAAAAAATGGAGAAAACTCTGTAATTACAGGCAATATTTTTACTCCCCAGCAGATTAACAGGTCAGGAGAAGAACTTAAGTCTCCTTCTTCCCTGAATTCCAATTTAATAGCAAATAATCCTGCCCCTGAATGCAAAGAAACTATATTACCCTGGAGAATTCCAGTGAAGTTCAAAGGAGGTCAGACAACAAAAAGGTCAAAAATTAAACAGATGGCGTTGGCTGATGGTGTACACACACACACACACACAAAAAAAATAAAAAAAATAAAAAGGGGATGTGCTGTCCTTTCCTTCCCCGCTCTCCTTCCCTCCCAGATCCCACAGACATCCATCCCCCTGCCTGTTTGCTCTGCAGCTCATCCCGGAGTCTGGAGTTGCCAACCCTCCCTATCCTGATGCTCAGGCGAGCTCCCCATTTTTAATGTGTCTGGAGGGAGGAATTTATTAAAGAGGCACTGCATTAAAAATATGCAAATGCTCCCAGTAACTACACGGGCCCATGAGGAAGCCAGATGAAATGTCATCCCTTCCTGCTTCCCTTCCCTGTTTTTATGCACTGAGGTAGTTTATGGCTCCTCCTGTTTCATACCGGGACCGGGAGCGTGGCAGATATTTAATCTGTTTGGAAATAATTGCAGCAATAATGATTATTTTATTGGCTTTAACTACGTGCTGAAAAAACGCTGCAGCAACGAGGTGCTGAGAGAGGGAGAAGGAGAGAAGATGCTCCGGGGGGTGGGGAGGGAATGAGGTTTAAAACCCTCTGGATGTGGGATGAAGTTTTAAACCCTCTGGATGCGTCCAGGAGGGAGCACCTGGACACAGGCTGAGCATGAAAGGGACTCCCTTGTGCCCAGGTAGGAGCCAAGCTGCCTGTGACCTCCAGAGTGGCCCACATCTCCCAGATTAATTGCACATCCTGAGTTCTTGTGGAGTCAGAATGCAGCAGGACAGGCAGGGCATGGGGTGCAGCCCCATTGATTCCCTGTTCCTTTCTCTCCTCTTTGAAGCTTTGAAGCTGTTACACAGCCTCAAGGCAGCTCTAAAAAGCACACTGAGATGGACTCTGTGGTGTGAATCCCAGAGAAAACACTTCTCTCAAGTCCCTTTTATATCTTCCCAGCCTTCCCAAATCCCTGCCTAATCCCAAGCTTCAGAGAGCTTTCCTATTCACGTTCCCCCCGATTTCTCCACGCTCCCTTTGCCCCCTCCCTCAGCTGCTGCAGCAGAGAAGTGAAATCCCTGCCCTGCCTTCAGCACAGCCCTGAGGGAGGGCAGGGATTTCTGAGCAGGATTCCAGCAGAACTCTTGGAAAAGGAGACAAAGCTGTTCATCGTGGCTCTTGGGAAGGGAGTGAAGCTTTCTGTCCTGCAGCACCCAGGACCTCTCAGCTCTCAGGAGGGGACAACTGACTCAGTGTGAGCCCTCACAAACCAGGCTGCCACAGCTTTGGAAAGTGTCTTTTCTCAGCAGAGCAGCTCCAGTTCCCCTTGCTGAAAAAAGCATTCCATTTGCAACAGCTCCTGCCCAGGTGTTGGCCAGGAAAGTGTCCTGAGCTCCAGGTCATGCCTCTCCCTGAGAGTGAGAAACCCCAGGCACTTCCACAGCCTCTATTTATCTCCCTCAGGCTGCATGCTTAAACCTCCATAAATATGTTTTCTGCCAGCAACTGGTGCTTAATTATAATATAATAACTGCCTTAATAAATGGAAATGCCTTATCTGAGGCATTTCATTTAACAGATGAGGCACAGTCTTCCCTCCCATAAATCCTGGAGCAGATCGAAATGTCACAGGGGCTGGGAGCTGCTGTGGGAGGTGAGGCCAAATCCTTGTTTACAGGGAATGGGAACATCTCCACAAAGGGCTTCTCAGAACAGACAGCAGCCCCATGCTTGAGTTTATGACAGGGTTTGGAGTCCACCAAGCTGAAATAATTTGTCCAATTTATGTTCACGCCGTGTAGGTGAAGCTGTGTCATTATCAACATGGGGAAAAATAAAGTTGGGAAGGAAAATGGTGTAATTCAAACAATCCCCTTCCCCAAAAGCAGAGCACAATATGACACAGGGTAATGGAGAGGATGTCAGAGGTTTTCCATGCCCACTGCAAACACTGTAACACATCCCTGGGCATCACCAACAGGAACTGTGCAGAGCTCCTTGCTTGGCATTGTCTCCTTTCATCTCAATTAACTCCCCTTCTTTTTTTTCTCCCTCCTGACTGCTCACTGAAAAGTGTGGCCAAAAGTTAATTACTCTAATCCAATTTAACCACAATTCCGGGGGGGGGGGGGGAGCGTGGGTGAGGGGCTGGAGAAGGCAGCAGAGGCAGGAAGGCTCAGAGAGGCTGTGGGGACAGAAGTCTCAGCAGGACTTGTGAGCTCGGCCCTGAGCACAAGGAGACAGCAGCACAGCTCACCCAGGCCTGGCCCACGGAGCCTGGGAAGCAGGGAAAAGTGTGATGGGAAAAGTGTGATCCCAAGGGTGCTGCCACAGCAGGAGCTGCAGGATCCACAGGCAAGAGAGGAGGAGCAGGACAGCGATGACAGACACACCCATGGGGATGGTGGGCAGAGGAAACAGAGAAAATCAGAGTAAAAGGTGAAGCCCAACTCTGCCTTCCCTGAAGAGGGGTCCAAATGCATCCTGCTAATTAACTTCCTCCTCCCAACATCCTGCCGGGGCCGCAGACTGATTAGAGCCCCCTCTGCTGTGCTGGGGAGCTGTCCTGACACGGGCACAGCCCGGGATTGGGGACATATGGCAGCAGGACGTGCCAGCCCGGGCAGCCCGGCGTGCCGGGAGTGTGGGCAGCTGGGAATGAGCACTCCAGCCCTGCTCCAGCCTGCTGCCCTCGCTGCCTGCGAGCACAAAAGGGCCCGGAGTGCAAATCAGAGGCGCTCCTTGGCAGCAGAGCCGGGCCAGCTTCGGGCCGAGGTGGAAATCAGGACAGCGGGGGAGAAAACAAACACCCAACGTGTCAGCAGCACACTGAGCTCCGTGCTCAGCCCTGGCCACAGCCCGGGGGAAATGCACTGAGCAGAATCCTCGTGGAACCTCCCCTGGACGATCAGCAATTTCCTCTGCTGAGAATCGCCCATTTCTTCCCATTCTCTCCACCAGCGTTAATCTGTGACAGGGATTTTAACTTGCTGCTCACCATTATGCCTTGATAGCTCTCTGTCAGGGTCTTTATCAAAAAAAAAAAAAAAAGGCTTTTGAAATTCAAAAGGAGCGTGTGTATATATACTCTCTCATTCCCTTTTATCCACTGGTCTCTTAACTCATCCAAAGGATTTAAGCGGGTCAGAGAAACATAATTTCCTTCAGCAGAACCCATGCTGCCTGTCCCTTATCCTATGGAAAATCCTAAATATAGACTCTGAAAGTCCTCGCAGCTGGGAATGTGAATGCAGCCATCCAGCTTTGAAGCTGCCTGAGACTCGTGCAGTTCCCAGATGAAGAGCTGGCTGGCTCTGTCAAAGGAAGGGAAAGTCTTTCAAAGATGCTTGGAGATAGCAGGAAAGATGTCAGTGGCCCACAGATTCTCCGTTTTCTTCTGTTTTACTCAGATTTGCCTTATCCTCTTCATCTCCTTGTGCTGAGGAGCAGCCAGGCAGCTCTGTGAGCTACACCCACCCGGGAAAAAAATAGGGGAAGGGCCTGGTATGCAATGGGAAGCAGGTAAAATATCATGGAAGTGAGGGTCCTGGGGACACAGCCACGAGCACGGGGCTGAGCCAGGACCTCGAGGTCCAAAGGTGGAGTTTTTAATCCAGTTTAGTCTTGAAGAGAGAAAAAACCCTGACCCAGTGCTGCTCCCTGGGATGGTTCAGAGGGATCAGCCGTCCTCTCTGAGCATCATGCAGCTCCCTGGCGCCCCTCTGGAAGGATTCCAGATGTTTTTGCTAATTCAGTTGTCCACAGGCTGCCTGTGCTGCCTGGCAGGGATCCCTCAGAGGCGCTGGTGTGTGGCAGCCTGGCCTGAGCAGTTGTGGATTAACTCATGGGCTCCTGCCTTGCCTGACTGTTCCAGCTCCTCTGTGTTTGCTTGCACTGCTGATAAGGGCAGGTTATCAGGAGCTGCCAAGCCTCCAGGGCACAGCTAAGAGAGATAGTTATTATTGCATCCTCCGACCAGACAGTGACACATTGGCCAGGACAGTGTCCCTGGATTAAACCTTCTCCACCCAGAGCTCAGATGTCTCCAGGACCTGCCATCCATTTCCTTAATGCAGCTGCCTGGCACTGAAATCCATGCCCGTGTCTATTAGGGAAATGCATCTGTTCTGAGCACCAGCAACTCAGGCAGCCCTGGGAAATCTTTTTGATGGATTCACTTCAACCCCAACCCCCAAAAGCTATCTTTGGCCAGGCACTGGAGCTGTCAGGTGGTGAGGGATAACAGCATTATGGGACTGAAGGAGAGCAAAACAGGAGGGAAGGAGGCAGTGCTGGCTGCATTAGGCACAGGGCAGCCCTGGGAAAACAGCACTTGTGCATCAAGTGTGCAGGAAGCTCGGAGCCAGCAGCTCCACACGCTGCTCTGCAAGCACTTTGGAGAGGCTCACTAATGGAGATGATGGCCCTGAGGGGAAATGGGAAGGCAGGGAAGGTACCAGCTCCCATTTGCAGCTGGTGGAAGGCGTTGGAAGGAGTCCCAGCTGGGCTCTGAGAGAGCCAGACCCCAAGGGCAGCGGCTGCCCCGAGCACCGGGGGCTGGCCGGACATCAGCTCTGCACTGGGCACCTGCCCCAGGGAACTCCAGCACCTCACCTCAGCCCTTTCACCTCAGTCTCTGCACCCTGGCTCCTCACTCCACATCAGGCTGCAGGTGGTCCTTGGAAGGGCTCCAGGACAGGGATGGAGCAGGCCAGTCTCAGCTCTGAGCTGCTCTCCAGGGAAGTCCCTCATGCTTCCCGTGGCTGGGAGGAGTCAGATGTTGGCTGCTGCCCTTTCCTGCTGCAGGACCAGGTGAGAGGGAGTGAGGAGCCCTTCCCAGAGCTCTCCTGCATGCCCCCATACCTGGGTGGAGGAGACAGGGAGGTCTGTACAGAGGGGGATGGTTACAGTGCACCCCCACACTCCCACAGGTGTTGCTGAATTAGGAAAAGAGTTTCAGTTCCACCCCTGAATTTTTAAACAAGAAGAACCAGAAACTTCCATGCTTCTCTCACCATAATTGGCTCAATGCCAAGACGAAGGCACCTGTTGGACCCTTGAGCTGTTCCTCAAGGAATGTGGCTGTTTTCTATTGGGCAGCAAGCCAAAAACCCCTTCTAGATGGTTAAATACTTCAGAGAGAGCACAGAGTCTCTCGCAGCTTTTCAGGGTGTCTTAGCAAGTGCAAGGGAGCTCCCTGTGCAGGGATTTCATTCTTTTGTTTTGTACAGTTTGTTATTTTTGCTTTAATTTAAACCTTTTTGCTTTTTCAAAACCTCTCCAATCAAGGTGTCTTGCTAATTATTCTTGAGCCATTCCTGGGTGGTTGCTGGTCAGCCCTCAGAGCTGGATCCACCTTCCTGGGGCTGAGAACACGCTGGCCTCAGGCAGAGCTGCATCGGGCAGTGTCCTTGACTGGGGAGCACCCAGATAATGCCTCCAAGAGAAGGGATTCTAGGAGCCATCTCTGGGCTCTGCTGACAAGAGTTTCTCCTATTTCAGAACATAAATGAATGTCACCCTGTTCTTTTCAGCCTTCTGATGTTTACTTTTTGTAATGGAGTTTCTCACACACTTTCCATGTAAATAACAATTGTTTTGCGTTCCTTTCTGGAGGAGGAGAGAACTGATGGACTGTTGGGTTGACCAGTGTGGTTGGAGAGGACAATTTTCACCCTCCAATCCATGGTCACTGTTGGAATTCTATAAATGCCGAGGTCTGTAAATAAACTTCCCTTTTTTTGCCTTGGATAATCCATCTCAGTGGTGAGTGTCGTTCCTTTGTGTTGAATTGTGACAAATGAACATCCCAGATCGTCACCAAATTGTACCACAGTTGGCAGATGGGTGACATTCCCCTGGGCCCTGCCTGGAAAGGGCCAAGATGCTGCAATTTCCACACAAGTCATACATCCTTGTCTTACGTGGCCTCCCTCCCACTCCAAGCTGCTGCCAGGGCTGGGATTTTTGTTGTTCTTTCTTTTTTTTTCCCCCTCTCCCTCCTCTTCTCTTAACCTTTCTTTGAGCTCTCACTTGCTTCCTCAGCACCTCGGTGTAATTGCTTGCAGCCTCCCAGGATCCTGGGGAGGATTTATGTAACACACCAGGCAGCAGTTTGAAAGGCTGCTTTTGGATATAAGAACTTAATGCTACACCAGCCTTGGGGAAAACGAGCTGCAATCCTTGGCAGGGCTGTGCCAAAGGCTCTGGGGCCTCTCAGCCTCCCTGATCCCTGTGTGGAGAGGAGGAAGAGCTGTCTTTAGGCAAGTGGCTCACTCCTTCTGCCTGGTTTTATCCAGAGGGGCAGTCAGAGGCAGGCAGCAAACGCTCAGCATTGTGAGTAGTTTGGGGAGAGCAGAGGTGTGGTTATTTTTCTGGCAGATTCCTGGTTATTTTTTCTGGCAATACAGCATGGTTTGGCTGGGATTTCTTTCTCTCTGCTGCATTTCTGGGGTGCAGGAGGGCAGAGCAGGTTCTTGGGGTAACTCTGTTGCTTTCAGCATGAGGAAGGGCAGCAGGATTTTGGTGTTATTGATTATAAATCAGCCTGGGCAGGGCTGGGAGCAGGGTGTGATGCTCCTAGGGGATAAAGGATTCCTTGTAAGGCTCTTGGAGCACGATGACTCCACAGCAGCACTCGAGTGCCCTGCTTTGAGAGCTGTGTTCTGCTGGTTGGACAGCACAGGCTGTGCCTGGCAGGGGTGGGAAGAACAGCTCTGTGCACCAGACAGCCACGAGGAACCCCCCAGGCCAGCCCAGTCAGACCTGCCCTGCACCTGCTTATCCTGTGTGAGTCTCCAACAGAGACAGGTTCTGGCCCCTGGAAGAAGAATGTGTTTTCAGGAGAGATGAAATCTCTCACTCTCTTTTTCCTTTAACTCGATTTTATCCTTTTTCTCCCCTCCAAAAATCATACTTGCCTTGATTTTTTTTTTTTTTTCTATTCAGGTTGCTGCTGGAAATAAAACTGGAGCAATCAAAGTGAGTGTGGCACTCTGTCTGTCCGTCAGTCTGCCTGCCCTCGCTCCCTCCGAGCTTTTGAGCTGATTTCAAGTGCTTTCAACACAGAATTAGAGACCTTAAAGCACAGAGGTGCCAATGAGTGGGATGGAGAGACTCAGCTGAGCAGAGAAGAGCCATCACCCTGATCAAGTCATTAGAGAAGCAGCATGAGATGGAGGCACAGGAAACCAGGGACATCATTCAAGGCACCAATTTCTTCACTTCAAACTCAATAGTGGCTTTTCTCTTGAGGAAAAGGAAGAGAAAAGACTTAAAAAGTTGTGCAACCTTCAAACTAAAGCAAGCCTGGCACTGCTGGACAATCAGCCCTGCTCTGGTTGGCTGGGCAGGCCCTCAGTGTCCTCATCATCCTCACTGCTGGTACCTGCAGGGTCTGCCCCACCTTTTCCAGGAGGATTCCTTTTCCAAAAGGGTGCTCAGGCTCTGGCACAGCTGTCCAGAGCAGGGCTGGAGTGCCCATCCCTGGAGGGACTGAACAGACACATGGATGTGGCACTTGGGGACATGGCTCAGTGGTGGCCTTGGCAGTGCTGGGGAAGGGTTGGATTTGATGACCTTGGAGTGCTTTTCCAACCTGAACAACTCAGTGATTCAGTGATTCTGTGACTGGCTGCTGCTGACTGGCCAAGGTGGAGCCATAAAGCTCTGCTGGCAGTGGGAATGAACCCAGGCTCTCCTGGCTTTATCAGAAGAGCAGAACAAGCTCAGCCTGCCTGGTCCTGCGAGGGTGATTTCCAGTGCTGCTTCCCACAGCCTGGCGTTGTTCCAACAACACCAAACCCTCCTAAACCATCCTGTGCTTGTAATTCCAACAGCTCCAGGCCTCCTTTTCTTCTTCCAAGCCACGGCCTTGAAATTCCCACCTCCCCTCCACCAACAGCCACGTCTTGCCTGGAATTACCAGTGCCAACCCATCATTTCCAGCACCAAAAGAAGCATTTTGCTTTCTTGTCCTTCTTGTAGCCATAAAAAATCAGGGCAGGGAACAACTCACAACAACAACACCACCACCAACACCAACAACGCAAAAAATCCTCAAGTAAATTAACATTGCAGCTGAGGTTTTACACGCACGGAAGTCAGGAAGTTCCAAGTTATGGTTCCCCCTGCAGCTGTAATTCTGGCACACTGCACATATATATTAAGACATTAAAGTTAGCCCCATAAACAGCCCTACAAAATACTACAGGCTCACAGGGGGGCCAATCTACGATGGCCAGGGGAGCCGTAATTCCTGCTGCCCTGACTCCTGTGCGTGAGTTTCTCCCTCAAAAAAAAGGAATAAGTCAGCTCTCATTCACTTGTAATTCACAGCTCGGGATGCTGATAGGGAAGAGAAAAGAGGGATTGTTCCTTCTGCTTCTTCTTCATCTTTTTTTTTTTTTAATTTTTTTTCTTTTTTTTTCTTTTTTATTGCCCAGGCTGTTGTCTGGCTGCCTGCGATCAATGCTCTCCCTTTGTCTGACTCTGATATATCGGGAGGGATCTCAGATTTCTATTCCCAGCCTCTCTCTCTCTCTCTCCACAGCTGATCCAGCTCCCCAGCAAGGCACAGGCAGGCAATAGATAAGGGATAGCCTTTGATTGAATTTACGTAATTTATACGGCCGATGGGACACAGGAGGAATATTAAAATACAAATTAGCAGCTTTAGATTTCCCAGGCATTGAAATCTCCCCGGCAGATAATGAGCTGCTGGAAGCTTATCTGCCAAGGGTCTCTCCCCAGCCACACCTATCCCCTTTCTCCCGAGGTCCTGGAGTAAACACTAGGAAAGTTGATAACTGGAGAGTTACACTTTGAGTCCTTAAAGTGACAATAACTCAGGCCAGCAGTTTTAAACAGCTCTGACTCTCTGAGGAAGCTGTCTCTGCCCATTCAGTTGGCCCAGCCCACGTATCCAAGTGGAAATGAAGCTCCCTTATCCATAGGAGCATCCTCTGGCAGTCCCAGCAGCCCAGTGGCCTCCCTCTGACTGGGTAAGATCCTCATTTTGGGTGGGATATTTCATTCTGCCCGTCCCACAGATAAACCAGAGGTTTCTGTAATGCTGTGCTCATCTTCAGAGGTCACAGGTGGAAGGGTGGAGAAGCAGCAGAGGGAAAGGAGCAGTCATGGTGCAGTGGGATGAGAAAGGTCCCCAAGGACATTTTCCCTCCTGGTTGCCCTGGTGGGGCATAATTAGGGATGCAGGGATACCCTGGAAAAGCTCCTGCAATGTTAAATTATCCTTCCAGTGGAGATCTGAACAAGACATGTGCCAGCAGGAAATGCCTCAGGTAAACTAAACCAACAAATAAACTCAGCCTGGAGGTCAAACTGACCCTAACGTTAAACTAAGTTTAAAAACCCTTCCCAGACCAGGGTCCTTAATTCAAATTCACTCAAAGAAGTGAAGAAACATTCCCTGATGGGATTCTCAGGAAGGAAGATGGATTTTGAGGCTGGGGCAATGAGCACCCGAATTCTTAGCACCCACAGCAGCTGCTCCTCCTCCAGAGGCTCCTGGGACAATTCTCTTCATTTGGCAGAAGGCATCGGGTCCAGGAGAAGCTGCTCTGCTGCACAGGCACAGCCGGAGCCTGCCTGGGCTGGGGAGGGAAGGGGAATGATGTTCCCCACAAGCAATGAATGCCCCGAGAGCAGGGAGCATCCCTCCCTCCCTCCCCAGCTCCTCCCCGCGCCAGGATCGGGTGCTGGAGCACAGGAGGAGGAGGAGGAGGAGTGGGCTGGGCACATTCCCAGCACACGGAGCACCACAGAGCTGCTGACCAACAAAAGAGATGCAGGCTAAGCGCTGCTGACTGAGCCCGGCCTCTCCGGGAGACCCTTCCCGGCCCAGGCTCCTTCCTGGAACAGTTCTGTAGGAATATCCTGTTTCCTTTGGTTTCTCACCAGAGAGCTGAAGAGCTGGGATGTGACTGGGACAAAGATTGCCCTCGCCTTCCAGGAAGGAATTCATCCTGGATGTTTCAGGAGAGGCTTGATGTGGTTCCAGAGGGCACTGACACCTTTAATCCTGGTTTGGAGCAGAAGGATCTGGCTTTACCCAACCCTGCTTGGCACAGGCATGACTTTCAACCAACCTCCCAACTTTGATGAGTACACTCCTTTCCCAGTGCCACAAAACAGTTCAAAACAAAAACTCCTCTTTCCCCATTAAAGAGGAGTCTGATCCTCTGACTTTTCTTCCCATTAGAAAGTAAAATGACCCAGGGAGTGACAAAATTACGCTGTCAAAAACAAGACAGTCACTTTGAAAATCAATAATCCCCCAAGGTGTTATTGTGAGTTAACAGCTCTCTCAGGCCCAGAGCACAGAGCTGGGATTAATGCTGTTCTTGCCACCTTCCCCACCAACATCCCTGCCACTGCTGCTCCTGGAGAAGCTCTCTGACATGGAATTCCACTTAAAGCAGCGCCGGGGATGAATTTTTCAGTTCGGTGACCAAATGAAAAATTGTCGAGAGAGACGAGAAAAAGAGAGAAAAGAAATGTGCTACAGGCCATCCTACACGCCTTCTGCAAGGCGAACCCAAAATACAATCTTTTTTCGTTTGGCATGATTTGACAGTTACTGACTCCCACTCCTTCATTTCCACCCTGCTCGGAGCCCATTTCTCAGGTTCTTCACGCTCCTACCAGTGCATGGGCTGTGCCTGCTGCAGGAAAGCAGCTCTTCCTGCTCTCTGGGCTACGTAAAGCAGTGATAGGACAAGAGGACACAGCCTCAAGTTGTAGCAGGGGGAATTTAGCTTGGATGGCAGGAGCAATGTCCTCGCTAAAAGGGTTGTCAAGCCCTGGCACAGCTGCCCAGGGCAGTGGTGGAGTCACCATCCCTGGAGGGATTGAGCAGATGTGTGGATGTGGCACTTGAGGATGTGGTTCAGTGCTGGGGGAATGGTTGGGCTCAATGATTTTAAAGGTTTTCTCCAAGCTAAAGGATGTGATGATATGTTTGTCCAAAGCAGCGCTGGAGGAAAGGTGTTAGAGCAGAAATCAGGTTTCTGCAATGCTGGCAGAAGCTGTTGAGGCCTCTGCTTCATTTGCCCTTCCCTGCCTGCCTCTCAGACAAAATTATTGCACTCACTGAGCTGAACCCAAACTGGGCCAGTCCCTCCCACAGGGAAAATACCCTTCCCAGCAGGTTTGAGAATAAAACCCAGAAGTGATTAACACCCAGCAAAGGGGCCGTTTAGAGAGGGACAGAACATCTGGGAAGATTGGTGAGGGGACCTCCAGATGTGTCCCAGTATTTTTCAGCAGTTATGGAAACGCAGCAGCTGGAGAGGGCAGGCTGGGAATGAAACAGATCCGAGCTGCCTGGATTCCCCTCTCATCTTTTGGTGGCTCAAACCCCAACACTCACAGCTGCTGTCACTGCAGGTGTCTCAGGAGGTGACACTCAGCATTGGCAATATTCACCCCCACTCCTGGGAATGGGCTTTTCCCTGCTGAGGACAGCTGTGGGGTTTCTCCTGATGAGCCCTGAGCTAGGACAGAGAGGGCAGGGCTGGCTCAGGGCTCCTGTGTGGTTGTTTTTTCCATGTGCAGCACAAACACAAGGTCCTGAGCAGCTGTTGCCAGTGAAGCTCCTGATTTTTACATAGTCCGAGTGTCAGAGTTGCCACCCTGTCCAAATCCTGGGCTGGGATAATTAGCTGCTGCCTAAATCCCTCTTCAGAGATGTGTCAGACACATTTTGCTCCAGGATATCCACACCAGCCCTCACCTTCCTGCACGGACATTCCTGGCACAGGAAGCACAGCGGGAAAACGAGAAAGGTAAAAAAATGCAGAGGATTGTATTTCCTCAGTCACCACCAGGCAGCTGGGCAGGCAAGGCCCAAAATTAATGTTCCCTGCCTTTATCCACACCCCAGCCTGGCCTCACCAGGAAAATACCCAAGGATGAGAGATAGGGAGCCAAAATTTCCTCCCCAGCTGCACAGATCTGTGATAGCACAGCATCCCAGACTGCAGGAAAGTCCAGGTGAAATTACACATTAGTCTCATTTTCTTCCCTGTCTTGAGCAAAAAAAAAATTGTCCAAAAGGGTCTTTCCTCCTCCTCCCCCTGTGACCAAGGCAACAACCAGAGAACATCTCCTGCCTTGGACTCCTTATTAGTTTAATTAGATGATTTTCTGCATGATTTATCCTGAACGCTGCAATTGCACAATCAAATCACAGATCAGTTGACAACTTCATTTAAAAAATTAGTGTTTAGCAGCTTTGTGGGCTCTAAAAGCTCTGAGGACATCTGTCAGCAGTGACCCCTTCTGAGAGTGACAAACAGTGCCAGGCTGTGCCCCCACCTCCTGTCCTGCCTGCAAGCTGGCATGCTGGAGAAACCCTGGAGAACAACAACAACAAAAAAACCAACCCTGGAGAACAACAACAAAAAAAAACCCAACCAGGCCTGGGGGTTTTTTGGCATCTGCCAAAGCTGCCTGTGCTTGGCCTCTCTGTGAGATGTCAGTGCCCAGCTGTGAGTGAGTCAGCAAGGGAACAGATCCTGCTGCTCCTGGGGGCTCCGTGTTCCTGGTGGGTTTGCAGCAGCCCCCTGGGTTTTTGGGATGGTGTGGGAGTTGGTGCCCGCCGAGAATCACAGAATCACAGAATTTCTGGGTTGGAAGAGACCTTCAAGATCATCAAGTCCAACCCAGCTCTAACACCTCAACTAGACCATGGCACCAGTGCCACATCCAGGCTTTTGTTAAACACATCCAGGGATGGTGACTCCACCACCTCCCCGGGCAGGCCATTCCAGAACTTTATCACTCTGTGAAAAACTTTTCCCTGATATCCAACCTGTACTTCCCTTGGTGCAGCTTGAGGCTGTGTCCTCTCGTTCTGTCAGTGCTGCCTGGAGAAAGAGACCAACCCCAGCTGACCACAACCACCCTTCAGGGAGTTGTAGAGAGTGATAAGATCACCTCTGAGTCTCCTTTTCTCCAGGCTGAACAACCCCAGCTCCCTCAGTTGTTCCTTATAAGAGAAGGTGCCATCTCTGCTCAGAGTGTCACTAACACTGGAGCCCCTGAGCTCCCCTTTGGAGCTGTGCCTGTCCCGGGAGGGGATGGAGGAAGGGGAGGAGGGAGGGATGCTGCTGAGGGATGCTGGCTGGGGTTGTTGATGAGTACACTCCCTTCCCAGTGCCACAAACTGTGCCTTGGCTCTAAGGAAACAGAAACCAGACCCAGCTTCTCCTCCTGGCTCTGTGCTGTGGCTACCCAGAGAGCCAGGGTGGAGATCTGTGAGGGGTGAACATCTGCTCCTCAAGGTGTCTGAAAGCCCAGGGGATTCCTCTGAATCCTCCATGTTCAGGCTGAGGCACTGACACCCCTCCTGAGGAGTCCTTTCCAAGGGGACTGTCCAGCCCCTTGGGTGACACCACCATGACCACATTTGCCCTCAGAGATCTCCAGGAGCCCCACTGGCAGCACCCGAGCTCAGACCTTGTGAAGGCGCTCAGGAATCAGCCTCCATTGCACATCTTCAGCAGCCTGAGACAACTGATTATAATGAGCTGCACTAATTAGACTGTTTTAATTCAAAGGCCAGCAGGCTAGGAGAGATGTGAGCCAAGGGAACCTTTGGGAGGCAGCTGCTGGGATTTCCAGCCGGTGTAATTCCTGCAAGTTGCCCACTGGTGAGTCCTTTAGCAAATGGCTCCTGTCCCCCCTCTCTCCCCAGAAGGAGACCTTGGCCAGGAAGGGCGAGGAAGGACAGAACCCCCATCCCTCCATTCTCCAGCAGCCCCTCTGAGCCATGGAATGACAGCTGTTTCCAATCAAATGAGCCTCCTTCCCCCCGTTCCCTCTTCCGACGTTTGCTTCAGCTGTTATTCAATTGCACAGATGAAAGAAACAACTCAGGAAGGAGCTAATTAGAGGAAGACAATGCAGCAGATGAACTGAGGTGGAACTGGGGGAAGGAGGTGGTGGATGGTAGAGAAGGGAATAGAAACCCTGGGAGGAGCAGCAAATACATGGAGCCAGTCCAAAGGGACCATTAAAAAAAAGCACTTAACTGTCAGGGGCACCTCCCAGAATTGCTAAAAACTGAAGAAACAGAGGGAACTTGCCACCCATCTCCTGGTTGTGCCAGCCTTTCTAGCCCTGGGAGCTCCAGGAGCAACTGCTGATCCCCTTTGGGCCCGAGTTCCCCTTTTTGTAAAAATTCAGGTCCTGAACACGTCCAGGAATGATCAGTGAAGGACTTGGAAACATCTTGAGATGTGCAGACCAAAGGGACTTCAGAAGAGCTCATCAGACAGAAGAACACTTCAGCAGAACAATTCTCCTTGGAAAGCTGTTGTTTGGAGCCCTGGGAAGGTGTGCAGGAGAACAGGCAGCTGGGACAAGGATGAGGAGTCCAAGGGATCCTTTAGGCAGCTTTTTGGCCAAACCACAGTTCGGGGAACTCTGGTGATTGAATCCAGCCCTAACTTGGCTCTCTGGCATGCCTAGAAATCCAAATCTAGAATTCCCAGCTGGGGAAAAGCAGGTACTGACCTGTCACTGCAGCTCCTTCCCCTCAGTGGCACCATCTCCTGTGTCCCATACTTCTCTTTATTACCAAAATCCCCCAAAGACACCATTGATGATGGAAAACCATCGGAGAGGCAATTAGAAAGAAGTTAAAGTGAATTACATATGCAGGGTTTATTTTCTGTTTTCTGCTAAGGCTGCTGCCAATTATTGTGCAATTAGGCTGCCTTCATTAGCAAATGAGATTAAAATTAACATCGTTAATTACTTGTTCTGTTAAACAGGGGGAAGCAGGCGTTTAAGGGGAAGATGCAGGAAGGTTGTGCCTGAAGCAGATGGAGCAATGTTCTCCAGCACCGTTCCTTCAAGGGCTGCTCTGGGTTATGTTGCCCTGTTCTTCTCTGTTCTGTTTCAGCCTTCTGTGTTTACCTTTTGAGATGGAGTTTGTCACACAGTTTTCATGTCAATAACAATTGTTTTGCATTCCTTTCTGGAGGAGAAGAGAATTGATGGGCTGTTGGGTTGACCAGTGTGGTTGGAGAGGACAATTTTCATCCTCCAATCCATGGTCACTGCTGGAATTCTGTAAATGCTGAGGTCTGTAAATAAACTGTCCCTTTTTTTGCCTTGGACATCTCAGTGCATGAGTGTCATTCATTCGTGTCGTGCTGCGACAGGGTTATTCAGTGTGGGCTAATACAGAGATTAAATTCACACCACTCCTGCAAGGTCTCGCAGGAACACGGCACAGGTAGCTCAGAAAATCATCCTCGCACAGTGCAAACCAAAAGCTGGTGGCCACAGGGAGAAGCCATGGGGTTGCTCCCCCCTGAAACTGGAGGAAGCCTCTCACCATTACTGATTGGCACCAAGAATTCCTAACAGGACTGGCACCACCAGTGATGGGGAAATGGAGCTGCTGTTATTGATGGCAATGTTCTCTTGGCCTGGACATTTTGTGGACATGAGGAAGACTCTCCCGGGCTCACAGGCTGGGCAGGGAGGTCAAGGAGGAGCAGCAGATCTCCAAAGTGGTGGTGTCTTGAGATGCTGAGTAATGATGCCACTGAGCTGTGAGGTGACACTTTGAGGTTCCTGGATCCCATGGCTGGAAGGACCTCAGGAAGTCACCCAGCCCAGCCTGCTGTCCCCATACAGAGCTGGTGTTGCCGGACCATTTTCAGCTGTTGTCTCTCTCTAGGCCACTCTTGCAGCTCCAATGCAGGCCCTGCCCCTTCTGATACTTTCTGTCCAACATTTTGCTTTCTTTTCCTTTGGGAAGGCTCCTCTAAGTGTTTAATTAGAACTGAAGTTGCCTAGTGCTAGCTGACTGCTCCATGGACATGAAGAAGTGATTATTCCCATTCTGTTTGCATCAGCATTTTTCATATCTCAGAACTATTCCAGTCTTGCTTGAATTCCTCTTCTTTGGACTAAACCACCCCAGTTTACTGAATTCTCCTTTTCAGCCCATGCCTGCCAATCTTCAGTCAGTCATCTTGCTCTGGACTCTCTTCCAATGCAACTTTCTGGATGAGTTGTGCCCAAAACTGTATCCAGCACCCAGCTGAGCTCCCATAGCACTGGGCAAAGCAGGAGTTCCATTTTATATGTCCTGCCAGGGCTACTTCTGTCTGCACTCTCCTGTTTGTCATTTTTCACAGCAACTTGGCATCTCTCATCCACTCCCTGATCAACAAAGGAGCCCCAGACTTTCCTGCAGGATTGCCTTTCTGCATTGTGCATGAGAACAGTTCATTATGCCTGCCTAGATGGAAAATCCTGTACTTATCTCTATTAAATTGCATCTAATTTCTTCCAAACCATTTCTCCAATTTGTCAAAATCATTTTGAAGGAAATAGACAGATTGAAAAGGTCCTTTGGAAAACACGGAGAGCTGTGAGGCAGCCTTGAATTTCATCCTGAGCCTTGCCAGGCTGAGTTTTCCCTTGGATCTGTGTCTCTCTCACCTTGCTCAGCAACACCTAAAAGAAACATGTGGCCTCTGTGAGGGACATTGTCACAAGCTGAGCCTCTTCAAAGCATGCAGATGTGCAGATAATGTCCAAAACACTAGGAAAGGCACTGCAGAGCCCCTGCTCAGGCTGCTCTCTCAGTCACGCTGGACTCCTTGCAGGGCACTGCAACATCACCCCCCAGCTCCAAGCAAACCCAAAGTCTCCAAAAGTGGATCAAAGCTGCAGGGAAAGGACTCAGCTGCACTCCTGACCTGCTGCAGGGGTTACCTGGCAGGCTGTGTGCTGCTCCTCGTGCTAATGCACTCCCTTTTCTCCAGAGCACAGGTAGCAGCCAGGCCTGAGAGCCTCTCTGGATAAGGCTCAGACAAAGCAGGGTGAGTTTTTATTAGATCTGCTTTGGGAAAAGCTTTGCATTGAGGATAAGAGAAGCAGGCTGCAAGTGAATGAAAGCTGAGGTCACTTATTGTCTGTCCCCTTCGCTTGCAGGTTCCTCTGCTCTAAAAATACCAGGTGCCCCTTGGCCACAGGTCAGAGCTTCCAGGGAAAGGAGCAGCCTGGCTGGAACAGACTCTGCTGATCCTGAGGGAGCACGTAGGGCTCAGCCCCTTCCCTGTTGTGTTTGGAGCTCTGGTTGGTCTCACAGGAGATTCCATTTCCCCTCTCCCTGAGCTTCTCACCTGCACACGAGGTGCACCAGCTGTGAGCAGCACCACTGGCAGCAGTGCCAGTGACACTCGGGCTGTGCCCCTTGCAGGATGCATCTGAATGCACCCCATTTTTTGCTCTCCTGACACCCCTGCAAAGCTGAGAGGAGAAATCTTCCCATCTCTGCAGCTGGATGCCTCTGTCAGAAAGAGATTTAACAGTGTGCCCATGGTTAGTGATGAGCAGGAGGCCACTTGGGGAACTAATACTATTTCTTACTCAGGGGAGATTTTCAGCGTTGATGATCTGTAAAATGTTTGCCTTGAATTTCCTTTAGACCCAGCACAGAGCAGTATCTTATTCCAAAGCTGTGTTTAAGAATGGCCATGAACTTTATTAGGTGTGAGCCCTTCAGTGAGGAAAGCAATCGGATTGTGAGCAATGCAATACCTTGTGCATAGCAAGCAGGCAGCTGGCTCTGAGGAGAGGTTCCTCGTGCAGACCTCATCAAAAAATGAAATGAGAAAAATAAGTAGACAGGACTAGGCAGGGAATTCTTCTGCCTTTGTGCCCCAGGGGAGTATATCCAAATTAATAGGCCTTTTCCAGTGCTAATGGCTCAGTGAAGGTGTGGGAGTCAGAGGCCACATTGTGAGCTGGTGTAAATCAGTGTGTACCTGGAGAGAGAGCTGCAACATTCATTTACATCCCTCTTAGCCAGCCCACCAGGAGCACCAGGATAAGCCAAAACCAGCTCAGAGATCCCTGGATCCCACCTGGCTCCCTGTGGGAGGAGTGCACATGGACAGGGATGCTGTTCAAAAGGCACACAGGGTGGTAAAATCCTCACCAATGCCAAATCATCCAGCACTGGCACTTCCATGCTCTTCTTCCAGGCTCAGCAATTCCCTGGAGAGGAGCTGAAAGGAGACTGGCAGAGGGAAAAAGAAGTGGCGGAATGGGACCAGCAGGCTGGAATGGGCTGGGAAAAGGTGCAAAGGGAGCTTGAGGTGTGCACAAGGCAGGAAAAGGGGGATGGGAAAGGGAGAGACAATGAGAGAAACAAGTGATACAGAGTTTTCCTGTCAGACTCCTCTGTGAGGGCAGATTTATCTGCCTCCTTCCTCTGGAAAATTCATTAGGCTTTTGTGCCTCCCTCCTCTCCCTGCCAACGTGCTCCAGGTTTGTCCAGGAACAAACCAGTAATTCATGTCCATGCATTCTCCTCTCCCAAATCCTGTGAAACCACACAGAATCCTCCCAGCCCAACTCTGCTCCTGCTGATGGGCACCAGCATCGTGGGAGGATGCAGATATTCCCGCAGGAATTTGCAGACAAGCAGCAGAAATCCTCTGGTGACACCACAGCTGAGCCGTGGACGAGCAGCTCCCCTGGGAATACGAGGGAAGAGGCTCCAGGAGCAGGGTGGGTTCTTTACTCTGCTTAATTTATCCTAAACTGAAGCCAAGGGAAATGGAAGTGGCCTGTCCCAGCACTCCTTAACTTGCCAAGGAGCTGGCAATGGGAAGAGATAAGAAACAAGGGCTGAAATCTTGAAAGAAGCCATCAGGCAAACACAGGAGCAAAGACCAGCTGAAATGCAGGTCTGTGCACTGATAAGATTCTGAACATTTCTTTCAGCACCTGACAGCCAGAAATATCAACAAGGCAGACAGATTAAATTCCTATAGGCATTAATTAAAAGGATTCTGATGAGGAGAGAAATTCAGGCCCAAACACTGCACAGAAACAACTGTTATTTTTTCCTCAGAGAATTTTTAGCTCTAAACAAGTGGAGGGGGGGTGGGAAAGGCTTGTGTGAGATGCAGATGGGAGATGTAGAAACACATCTCCAAAGGTAAAGGGCCACAAACAAGCTGGAACAAAAATGTTGGGATGGCTCTGGTGGTGGTGAAACAGTAATGGAGACAAGAAGAAGCTGACCACTGTGGGAATGCAAAAATGGGGAGGTGGAAAAGGCAGTGAAACCCCAAAGATTCCTGTGGCTGGTCTGAGATTCCCAAGACCAAAGAGAGTTGAGTAAAGCATCACCTCTACCCAGCTCCTGTGTGGGGAGAGCTGGAGGAAGGGCAGGAGCACAGTGTGGCTGCAGCTGAGACAGAGGAATGGGAACCTGCTGGGATCTCTCACAGCACTGTGGGTGCAACGCTGGGGAGAAAGGACAAAAATCTGTTCAGGAATCCTCATCTCCTGCTAAAATTGGCTGTGAGGGGTCTGTGTGAGCTTTGTGCGTGGCTGAGCAAGCAGGGATGTGTGGAGCAGGTGCCCCATGGACCTGAAGACACCTCCAGTTCTCCTGAGTGCACCTGCAGAGCCCTGAGAGGAGGAACAACCTTGTGAACCAGACACGAGGTCAGGGGCTGGCAGAGCCTGAGCTGACTCCTGGTTCTACAGCAACTGCCAGGAGGGAGGGAGGACTTGAGGTGAGTTGTTTGCCACAGCTTCCCTTCCTAAGGAAATAAAAGTGCCCTTCTTCCCTTTGTCCTAATCCTTCCCGACCTGATTTGGCTCTTTGCCTGCAGTGCCAGGAGCTCTCTGGACCCTGCACTGAAGCACACAGGACTTCCCACGCCTGAGAGATCTGTGGCTGCCAGATCCATCCTTCCAGCAGCTGCAGGGGCACAGGAGGGTGGCACTTTTGCCTCTGCATGCCTGTGACACCCGTGTGGGTGAGTGCTGCTCCAGGAGCAGCCCCGGCTCCCGTGGAAGCGTGTTGATCCGCCTTTAGCTGCCATCCTGCTTCCTCTGGAAGACACATCCAGCTGAAGCCAGACAGGTTCCACCCACCACAAGGCAGCACAGCTGACGTCTTGTGGCAGTCCCTCGAGGACACATCTCCAGAAAAAGAATCACACAGCTGCTCATCTCGGCTCCCAAAGTCACCACTTCTCTCCCTGTTTGGTTTGGGTTTTGTTTTCCCACTCTTTTTCTCTCAGTTCCTTTATTTACATAATTTTCCTCCCCAACAGGTTGACAGAGCAGCAAATGCTTCGTGGCAGGAGGGTTGGCTTGGCGTTTTCCTCACTCAGGAAACACTGGAGTGGCTCAGGAACACGTCTGGAAAAGCCACGACCCCGTGGTAATGCAGCTGCCACGTGCGAGGGATTAAACACCAACTTGGAAGTTCACGGGAGTGAAATGTCAGCTCAGGGGTTGATTTCATTCACCTGACATTCCTGTTAATAACAATGCCTAATTAGAAAGGCTTTTAAGCATCCGTTACATTAATCTAACGTGAAAATCTCATGGAGCTTTATTGGAATTTTTTTCCCCTGTAAAATTAACCCTGCAGGCTTGTTACACATGTTTTCATTAGGGACTGTGAGCAGTGGGGATATTTGATGAATTAGAATCAGCCCCTTAGTCTTTGAGTTTAACTTTGTATTTCAAGTTCTTTTATGCCGATAAAGCCCTAATTTGATCCCCCCCCACCCCTCCATTAATTTAAAACATGCCACAGCCTCCTCACACTGCAGCTGAGGGCTGGAAACCTGAATTCACTGCTGCCAATTCCCATGCACAGCAGATAAAAGCCTGGCCTGCAGAGCCTTTGGTAGCAGCTGGTGCTAATTCTGGTGTGCAGCCCTGCTCTGCTCCGTGGAGCACATGCCTCTCACATGGCTGCTTTCCACACAGCTGCCAAGTCGTCTTTAAGGGAGCTGGAGAGCCACCACAGGGTTGCCCTTTCATTATTTTATTATTTTATTATTTATTTTTAATTTTAAAATTTTATTTTTTTATTATTTTTCTTTCCAAGTGTGACGGATGCCATCTTAGCCAGTGCTGAGGCTCCTACCTTTAAGGGCACAGCAGGAGCTGAGATATCCCAGGGGTATTTATGGGAATAACAGAGGCTGTTAAAGGATCACAGGGCTCAGCACAGAGAGGGCCTGGCCCTTCTGGTGGCCCCAGCTCTGGCCACACTCTCAAAGTGGCTGCAATTACATGTGGCTGGGCCAGAGGCCCAGGGGACAAGGGGAATGTGAGTCCCCTTTGAAGGTTTTTCCATCCCTTGGGTGCCCAGACCTTTGGAGAACAGCCTGAGCTATTTCCAGCCCTGGGATTCATTAGATTGTGTCACTACGTCAAGGTTTGGGCTTCCATTGAATTTCCCAGCTTGGGAGAGCACAGAGTGATTTTAATGATGGATCCACTTGGGGACTGGAGGGAAAGCTGAAGGAACAGGAACAAATACTTGACTGGCATAAATCCATGGAATTGTTTGACATCCAGTGGAAATCTGACACAAAGCCAAGTCCCCTGTCACATAGATGTGTTACTGAAATTGAACCTAAGTGGCACAAGATTCACACTGACACATTAATGGAGGAGAACATGCACAGCCCATGTTCTCCTGCAGCCCACCACAGGATGCTTTCCCTCGTTATATTTTGCACTGCTGCAGCTTCCCCAGATCTACAATTCCCAGCTGATTTCACCCCTCTCCATAGTAAACTAGGCTGCTGCCTAATGCACCAGATGTAAGAATATTTTCTGATAACCACAGAGACTTCTCCTCTTATTAAGACTTTCCCTTGAGTCACTGCACATTAATATTACCCATCTGTGGTATTTATCCCCTCTCAATATGCAGACACTTATCTTGTCCCTCGTAGTTGTTACTTTGCCAAGCTGTACATAATTAGATGTTTCGAGTCTCTCCGTGTTAATCAGACCCTTTGAACTCCCTGCCACTCCCACAGCGTTGCTGGACTTCCCAAGTCAGTCAGTGCCTGTCTCCTGAGGAGGTGTGCAGGGCTCAGTGCAGTGTCCCAGCTGTGTCCCAGAGGGAGGGAGCGTGACCCTGTGCCTGCAGTGCCCTCAGCCTGTCTCCGCAGCCACAGCACAGCTCAACTTTTCCCCTCTCTAATCCCCAGATCCCTTCTGATCATCTTCTGCCCTGCGAGTCCTCCAAGGCTCTGCTGAAGATGATGGAGATCTTTTCTGCCAGCTCAGTGCCCTGCTCCCTCCCTCCTACCACTCATCTCACAGATCAAGTTATTAACTGGGAGCACGATTGGCAGGCAGGGGGAGAGACACGGATGGGGAATGAAAGGCACGCACAGAATTTGTATGCAAGTTTAGCTCCTCTCCTCACTCTGGCATTGGCATTGCCTCAGAACCTAGTTCAGTTTGCTCCCTGCTGAGAATTTGTTTCTGGAAACCTGTCCTGCCTAATTTCCTAGACTTCCCAAAGCTATATCCTTTGGAAAAAAAGGCTCCTTAGCTTCCTTCTCTAACTGCCCTCTGCTAAAGAGCTTTTCCTTGATCCTTCCCAGCTGCTCAGAACCTGCTGCCTGGGTTAACCTCTTTCTTGCTGGAAGAGGCAAAATCCACCCTCTGCTCTGCATGGGAGCAGACTCGGGCCAGGAACTATCACACCTAATGTGAAACCTCTGCTTGGATTAGTGGGATTTCAGCTGGATAAGACCTGGATGTGAATTTTTATTAGGAAGCTCTTGGCATCTGCTGAGAAAATTTTGGTACCCTCTCCCCAAACTGGTCTGATAAAAGCCATCAGGACTGGAGCTCTGTCTTCTACAGGAGCTGTAAAAAGGTCAGGAGTGGTCTGGAAATTCTGCTGTTAGAACAGTTTTGGAGCCTGGAATTGGATAAAAAGCACTGCAAACTCAGGCTGCCTGAGTTTCCCTGTCATTTCCATCCTTCTCATGCTGGGGTCTCTCATCCCTGCTGTGGATGCTCTGTGCTGAGATTTCTTAGAGGCTGAATCTCACCACCTGAGCTGCCAACACCTTATCTCAGCAGCTCAGCCAAGCACGGGGACTTGGCACAGGTGACAAAGGCTGAGATGTGGCTGCTAATTGCGTTCATGCTGCTTTTCCATAGGATGGCAGGGCCTGAGAAGTGACAGACTAAAAAAAAAAAAAAAAGCTTAAACCTAAAAAAACCCCTCTGACCCACAGATTACCTAACAAGTCTTCAGTGATTTGGAAAGGGAAAGGAAACCTATTTCTGAGTATTTTCCTAAAATCAAGGGAGAAAAGAATTGTAAGAGCATGTCAGAAGCAAAAGATGCTGAGAGACGAGGGAGTAGCAATAATCCAGAGGCTGAGCTTCTCCTATGGGATATAAAGCTCTGGGTTCAAGCTCTGCCTGCAGAACAGGGCTGCTGATGGCACAGCAGGACAAATCCCCTCACCACCAGCAGGGCTGGGAGGGGATCCTTCCCTCTGAGATCCCACATGGCCAAGCAGGGCTGCCTTTGGGGCAGACAAAAAGGCCCTGCAGTGCCTGCCGAGGGGCTGGAGGTGCCCAGGGGAGGGATTGGTGCTGTGGGGAGGATGAGGATGAGGGTGAGGATGAGGGTGAGGAGGAGGGTGAAGATGAGGATGAGGAGCAGTGAGGGGCTGCCCTGGGGATGGGGTGATGGCTGGTAACTGGCCCACGTAAGCCCAAACAGAGAAAAGCACTCAAAATGCAGGCTGGGAGGGGAGCACGTGGCTGCCAGGTTCCCTTCAGTCAGGGGCCAGGAGAGACCACGGGGAGAAAAGTTTCTCCTGAGCTAATCCTGTGCACAAATCTGCAAAGTCCCCTCCACACCTCTCCTTAAAAACCCCTGCTGCTGCTGCACTGGAAAACACTGCCAGTGCCAAGGCAGGAGCAGGCTGATCCCAGGGAGCAGAGCCAGGGGTGGCTGTGTCCATGCAGGGCCCCGTGTCCCCCGTGTCCCCTTGTCCCCGTGTTTGTCAGCGAGCACAGCGGCAGCCACGGCCTGGCCCAGCTCAGGCCTGTCTTCTCCCAGCGGGCTGGCAAGGGATTTACATAATAACGGGCCTATTTTAACTTTGCTTCATTGGCTCCTGACAAGATACAGTATTTTTGATTAAACAGCTTCCCAGGAAGGAGCTGCTGCCTTAAACCGCCGGCACTTTCTCCGACCCCATGCGATCTCATTAGCGGCCCCCTCAGACGCGTCTGAAATTCCTCTTCTCCTCCTTCCCCTAAACGAGCTCTTCAGGGCAGGGCAGGGCCCTCCTCACCACCATGCTGTGTCCAGCTCCCAACCCTGGGCAGGGCATTCCATCAGTGAGCCCCAGTGCCTCTCCAAGCCCAGTCAGTCCTGAGAGGCTTTTCTGCAGCTGCTTCCCTCCCTCACTCCTCCTCCTCTCCTCCCCTATCAATCCTCGAGCTGCCTTTTCAGGTTCTCTGCATCTCACACCATCTGTCTCTCTCCTTGCTGCTGTCTTTTTTTTTTTTTTCCCCTCCTCTACTGACCAGCCCAACAGAGAGAGATAAATCTCCCAAGCCAAGGAGACCACGTCCTCCATACATATTTGTGTGACAGGCAGATGCTACGGCGACAGAGATCAGAGCCAGCAGCGAGCTCGACGGAGAGATTCAATAACAGCACAGAGTGAGACTGATAGGAACAAGGCAAATGGATAGTTCTGATTTCAGGAGATTATTGAATGCACAACAGAGGCAAAAAAAAAAAATAAAAGGTTTCCCAACAGCATGGCTTAGGGAGCAACTCTGCCCAGTGCAGCCCAGGTGAACAAAAGGAGTGAAATATCAGAGAGGGGCTGTCAGTGCCATCAGCTGTGTGAGGAATGGGCCTCCCTGCAGGATGAACCACTTGGAATACAGCTGGGAAAAGGTGAGATCTGCCCTCAGCTGAGCCTGAGGCCAGCTGGGCTGTGCAGAGAATTGGGGCACACTCCCATACCCCTCCCCTGTTATATTTGGGCACCAGAGGATGATTCCCGTCTCTCAGAGGAGTTCTGCTGGTGTGGGGACAGCACAGAACTGGGAAGGATGCTGGGTGGTGTTTCTCTCCAGTCTGACTCTAAACACAGAGCATGACTGATCCATGGCTGATCCTCTGCAGTGGACATATCCTCACTGCTCTTTAGCCTGTTAAATGTTGGGAACTGAAAAATCTATGGGGTGTGCACATGGTTCCCAGAGGAATCTGGGTCAGGACAAGAAATCATCTTTGGTTCTGGTTCTTTAGTGCCCTCGGTAAAGATCCCTCAGTGCAGCTAATGCTGCCTTTCCCCACGATCACATTTGGCACACAGATTATTTCCTTACAGCCCTTCTGGGGGAGAGGGAGAAATTTGAGATGCAGAGCTCACCCAGCCAGAGTTCACCTGCAGGAACATCCTGGACAGGCTCACAGTGAGAGCTGGGGGGATAAGGGCTGCAAAGGGAGATCAGGTATGAGCCAAAGGGGTGGCAGCAAACCCCACAATCCCCGCCAGGTTTGGAGAACCAAGAGCCAGGAAGATTTTTCTTCTTGGGATGTTCCCCCCGAGCTTTTCCAGCCACACAGGCCAGACCAGCAGCTCAGCTCCAGCCACATCCCTGGATGCCTCTGAAGCACCTGTAGGACCTGGTAAGAACGGCCAGGAAATGACAGGAGAGGCTTCAAATTTGGATTGTGCTTCAGACCAGGTTTCCTGGCAGGGAATGTCTTAGAAACAGTAGGAGGATGGGGGCTGACCTCCAAAAAGAGTGACTAACCCAGCATCCAGAACCAAGGAGCAAGGATCAAACCACTTCACCCCGAGACCTGCGAGAAGTGGCAGCATTTAGCAAATATTAAACAAACAAAACCGACAGGGAGCTGCTAAAGCATCACTCTGAGAGCCTGGAAACCTGCAGAGGGGGTCAGGAGTGATGTGGAGCCATTTAGAGCACTGAACTGGATTAATTGGAACACCAGCAGGTTGAGATGTTGGGATGGGGGGCATGAATACGGGGTGTGAAGGATATTTCATCTCTCTGCGCCTAATTTTAGCCAATTAGCACTCATCCTGGGAAGGGGGGGAGCTGTTAAGTGCTGAATAACAAGAGTGTGAGCTCAAGTGTGAAGAGGTACAAGCAGGAACAGAGAGCCCCTTTCAGCAGCATCTCTGTCAATATTCAGAGATGGAAAAACACCGTGAAATTATTTCTCCTGCATTCTGGGGAAGGAAGGGAATCTTACAGTACAAACACACTAATGGGCTACACAGGGATCTGAAGGAGGATTGGCGAGGTATTAGAGCAGGCTGCATTAGGGGGGGAAAAAAAGAGCAAGAAAAGAGACAGGATTTTCAGGGAGATTTCATCCAAATCGATTAAGTGAGAACTGTAAAGGGGCAGCATTCCATGGGGATGGAGCTGGTAATTGGCCCACATAAGCCCAAACAGAGAAAAGCACTCAAAAAGCAGGCTGGGAGGGGAGCACGTGGCTGCCAGGTTCCCTTCAGTCAGGGGCCAGGAGAGACCATGGGGAGAAAAGTTTCTCCTGAGCTAATCCTGTGCACAAACCTGTGAAGTCCCCTCCACACCCCTCCTTAAAAATCCCTGCTGCTGCTGCACTGGAAAACACTGCCAGTGCCAAGGCAGGAGCAGGGGTGGCTGTGCCCCATGCAGGGCCCTGTGTCCCCTGTGTCCCCTTTGCCTGCCAGCCCAGGCTGAGCTCTCCGGGGTGGGAACAGTCTTTGTGTTCCACGTGTGCTCCAGTGGAGGGTTCAGACCCCGAGGGGAGCTGAGGGAAGGCAGCACACCAGGTCTCAGCAGCTGGAGAGGGGCACTGCCTCAACCAGAATGCAGAATGAGAAACAGGGATGGGGGTGGGAGCGGGTCCAGGGGGGGACAGACCCCACACGAGGGCTGTGACAGCACAGAGAGAGATTGTCACCCAAATCCTGCTTGTTTCTCATTTGTTCCCTCAGGGACAGCAAAGAAACCACTCATTTCTGGGTTTATGTTTCCCTCTTTTTAGAAAAGAAAGGCATACTCAGACCAAGGGAAGGAAAAAAAAAAGCATCTCAAATGACCAAATCCAGTTTTTAAAATGTGCTGTATAAAAAAAAATATCCATGTGAGTCAGGGGGTATTCATTAAAAGCAGCTCCTGTTTGCTCTCAAATAACCCCAATGGACAAGCTTAACACTAAGATGGGACAGGGATGAGGAAGCTGCTCCTGGAAAATGTTTCCTCTGTCTCTGAGGGTTCGCAGGTAACACTGACTCGGCTCACAGCTCAAGAGCTGGACAAGATTAGAATCTTAAGGAAAAAAAAAAATTCTTTCTCACTTGTTTATTCTCAATGTAAAAATGTTCTGGAAAGTGCAAACCAGACTGGGAGCCACCTCCTGCTGTCCAGGGGGAACCAGCAGCAGCTCTGTGGGCATCCTGATTCTGCCCTGGTGTAATTCCTGCTGTCCTGGAGGACAGGGAGGGCTCTCCTGGCAGGATCAGGGCTCAATTTTGGCACGTCTGGCTCTAAAATCTCCTAGGGCTGACTGTGGAAAAAAAGCCCTATTTTCACACACACCATTTCTGGTTGCATTTTCTGTCGAGTGTCCACAAAAACAGATGATAGAATGTTTGGCAATTATTAATCGGTGTTTTTAATGTATGACTAATCAATGCTTACAGATTACTGGAAAGCCCAAACAGTCAATAGGTTGCTCATAATATTCTGTAATACCTTCTCCTGACATGCTTCTAATCACCTGCTAAATTATGCTCCTCGTGTCTTTAATGCCTATTAATCATTTATTAATCTTTTTTTAAGCCACTTGCAAATGAAAGCAGAATATAAACCGTGAGATCCCTTCCGTTCTGCCAGCCGTGAGTTTTCAGGGGTTTAGGGAAGGAGCCAGCAAGCAGAGACATGATTTGAGCCCAATCCTAAGTCTTTGTGGCTTTCTGGGCCATGGGTAATTCGCTACCTTGGGCAGGATTTGAGGGAGAGTGGGACTGGCAAGGGCAGCTGAGAGTTTTTGTGGTTCAGGTGATGTCAAAGTGGTGCTGGGAAAAGATGAAATTGTCACGTCCACAAAAGCTTCACGGAGAAAATCCTCGCAGGGAGAGAGAGAGAGAGGGAGGAATTAACTTCAAGGCTTAAAGCAAAGAAAGGGGAAAAAAAAATCTTCTCTGTGTAAGGACAGAGGATTGAAGCAAATGGACCACAGGTAGGGGAAAATAACTGAAAATTGGGTAATCACAGGAAAATCAAAAGATGCTCCAACACAAAGTATGAGAAAAAGAACTGGTAACACAACACATCTATTCCTCCTCTCAGATAGGATCCATTTTTACAAAAATATCTCTGTATTTTTGAGATCAGGCCAGGGTTGCTGGAGCCAGGAGAAGCTCCATTAGCAGATCCCAGAGGCTGCCATGGAATTCTGTCCCCAGTTACTGACAACTGCAATTACTCCCAACAACCCCCTTTTAACCACTTCCAGGGAGGAGCTGTGCAGGATGAGTTACAGCAGGACCATCACAACCCTCTCAGGACCACTCTGTGCAATCCCTCTCCCATTCCCTGCCCTCAGAGCAGGTCAGTCAGGTGATTTCTCCCACCAGCCCAGTGCTGAGGATTTAAGCAGTGCCTGAGTTGTAAATCTGCCCAGCCCAGCCCCTTCTTCCCTGCCTGCCCAGAGGCAGCTTGGCCTTTTGGCTGTTCCTTGTTCTGTCAGCACCCAGCACTGCCCAGCCCACCATGTGGGACCACTCAGGACAACTGGGAAGGCTGGAGGAGCCTCAGGAAAGGCAGGGACAGAGAAAAATCCCTTGAGGGGCAGGATAAGCAGTGACCCTGGGTTCATGTGGCTTCCCTGTGCAGATTTCCCATGGTCTAACAATGGGGCTTCACTCCAGAAGTGAAGGAGTTCACTCCTTTTCCTCAACCTTTTCCTTTCTCTGCTGCCCATTTTCACCAAACAGGTGGGAATCTCTGAGCTCTTCAGCCCTTTTTCCACTTTGCTTGAAAACAAATAGGTTCTAAAAATTTGTGCATTGGGGGTGTGCCAGGCAGAGCCACATGCACAGAAAATGGATTGAAACGCCTCCTTTCCTTTGGGAAAAGCCTCCTGCCTGCCCCCAGCCTGGGGGAACTCTCTCACTTTTCACCAATACTCTCAAAACTGGGCAAGAAGCCACCAAATCCTTGTATTTCTTGCTGGGAACAAGAGGAGGTTCATGGGGAGGCCCTGGCACAGGGTGAACAGAGAAGCTGTGGCTGCCCCATCCTGGAAGTGCCCAAAGCGAGGTTGGATGGGGTTTGGAACAACCTGGGATAGTGGAAAGTGTCCCTGTGGTGCCTTACGATTTAGCTTTTCTAGTTTTCAGATCCTGTACTGCTTTAGTGCATAACTCTAAAACTCCATGGCCTGTCAGCTGCTGTTCTCCCATTTTATTCAGACAAAACAATTCCTCTCTAGGCCTGAAGCTCAAGGACACCTTTCTGTGTCAGGCCCTGAAAAATATAAACAACAGTGAACTGGGGTGAGAAGGTCATTTCCTCATTAGAGTAAATTACTTCATTACCAGAAGCTGTAATTGGAGGATTAACCCATGATATGTAAATATCAAAGTTATAACTGTGTGCAAAACTCGTGGCCATTGTCCATCTTGGGTGCAGCCTCTGGGAGGCTTCTGACTGCCCAAAGTTGAAGGCCTTTAATAAATCTCCACTTTTACTCTCTTCCTCTGGCCTAGCCTCTGTTTCAGGCAGCCATTCCAAGGCATCAGCTTCTGGTAACCACAAAGGGACCAGAGGCTACAGGAAAGGGGGATCACCCCATGGAAAAGGGATGGAGCAAGACTGTAGCCCTGGTTGGTGCCTGAGATGTTTTGGTTTCTCTGAAACTCTTTTCCCAGAGAGTTTTCTGTCAACAAGAGCCACGTTTTCCTAACTGTAACCTTTGCCTACATTTCTTTCCCTAGGAGGGACTTCTTGATGTCCCTCTGACTTGACCAATGTACTTGAAGAAGTTTCTTTCTTTCACCCATTGGGTTGTTCTTTGTAGAATGGTATAAAGGGAAGAAATTCCCCAAAATAAACAGAGTCATTGTCAGCCTTTTGAGACAGGGTCTGTGTCATTGTGATCTTTAACAGCGTCACAAGACGAATTTCAAATTCCCTTCCATCCCAGCCCATCCTATGAGTCTCTGATTCTGAGATTAAGGAGGTGTCACCCCATGTCACTCCTCCTTGATCCAGCACATCCTCGTGCCCTAATTAATTTGCATTAATTTCACTCCCTCATTTCACGCCCTGCTCCCTTCTCTCTCCTCAGGGCTGGTTTTGGGTGCTCTGCTGCATCACATCCTGAAGACGTGCGCTTGGAGGAGCAAACACCGCGAGGAGGAGAAGAAATCTGAGCTTAAATTAAAAAGAAAACATAAAAATAATAAAATACAATCCCCTTGATCAGTATGCCTGTCATTTTAGCGGCACTAAATACATTAAAACGGGATCTGCACAGCAACTTAATTAAATGAGCCAATTGGAAGTTGCTGCCAAGTATTAGTTTAAGGTAGAAAATACACTTATTTTGGAGCTTATGCAGATTGAATTTGTAGGGCCTTGTGGGAAATGCTCAGCTTTTTTTTTTTTTTTTTTTTTGAAGACTCACAGTTCGGAAATTTATTGCAGTGATCTGAATTTTGTTTCATTATGAGTGTCAAGCACAATCACAGTTTAGAAGAAGCCTCTTGGCTTCTTCCCAGGATACAACATCCCTTGGAAATTGATCTTTTCTTCCAAAGTGCTGCGGAAACGGATCCAGCTCTGCGTGCCCGGGGGCAGGGGATGTGGTTTTGGCCACCAAGGAGAGACGTTCCAGGCTCTGGGAACACGAAATGGGAGCTGATAGTTGGTGTCCAGTGTCACTGTGGGTGTCGCTGCCAGCTGCAATGTGATTACTGGAATTCATCACGGATTCCGGGCTTTCCCCAGCCCGGCGACGCCGCAATCAGGAATTAGCTGAGGAGCAGAACAATTGATTTGAAGCTATTTCCGTAAATCAAACCGCCCATCTCAGCTCACTGACAGCCTCACCCGGGGCTGTGTCACCTCGTTGGCATGGCACGAGCCAAGGATGCTCCAAGCTGAGTTTGAAAAGGTGATTTCAGAGGCAAAACCAAGGAGCTGGACTCAGATTTTTTCCCCTAATAAAATTAAACTGCTTTGCCTCTGCGTTTTCTGAGACATTTCTTTGACCCAGAATTAAATGAGTTATTATTTTTCAGTGATGTACTTCAAGTTCTCTGAGTGTGGGTTTTTTTAATGGGAATCTAGCAGGCTTTTAAATAATTTGTTCCAAACTGATGATAGGAAATGTTTCACTTCTCAAATATCAGAGGCTTTGATATTTTTTCCCTGATGTTTCTTTTCTACCCCACTTTGAAAAGAATAATTTGGGGAAATCAGCATGGATTCAAAAAGCCTTCATCTGATGTAATTTTCCTCAAATTTCAGTGTTTTGACAACATTTCAAAACTGGGAGGCTTCTAGGTCAAAATACAGGGGGGGAAAAAAATCTCAGTGGTGCCTTTTTCCCTCGTGTTCTTCATTATGTGGCCGTTTGTAATCTTCACTTGGGGGAAGTTTTAAATGAAAACCTCACTCTGAGCTGCCTGAGAGGAGCCAGCAGCGATGCCCCTTTTAGACAGAGAGGAATTAGGGATGGCTCAGCTCCTCGGAGCAGTGCCCAGCCCCACGGGCAGCACGCAGCTGAGCGCTTTCTGACACCGATTTTGGCAGGTCTGCGCTGTCTGCAGCCGTAGGAAGCAGGCAGACATCTCGGGAAGAGCCTTCCCCAGAGCTCCCCAGCACCTTGCCAGGCAGAGGAAATCACTCTGACGATTATTGGGGAGGAATAACTCTCACACTCTCACACTCTCACTGCTGTGGCAGTGTCAGAGCACAGCTCAGCTTTGCCCGACTCGCAGCAGACACCCGGGGGTTACAGAGCTCTGCTGCTCTGAAATAATCCCGTCCTGAGCTGGGCCCTGCTGCCTTGCAGATGCTTTAAGGAGCACAGCTGGCTGGGGCTGAGCCACAGCTCAGTGCCACAGCAGGGTCCCAGTGCCACGGGGTGGCTGGGTGGGCTGAGGGTGCTGCAGCCACCAGCCCAGGTAGCGCTGGTCACCCCGCCAGCAGCTCCACAACAGAGGTGACCAAAACCCCCAGGAAAGCCCATCCATGTTGTCCAGTGTCACTCAACATCCAAGTGTGGTTGTCCATGACCTGCTACAGCCAAGGACTCTGCTCTCTTTCCTGGACAACTTGCCCAAAATCTTCCTTGGATTTTCCCATCACTGCCTCAGAGAATTAGGCTGACATGGACTCAGAGCATCCCACAGAGGGGAACTGACCATGAGACATTTTCCCAACACTTGGAGAGCTGGAGACATTTCCCTCACGTGTGAGTATTATGGGATGTACCTCACTGCAGAATCCCAGCCCATCCCAGGATATGTGCAGGTCTCTCCCAGACGTGCCTGTTATGCCAGGTGTCATGTCATTCCAGTGTCAGGAATTCTATCCATATGGACTTAATGCAGCCAAGGAATGGCTTGACATGCACAAAAGAAACAAACCCACTCAGAGTACAGCTGGCAGGGAATTGTGATGCAGCTTTTAAAACCTCTTGTCAGTCTTGTTTCCCACCTTTCTACACTTTGGGTGATCAGGTTGGCTGGAAAAAAAAACAGGACCAAAGCTGAGGGTGACATTCTGGAGATGGTTCCTTCATTTGACCTCTTTGTGGCACCTGTTGTTGCTCCCTTTGTCACAGAGGATGTTTTATTGATGGCATCTCCCCCTTGCTGGCACTCGTTGGGATTCCAGGCACTCCTGGGGCTGGCTGAGATCTCAGTCCCAGCCTCCTTCTCACGGCTGGGCCTGACCTTCTCCGTGTGGGATGGAATAACAATCACACAGGGGATGGGAATTGCTTCCCACAAAGGGTGGATGTGAGCTTGGAGAGTCCCCTGCCTCCCCTCCATCCATCCACGTGTGGCTCACAGGACATTCCCAGCAAGGACTGCAGGGCCAGGCCCAGCTCTGCTGACCACAGAACCTGCAGAAAGCTTCGGCCCTGGGACACCCAACAAACTCCTGGGAAAACAGAAGCAATCAGCAGCTCCCAGCACACCTGGATCTCCACTCTACAATTAGGTTTCCTCCCCCAGTTTGCAGAGGGAAAGGCAGGGAGGAAGTGCCAGCTGCTGCTGGGCACACTGAACAGACTCGGGGTGTGTGTTTGAAGCACTAATAACTCCCTTCCTGCTGAAGGAGGGAAAAGACTTTGTCTTAATCCTTCCTTGCATCAGTAATCAGAGAGAGGAGCAGATGGTGCCAGAAATGCAGGAATATGCCCATTAAAATAACTCCAGAGCCGAGGACTTAGCACCAGGAAACAAACACCTTCAGGAGAGCCCCGCTCCAGCAGGGAACAGGGGCTCCTGTGAGGAAAGGAGAAGTGCCTTGGAATGACCCAGCCCCAAGGAATGACCCAGCTCCAAGGAATGACCCAGCCTCAAGGAATGACCCAGCTCCAAGGAATGACCCAGCCTCAAGGAATGACCCAGCCTCAAGGAATGACCCAGCTCCAAGGAATGACCCAGCTCCAAGGAATGACCCAGCTCCAAGGAATGATCCCTCCAAGGAATGAACCAGCCCCAAGGAATGATCCAGCCCCAAGGAATGGCTCTGCTCCAAGGAATGACCCTGCTCCATCTCCACAGTGAGGCCAAAGCTGTCACCTTGGCCAGCAGATGTGCCCAGCAAGATTTGCCCTCCTCTACACAAGGTGCAAGTCCTGTTCTGCCTCTCAGTGTCACCAGAAGCACTGGGTGTCTCCCAGGGGAGCAGTGCCCAGCTCCAGCACTGCTGCTGCCCCTCCTGGAGTCCATTCAGCCCTCAAGAGGAATAAGCAGAAGGACAAAAACCATTCCAATGATGGATTTCTCTCCTACAATTCCCATGGTGAGGTCTATACATCAGCAATTTCTCTCTATTCCAATCAGACACAAGTCATACACTCATTTCTCAGTGGATTTACAAGTTTTCACCCTATTTCAGTTGTCCAGGAGTTACATTCTCCCACCCAGGCTGGCTGAACAGCTTCCTGCAGGTTTTCCACAGCATTCATAATGCAAAACAGGAGAGTCAGCAGTCACCATATTGCCGACCTTGCAACCTTGCATGGCCAACCCATCTGCTCCTGGACACGAAGCAGTGATGTTTAAATCACACCCCTCCTCCTGGCTGCGAAGGACAGAGGAACCAGCAGCTCCTGGGGTGAAAACATTTCTTGCTATCCAAGGTCTTAATTTACAGTGGGAGTGCTGCCATCTCCTCAAGCAGCTGGTTTGAAAAGCAGCATCCTGCAGCCCAGGTAGCAGCCTCGCGTTCTTCTTTCCCTTTCCCTGACCTCATAAATCTTCCAGGCAGAATTTCCATCCAAATAGCCGTGCTCCCACAAACATTTATGCCAAGTCACACTTGCGCCAAGCTGTGTTTCTCCACAGAAAAGCACTGCATCCCAAATATTGCATCAACTCCAGCTCTGGGCCTCCAGAAGGGTGAACGTTGCTTTATTTTTAATTAACTCTTTATATGACATGGCATTTATTTCATTATCTCACTGAATGTCCAATTAGCTCGTCCCAAGGAACAGGACCTAATTAACCAAGACAAGTAAAGTGAACTTCCACAACCTCCCTCTCCTGTAAATAAGTTGCTAAGATGTAATTACTTAGCAATAAATACCTCGTTAAAGCTTGGATAAATATTCTTTCTCCCTTCCTTGGATTTATTTTTGAAGAAATCTCCAATTAATCTCTTTGGATTTTGCTTGTTCCAATGTCTCAGAAATATGTAGGGTCAAACCATGGTGTTTTCCAGCATGCACAGGTTGGAAGGGGTTGTGCATAAAGACACCTCTCTCTCTGTGGATAACAGGCACTCGTGGGGCAGTGGAAGCTTTCCAGTGGCTGAAGAAAAGGAGTTCCAGCCCCTATCTGTGGCTGTGACACCCTCTGGAGAGTTTCACAACTGCCTCCCTTCCCCAAGCAGCTGAACTCAGCTTCCAGAGGCAGAAACTGCACAGAAAGCAGAAGGTTTCTTTCCGTTCACTTCCTGCCCCCTGAGGGCCTGATTTGGTTGGAACTTGAAAATATCCCTTCTTCCTTTCATTATGATTTTCCCAACTGCAATGTTTTAGTTTTATCAGCAGCAAAGGGATCCCCTTTGAAGCAGAGGAGGTGATGAGCAGAGCTGGATCTCTGTCAGCTGGGCCATCCCCGCTCTGGGATGGAACCCAGGACCACCCTGGCCCGACCACCCAGAGAGCTGCAGAGAACAGAGGGGACTGAATGACTCTCCCTGAGCTGCAAACAGTTTATTTTCTTTGCTAGTTTTTCCACAGGTGGCGTGCTCAGAGCGGTGTTTTACACGGTGCCTGATTTGAAACACAGAGATGAAGGGTCCTGAGATGAAAGGGGAGCATTAATCTCGCCCGTTGACTCAGCAGCACAAAAACCTCCAGCCCTGGATTGCTTTTGCTCGTGGCTGGAGGTCAGCATTTTCAGGGAGGAATTCTCCAAAAGAAGACCCTGTACTGGGAGGGAGATGGGAGAGCCAGGATTTTCCCGTGCTGGTGCAGAGACACCTGGGAGACATTCCATAAACGTTCCTCACCTGTGTCACTCTGAGCTCCTGGGTAATGGGACTCAGAAGAGATCACCAGAGGCCTTAAAGATCACCTCTCTCTGTGTAAGGAGATCTGGAGGCCAAAGGAGGCCAAAACCACAGATCTGTGATTATCTAAGTGCTCAGGAAATGACTGGACGTGCACTCAGTGCTGTGGTTTTGTCAATGTGGTGGTTTTGCTCAAAGGATGGACTCGATGGTCTTGGAGGGCTTTTCCAGACTTAAGAATCCCATGGTTTTATGATTCTTAGTGGATGTCAAGAAGAAACAAGAGGAAGAGCTGTCTTAAAACCTCTTTTAGGCTCATCTCATTCCTCAGGGATGTGCTGCTGACGTGTAGCTCCACTGAGCAGCCCCCAGGATGGAGCACTGCAGGCAGCAGGATCAGCCCCCCTTGGCACAGCTGGAGGTGCAGACCCCTGTTTTCCTGGAGCACAGGAATGTGATCTCAGAGCAGGATCCACAGAAGACAGAGAGAAAAGGCCATTTTGTAGCCCTGGTTGGTGCCTGTGATGTGTTTGTTTCTCTGAAACTCTTTCCCAGAGAGTTTTCTGTCAACAAGAGCCACGTTTTCCTAACTGTAACCTTTGTTCACATTCCTTTCCCTAGGAGGGACTTCTTCTTGATGTCCCTCTGGTTTGACCAATGTGATTGAAGAAGTTTGTCTTTCTTCCACCCATTGGGTTGTTCTCTGTAGAATGGTATAAAGGGAAGAAAATTCCCAGAAACAATTGTCATTGTCAGCCTTCTGAGTCGGAGTCTGTGTCATTGTAATCTTGAACAGTGTCACCATTTCGATGATGCCCTCACCGAGCCATGACTGATGACCCAAAGCACTGGCTGTGAACTCGGGCAGAGGTGATGGGAGAAGGCACCAGCTCCCCTCAGAAATCCATTTATTTATTTATTATTTTGTGATCTCTTTTCTCCTGGTGGGAAGCACAGCCACCCATGGGGATGTAGAGCACATGCCTGCCTGCTGCTGGCGTCGCTGGGATGGCAGGGTCAGAGTGATCAGATCTCTACATATGTTATTTCCTTGTTCTTCAGCTTAATGGGGCGTTCCACTTTATTATTGTATTTTTTTTTTAATTTTATAAGACATGTTTCATTAAATCTGAATTATGGCAATTCAGGGAAAGAAATTAGCCCATTAAAATTATAATGAAAACATCTTATAAAAAAAAAAAGGCTGTCAACTGCCATTTCTGCTCTGCTGGGTGAGGAAATAAGGAGGAGAGAGAAATATGTTGTCTCCAAGCAGGGACAGCACCTGGGAAAGCGGGACCTGCTCTGGAACAGAGTCAGTGTCAGGGAGAGCCAAAGGGCTTTGAGAGGTTTTTCCATCCAAAAGGTTCATTTCAGGTCTTGCAGAAGGGTGTGAGGAAAGAGGAGCATTGTCCCATGTTCCTGGTTGGTCCCACTTCCTTCTGACCAGATGGACAGCAAAGCCAAGCAGGGAATTTCTACTTGGATTTCAGTCCTCTGAAGCCCCAGAGAGGCTGGAAGTGATGGTGATGGGCCCAGGAACTGCAGCTTCCTGGGGTTTTCTGGAAAGGAGAAAGTTTTGTGCTGGAGAACAAACCCAGGCCCTCCAGGCAAGGCAAGAAAGAATCTCCCCAAAGCCTCATTTAGAAACGTTTTGCACTTTCCTTGGAAACAAATTTCTCCTGCTGTTGTCAGAGACAGCTCATGCCACCAGGGCCAGGCTCAGGTGTTCCCATACTTTGTTCCTTCTGTGCCAATGACATCCCCAGAGGAGGAAAGAGATTTTGTCAGAAATAAAGTGGGAAGAAAAATGAACTCCCTTAACCCACCTCACTGATGATTAGATGGGGGAGGCAAAAGAAAAGCCAGCTCTGTTCTCCATTGCTGGCTGATTCCTGCTGCTGTCCTAAACTCCCCACACCCTTGAGCAAAATCATGTTGTATTTCTGTTTTCAGCAAGGTTGTGAAGTATTAGCTGGAGAAAAAAACCCTCTGCCTGCAAGGGGATAAAGGTCAGCACTGCTGAAATGAAATAGAGTTTGAAACTGCATGTCAATTAGACACAGACACGAAACCAACAAAATTAATCTACTAAACTGCAAAGCTGAGGTACAACAACCCTGTAAGACATATAGAAAAGGAGGTGGGGAGGGGCTGGTAAACAGCAAGAGAAGTGAGGAACGGGATAAAAGAAGGCACAGAAAGAGAAATAATGAGTAAAAGAGGAGATGGAGATAAATGGGATATTCATTCCTGGAAAGGTAAAAGCGAATGAGATGAGATTGGGATGAAAGGTAGAACCCAAATAGTCCAAAATACACAGCTCTGCTGTGTCAGACATAAGAAGGGGGAAGATTTCTTCTTGCCAGGCAGGATAATTGTGATAAGAGCCCAGGAGAGCAGACCTGAGTCTGTAACAGAGCACAGAGGAGGGGCAGCAGCAGCAGGAGGAGGGGACACCTGCGTGCAGGTGCAGAGTGCTTTGCTCTGCTGGAGCTCTGAGTCACACCTGAGCACAGCTCGGATGGATCTCAGCCCAGGGCAAGCATGGATCCAGCAGGGATGTGATTCCAGAACTTGAGGGAATGACTGAACAGTGCAGGACAAGGTTTCAGATGCCACAGCAAAGCTGCTGGTGGGTGACACAGCCCTGCACAGCCCTCAGTCTGTGTTATCCCAGAGGGAAACCATGGAGCTGTCTCCAACCTGGAGTCGACCTGATATGGACCAAAGACAGCAACCTAAGTAAATCCTTGGATCAACTTTAATTTATTCTGCCCATTTTATCTTTCAGAAAAAGCTGTCTGGCTCTGAAAAGCTCTCCATCATTTCCTTTGGAGGAGGCTGGAGCAGGATTTGAAGGGGCAAACATTTCACCTGTGGATTTTCCACCATTTAAAGCTTCCTTCATCCCAGATCCTCCTTTGTTTTGGCAGCACTTCTGGACACGGGCCAGGCTGTCTGGAGGTACCTTTGCCAATGCCTGGATACCCCTCCTTGTGCTTCCACTTTAATTTCAGAGCTGGAATTGCTGCTGAGCTGCAGGGCATTCCCTGGGTTTAATGAACATCAGGGCCCTTCCGCCTGACGCTTCATTAGTGCTTCCCACGGAGCCAGCCCCACACCGGAGTCATTATGGATTTGTTCCATGCCTCGCTGAAGCTTTTCCATATGGAGAGGCAGGCAGAGGAGCTGACCCTGAAAACGTGGAGCCTGACATCAAATGCAGAACAGAAGATGGATGAGAGAGCAGCAGGGAGTTTGGTGCTGTCAGAGCCTGGTGGCTCTGCTGGGGCTGCAGGGATGGAGAGGCCACGTGGCCAGCAGTCTTGGTTTGGAAGGACAGGTATCTGCCAGGGAAAGCTGGAGTTTCCCTTGGAATGGAGGATGTAAAGCCCCTCACTCCCTCCAAATTATAATTTTGCAATTAAGGGCTTTCAGGCAAAGATTTGGGAATAGGAATAACAGTTCTTTACTAGGAATATTAACAATACAAATATAGTAGAAAAAGCAAACCAAAACAAGCAAGCAAACAACAATGCTAGAAACCCTGACAGAGTCAGAGCTAGAACCTGACACCCTGTTGGTCAGGGTGTTGGAAGCAGCCCACAGTGAGTCCTCCTGGAGTGGCAGATGTGGTTCTGTTGGAGCAGAGATGATCCTGAGTGAAAAGGGTCCAGGGATGATGAGAAGGGCCCAGGCATGGTGAGAAGGGTCCAGGGATGGTGAGAAGGGTCCAGTGATGGTCAGAAGGGTCCAGTCTTCCTCCAGGGATCCAGTGGAACCAGATCCCTGGTGTTCTTACATCTCAGTTTTTATCCAGGTAGGAATGGTTGGCTCCCCTCACTGGGTGGAGCATCTCACAATGGGATGATGGAATGTGTCCTGTCCTTGGTGAGCCTTCACGGCCCATCAGCAGAAGATAGCCCCCGAGGGAGGATGGGTGGTGAAAGAGATAAGAAGCACTGCCCCACCTGGTTTGAACAGCTGGCCTGTTATCAGAAGGCACCTGCCCCCCTTCCCCCTGGAGCTACAAGAGATAAAGAAAAACATCTCCCCAACTGCTTTTAACAGATGAAATAGAATACACATTTTTGGTTCCATAACCCAAGACACCAGCGCTGCCCTGAGATCTCACACCGCTCACTGAGGCTGTTGCACGAATCCATTGTGTTCCTCAAAGAGTTCCTACCCCTGGCACATCCTCTGTGGTCAGCAAAATCCTTCCTGGGTGCATCAGGCGAGCTGGGATTGAGGGATTCTCTCGGTGAGGCCCCAAATGTGGGGCTCCACAAAGGAAGACAAAGAGAGCACAACACTTCCCTGCAAGAGGCAAACGCCTCGCTGAGCGGCTCATTAGGAGCAAAGGAGGTTGATTAAAGCTGGGATCAAAGACCAGCAATATTAATGCTGGAAATACATGTGCAGGCTGTCCTGTGGCCTCGCTCTCACAGTCTGGTGCCCCTGGATTCCTGCTCTCCCCTGCCTCTTGTAGCGGCAGAGACAGGAACAGGCTGATTAATAAGGCTGCAGGAAAACAGAGAAACATCTCCAGAGAAAGGCACACGTTCACTTTTCACTCATTTCCATATTTTTCTTCCCCCCTGCTCCACCAATGAATTTTGACACTGATTTTTTTTTCCCTTTTTCCTGTTTATCATTTTGGAATAGAAAGCTTCTGCTTTCAAAACAACTTCTCTCCAATTCCCCTTTCTTTTTTATTAATCTCCAGACAAGGGAGCGAGCAGGTTCTCAGCTCCTCCAGTGAGGGACAGGTTCAGTTCACATTTTCTGATCAAAAGCTGGGAGGTGTTTATCTGATTTCTGTCACACACACCACCCAGGCCAAGGCATGTCTGGGGAGGTGTGTTCATGATGTGTATCAGTGTCTGTTTATTGCAGTGGCTTCTTCAACCTTTTTTTAATTTTGATTTTTTCTAATGGAAGAACTTTATTCAGTTTTACCTGTGGATCAAGCCCTGGATCAGCCCCAGATTCCAATCAGAGCAGGATGGGTTTGTAAAAGGAATTGGCTACAACTGGGTGGGGTGTAGGGAAGTTCTGACACCCCTTTCCTAGGAAACCTGAGTGTTGATGGATGCTCTGGCAAGGCAGCATCTCCCAGCAAATCAAAATCTGCACTTCAGCCTGAATCCACGATATTTAACACCCCAAATGCAAAAGCATGACCCATTATTTACTAACTCGGGCAGTGTTAATAAAGATAATACATAATTATCCCTGAAGTAGTTCAATGCAGAGGTTCCCTCAGCTATAAACATATCACATTGCTCCTCTCTTTGATGGCCTAATTACAAGTATCACTGTCCATCTGAGTTAGAACTAGATTAAGGCTCTGCTTGCATTTAAAGTAGCTGTTAGCATTGCTTAGTAGTTAGAGATGACTAATTGGCCATCACACTGGTGATGAATGAAGCTGAGACATGAGGCAGTGCATGAAAATTACCCATGATTATTGCCAAAAATCACTCTGAGGGATAGAACCCCATGTCCACACCCACCCCATCCTGTGTAAACCCCAAGGCTGAGCTGAAACCGCCCCCAGCACTGGAAACAGGTGGAGATGGGTCCATTCTGCAGCCAAGGCTTGGATTTGTGCTCTGCCCCCTGTTCCCACCTGCTGGGGTGTCACTGCAGGTGTGACAGGAGCTGCTTGTCACTCTGCAGCTGGGCCCTTCCTCACCAGCAGCACTCAGGACCACCCTTGTCACACCCCTCGAGTTAAAGGGGGTTTATCCAGCTCCAGGTGGGGCCCAGTCCTCCTCCCTTCCAGGCCCTGGGGAAGCTGCTGTGTGTGGTTCCAGGTGCTACTTTGCCATGGAAACAGGAAAAACAAGGCCCTGGCTACATCAGCTCGGTGCTGGGAGTGTCCTGGTGACACCCAGGGCAGAGTTAAGTTCTCCCCAGCAGCTGTTGCAGTGCTGTGCTTTGGACTGGGGGTGAGAATGGTGTTGTTAACACACTGAGGGTTTGGGCTTTTCCTAAGTTGTGTTTATCCTAAGTCAAGGATATTCTCTTGTCTCGTGATCTGCCAGTGAGGAGGATTTGGAGGAAGAAACCTGGAGAAGACACAGGTGGGACAGGTGACCCAAAGTGGCCAAAGGGATATTCCACACCACAGAAGATGCTGCCCAGTACAAAAGCTGGGGACAGCTACCCAGGAGGGCCAGGCTGGGTTCAGAAGGGCCAGTCTGCCACTGGGCAGTGAGCAATTGTATTGTTTTTTCCCTTATTATTCTCATTATTATTATTATAACTTACCATTGCTACTGCATTTTGACTTTACTTTTGATTATTCAGCTGTCCTTATCTCAACCTACACATTTCACTTTGATTCTCCTCCCCATCCCACTGGGTGGCAGAGGGAGAGAAGGAGTGCTGCTTAATTTCCAGCTGGGCTTAAACCCTGACAGGGGTACCAGTGAGGCAGGGACTGGTGAGAGGAGTTCACTTCCTTAACCCAGACAGGAATTTAATGGGATAACTGGCTGGGAAAAACCAGCCTGCTGCTCCTCACAGCTGTGGGAATCTCCTCTGGGGGAATCCAGGGTGCTGCAGGGGCTTCTGAGGTGGTTTTGTGTAGAAGTTCCTTCCCCTCAGTCATTGCTGGTGTTTCTGAGAGTGCAGAGAGCTCTCTGAGGGTCAGGGCTCAGCCCACAAAGCCTCTTTGTGCTCAGCCCTCGAGGTGGCTCGGGCTGAGCTCACTCCTGGGCAGCTCTGAAGGCTTTTTACCACGACATGTTCACAAGTGCAAGGAGTGCTCAGCAAAGTGCTTCAACAAAGCTTCGTTTCTTTCCTGGAGCGCACGCCAGCAGTTGGGAACAATAAAACACTTTTCTGTCTGACCTACTTTCTCCCCCCCTCCCAAACAAGCTTCTTCCCCATCTCTCTCCACTCCCTGATACAAATCTTTCAGATTAAACTTAAAGAACGTGCTAGTGAGGCTAAGAAAAGACTTTGCTCTACCCTGACCTCATTTTTAGGACGCTGATGATTGCAGAAATCCCCGATTAAGGTGGGAAGCTGGGATTGGCCCACTCCACGCAAAATGTGAGATGAAGTTTGATATCTGTTCAGAACAGGAAAACAACAAAATCTTCTCTGAGCTGACTTTTAGTCTGGAGGCAGATCTGGGGTGTGTGATAAGGATCCATAGTCTGAGTTTTGCCTATGTGAATGAGGAGCCCCCCAAATGCATCACAGGAGGCAAAGTCTGCAGGGCAGGACTTAATTCCCTCCCTATGACCAACCAGTGGACACTGATCCCAAACAAGGTTATGGGCCCTTAGGGGGGGTTTAAGTTAATTTTTGGGATGATGGGGGTTATTTTGGGATAATTAAAAATTTTCTGAGGGACATCCTCACTGTTGGGTTTTGGTACCTGCTCACAGCAAAGCCCAGGTTCATAAAGGGATGAGAGAGAGGTTGGTTTATCAGTTTATCCCTGTAAACATTTCCCACAGGAGAGTTGGGTTAAAGAGGATCCTGAGCCCTCCCATCCCTGTGGGGAGCCTTTTGCTGGTGTGTGCCAGTTGGAAAAGAAAATGGGCATGACCCCAGTATCCCCCAGGGCTGCCACAGCCCGTGGTAGGTGCCAGCCCACGGGAGATGCTCCAAACAGTCCCCAGTTGTCTGAAACTTCATAAATCTCAAAAATTACCCTAATGGCAAATCTAAATTTTAAAAATCCCTTGCTGCTCACAGTCCTGTCATGCACTGCTTGGCAGTCAGCTTGTCCCCAGGATATGAGGAAGCATCTGTGTTTGTAGGGTGGATGTGGGAGGGAACTGGCTTACCCATGAAAATATTGCCCATTTCACCTTTTATTTCACACATTTAGCCACTGAGATGAAACAAAACTGTGTAGAAAAACTAATTTCATCTGCTGCACAATACCATTATTACCATAATCTGGTATAAAAGGGGGAACTTCACAGCACTGGTAAATAGATTATGAGAGTCATTTAAGATCCCAGAACATGCCGAGAGCCTCACATTTTGCAAACAAGGGATTACAAAACTAATGCCTCCTACCTGCTAAACCCAGACACTCCAGCTCAAAGTCACCTGAGGAATAATGAAATATCTGAGTGCTCTGTTGTTTGTTTAGTTTTTTTTTTTTTTTTCCCATTTCTATTTTTTTAAATATTTCTATCTCACCACCCCACTTATTGCCTGGAACTGCTTCTTCAATTTAGCAGCAGAATTGCAGGAGGGAACTGTTGGAACCTTGGAGGCTGAGAATATCAGGCTTTTTGTGCTAAAAGGCACTGACCCTCAAGCAAGCACTACATTTGACATGAGGCCATGGAATAAGCTTCTGAAATTCCAGTAGCATTGGGGTTGTGGGTGTGTAGTTTGAATAGCATTGTGTGATCTCACAGGGTGAAAAACTTAGAATTTAATATATATATGGGGCAATATGGAGGATTTAAGGCATTGTCTAAGTCCTTCATCTTCTCCTTCATTGTTTGGGGTGGTTTTTTCTAATTGGGTGAAAAAGGTCCTGCATTACAGGCCTTGGGTGGTCATTATTGGGTTAAAAGTAAAAATAATGTAGGTGCCATCTCATTACTGGATAGTTTATGCTTAAGAGGACCTTGGAAAGAGTTAGAGAAGGCTTTGCCTGTTCCTGCCTCTGCCATCAGCTGCCTTTGGGAAAAGCACTTTGCTGTGCAGCACCCGGGGCTCTGCTCTGTGTTTGTGCAGCACCCAGAGCAGGGGTGCAGCACTGTCAGGAGGTGCCTGCAGCCCAAAGCTGGCAGGAATTAGCACCAGCCACGGGCTCCTCACATCAGCTGTCAGCTCCACAGCCAGGATCCACTGCCCTGGCCACACAGCCCCTCCCAGGAGAAGAACCAGGGCTGCAGAACAGGGGGTGAGTTGTGACAACCAGATGGAGATGAGTCAACACAGAAACACCACTCTGTCCAGGGGCTACAGCTTTCCTCATTCCCTCCAATGGAGCAGTCCATTTTTAGCAAAAGCCTGTCTGCAGACACATTTCTCACCTCCCCTCCAGTACCAGGCTTTATTTTCCTTATTCCCTGTGCTGTGGCCAGGGGACATTTTGCACATGTCCTTCACTCCACACCCCGCAGGCTGCTACCTTGGACCTCACACTGAGCTCGTGCTTTCCCTGCAGCTCTCTCCATCTTTTCCCCAGCTCCACAGGGAAATCTTATCAATCATATTTGGTGCAAGGGTCACTTCCTGACCCAGCTGCCCACAGCCACTCACTGTGTGATGAGGCATTAACGCTTCTGTTCAGGGCTGGTGCCCCAAAGGGCTCCTGAGATGAAAGAAAACTCCTGTGCACACCAGGGTAACTCTTGGATTAAAAGGAGAAATCAAAATAGCCAGATTTGGGCTTGTTTACAGACACTGCTGGCTTCTGCAGGCTGTAATGAAGGCATGATTGCCTGGTGAAGTTAAAACCTTTTGCCTCCAACTCCAAATCCTGAGGGGTGTGATCTTCTCTGGAAAATCCCACCTGGAGGTTGGAGAGCAGCAGGAGTGAGCTACTGTTCTGAAGCCCCTTTGATGCAGAGGTGCAGAGCCCTCCTGGAGACCTCAGCCCAGGGAGCCACGGGGTCCCAGTCATTTGCCTTCTCTGAGTGCTGCTCCCAGTTCATCTTGTGCTGGAGATGAGCTCTGAAGTACCAATCATGCAAAAAATCGACTTTATGTTTGAAGGACAAATGCAAAGTCTCTCTTAATGTCCTTTTATAACCCACACTCCATCACACCTGACACAACCACTCCTGTCAAATATTGTAGTTTAAATAGTGCTGTTGGTAAATGATAAATACATTTGGATAACCTTGCACCCTGGAGAGAAGAGGGTGCCCTGGATTTATTGCTACGGTGTTTAATATTGCTTTATTTTGACCAAAGAGAAATACTGGAGATGTTCATAAAGCTGAACCCTGTAAATCAATAAAGACATTCTTGGTGAATCTGATTTTTAGCTGGGAAAGATTTTAGCTGCATTGCTAAGAGGTGCAGGAGAGTGGAAGCTGTTTTATCCGAAAATGAAAAAGGCAGGGCATGATGTGCTTCATGACCCAGAGGTGGGAAGGCTGCTGGCCTGGAACATCTCCCACAGGTTGTGAAATGCCCCTGGTGTTCAGAGGCAGCAGGGAAAAGCAACCTGAAGCAGGGGAATACTTCCAGAACACACCTCTGAGCTGGCCTGAATTCCTCTGTAGGCAGCTCTGGGATTATCTCCCCTTGCAGGGCAGAACTTGGCTGTGCAGTTCAGAGGGTGAAAACAAGATTGTAAATGTGATTGACCCAGAGCTGAGCATCTGATGACCCAGGGAGCAGAGGCTTTGGCCAATCTATCCCAGCAAGTAGCAGGGAAGTTTCTGACTGTGCTCCTACAGCTTGTTTATGTCAGACTCAGCCGCTCGCTTCTTTGAACTGCCTCGGTTGTGAAGGTTTTTGATGAGGTTTTTTTGTTGTTCCTCTAATAAGCTGTGTGCTGCAATTTATTCTGTATCACAGAAACGTCTCTGAGAGAAAGACAACTCATGCACAGAATTACTCAGACGTACATCCCATCCTGCAGAGAGGAACAATGATCGTGCCAGCGCAGCAGAGCCTGCGAAAAGCTGTAACGAGGCTGCTGGAAACAACAAGAAGAAGGTTGGACGAGCTATGGAAACAAAAGCCAGAGCCTCTGATCAAAGAATCGAATTAGAGACAAGAAAGCAAGAGAGAGAGCTGGCTGACAGTCAAGCAGCCACCCTGTGGGATTCAGAACACGATTTAATCTGTCTTTGCTTCAGCTGTCCAGCCATAAAATGGTTGTTGGCCACCTTGCCCAGTCTGTCCACGGGAGGCGGGGGTCAGACAGCCTCTCGTGAGATGTCTGCACTCCTTCCAGCCAGCTGGATCCTGTATTGCTGTGAAGGTAAATAAAGATGAAATTCTTGAACACAGGCACGGTTAAATCAAATTTCTAAACTATTTTGTATTTCACTCTTCGCTGCCTGGGAGCTCTTGCTAAAGCTTTTTCAACTCTGGCGAGGTTCTGGACCTTTTCCTCCAGCTGAAGAAGTTGGAACTGGTGCCTTTGAGCCTTAGAAAGTCCCTTTCCTGTTCCTCATTGCTGTTTCTGGGAGATTTGTCTGGACATCATCCCTTTTATGGCCATTACTCAGCTGCCAAACAGGGCTGGAATTGGTTGAGATGTGCAGAAGTTGGGGTGTCAAAGCACCTGCAGCTGCACAACCCATTTCCAGGGAAAACAAGCCCAAAATCAAGCTGGCTGGAGCAAAGCCAAACCAATTGTCTCATCTCATCAGCAGATCAGTTTATGTCTGAGCAGTCCTGTCTCCTTTCCCTCACAGTTTAAGTCCAAAGGAAATTATATCAAATGAGAGACAATCTGATTTTGATTTTTTCATTCTGTCTCTGTCACCTTTGCTGTCTTAATACCCCAAGGGCCCAGTGCCTGCAGAGCTGAGACTGAAATATTTAAATGGCATCTGAAACACAAATATTAACAGGGAGAGGAACTATTCCCTGCAAGAGCTGACCAAAGAGCAGGGCCACTTCTCCATCACTTAGATCCAAACCAGGAGAGCATGGGAGGAACCACAGCTTGTTAGACTCAGTGCAGAGGTCAGTCACTGCACTTTTCTGAGCTAGAGAAGTGCAAGAGGCCAGAGCAGAGCTGCCCACAGGTTCTCTCTGACCAGAGAACCCCCAGGATTGACTCTGGCTCACACAAAGTCTCTGCTGTACCTGGCACCAGCCCTGGAGAGGAACCTGCACCACTCTTGGGGGTTATTTAAGAAATTCACACTAGAAAAGCACCAGAGCCAGGACTAGAATTTCAAACCAAACCTGCATCATTTACAGCAACACCTCCAGTTTGATCACAGGGGTTTCTAGAGAACAAAACAGAAGCCTTTATCATCCCATGCTCTTAAAAAATTCACCTGGAAGTGAATCTCTCCTGGCTGCCCAGCTTTCCAGGGACACAGAACCTTGTTCCCCTGTGATTTTAGGGTGATGGGCTCTGCCTGTGACACAGGGACATTTGGCCAGGCACAGCTGCCACTGCCCAGCTTTCCAGGAACACAAAACCTTGTTTCTTCATGATCTCAGGGTGATGGCTCTGCCTGTGACACAGGGACATTTGGCCAGGCACAGCTGCCATTGCCCAGCTTTCCAGGGACACAAAACCTTGTTCCCCATGATCTCAGGGTGATGGCTCTGCCTGTGACACAGGGACATTTGGCCAGGCACACCCAGGGGCCTGGCACTCCACGTGTTAATGCAGATCCTCTGCAGCCCATTCATCGATGCTGATGGGAGTCCACGAGCTCCTTAACCCCTGTCCAGTGCTGTCAGGCTGAATAGATGGCTTGGCCTCGTGTTTGCAGCTTTCACTGCCTTGTCACAGAATATCTCTGGGGGCCAGAGGCCACAGCACAGCTCCCATCAATCCAGCTGCGTGCCCTGCCGGGCTGCATTAGCCCTTTCTGTCTCTGTCAGGCTCGGGGAGGCAGGCAGGGATGTTTACTGATATCCCCAGCACAGTCAATCTCAGCTCTGTGACCCCTCTCTTCACAAATCACATTGTTGAAGGCTGTAATTACGGGTTATAATTAGAAGTGGAGTTTCATTTAATGGAGGCAGCAGCGTGTCAGGTGCCCCCAGAGTCCACCAAGCTGCGAGCTACGGTTCCCCCTCACTCCCCTCAGCTGCTGCTGCTGGTCTGGAGCACATCAAATGCCTGCTGAACTTGAGGGTGACCTAGAGGATGATCTTGCTTCAGATGTTGTACCTCCAGTTAAGAAGTCAAACTCCAAACATGAATTTAGCCCATCATTGCACCTACCAGATCCTGCAAGAGAACAACAGATCTTCCAGCTCAATGGATTGGATCCACTGGCTCTCGGTGATTCCCACAGGAGGATCCTTCCCTTTTCCTAGCCCAACTCCAAAGAACACCCAGTGCAGGCACTTTTACTCCCTTCCCAGATAACAAATTCAAGCAGAAATGAACATGTTGCAGAGAAAAGTCCCATCTGTGTGAAGGGCTGGAAGATGATCCAGTCTTTGTTATATTTATTGTCCTGAGAGAGGTTTGTTCTACCTCTCAATAACCCTTCAGTAGCAAACAACTCAGGGGAAGATTCAGGGGAGCTCTTCATCTCTTGATCAGCCTAAAGCTTTTATGTCCTGTAGATTCCAAAGCCAACCTTTTCTGGACTATCAGCACTACGAAAAGAAGGTATTGCCATGGAGCAGGATTAAAATCCAAAGCAGAGGAGCACACAAAAACACCTGTGAGAAAGAAGACAACACACAGACCTTGTGAGGAGACATTCCTGCTGCTCTGCACCGCCCAAGTGGCCAGCCCTGTGTCACCAGGGTGCAATGACAGGCCTTGGCAGCCTTTGGGTGCAGGAAATCCTTGGCCTTTCTGCAGACTGTGGAAAAAGCCAGCAGGGTCTTTGTTGTGAGATGGCTGCAGGACACGAGGAGTCAGGATCATTTCTCATCAAGTCAAAGGAGTGAAGAGCGCATTCCAAATTCAATTGGTGTCAACAGGAATTCAGCTCCTATTCAGGCACTCGAAGCAGTGAAACTGCACCAGAAATTGGCTCTGTAGCCTGGGCAAGGAGCTGCTAAAGGTGACATATTCAATCTGAAGTGCAGCAACAAGGGGATGAGAATACCACTTCCTATTTGGAAATCTTTGTGGTGTCTTTGGAGAAACACAGTGAGAGAAATTCTAAAGAGCACTCGCTGCACCTTGGAGCTGCTTTTGCTTTTTGTGCTTCTGAGAAGAAACCACCAAGGGAAGAAACAGAGCCACGACTGCCAGAGTGAGGTTCCCAGGGGCTCTCTCACCAGGCACTTGAGTGGTGCAACCTGAGAACGAGAAGAACACGCTGGGAAGAACCAAACCCAGCAAAGGTGTTTCACAAGAGACCTGTCCTGCTCTGATGCAGTCATTCCAGCCATTCTGGCCTCCAGTCAGAGGGGAATTTTGGAGGCAGCTTCCCAAGCAGTTTGTGTGATAGTCTGGCTCTCTTTCCCTCACCCTGACAGAGCAGAGACTGGAGGAAATGATGAGGATTTTATAGCTCTCTGCGGTAAGCAGTTAATAACTCTCTGAGGCGATAGATCTGGGCTCCACTGCAGGGCTGGAATAATTCACAATAAAATATGACTTTTCATTTATCACTTTGACACTTAATAAATACTTCCTGGTGAAGCTCAGGGAAGAGGGAGAGAAGGGAGAGGGGGGACAGCCCACACCTGTGGTCACCAGATGCTTTCAGGGAACATGGCACATGGGGAAGGATGGTGAGAGACCAACCAGCAAACACAGGCCTGGGAGCTGGTGAGGGAAGAGGGTGATGAGGCTTCAGCTTAAAGGGATTTTTCTTGTTCATGACCACTGTTGCCTTTTTCTCAACTTGGAAATGAAATTTGAGATCATTTTAGTAAGGAGGTGATATAACAGTGGATTTTTTATTTGAAGGCTTTCAGGGGCAGTTAGGGAAAGCCCTCACTCCAGAGGTGAGTATATTTTTATTGGCTTTAGGAAATTAGCATAATGGCTAAAAAGGAGGAACTTGGAGGACAAGTGGTGATGCTATTTCTTTTCAGGTCAAGCCTTTTTTGTTGTTGTTTTTTTTTTTTTTTTAATTCCTCCCTCTGCACTGGTTGTACTTTGTCTATGAAAATGTATGTGGAAGAGTTGTTCTTGGCCTGGGTTCCCTGGAAGAACCAAGACAGCACTTGGACCTTGTACCCCCTGGGCCTTGGAGCTCTGGATCTTATTTTGTCTTTTTGCCTAAGGAAAGGCCATGGGAAATTATTGGGGAAATTAGCCACTTGTACAATAGGCTACAGAGTTATAAATATACATGTGAAGAATACAGAGAACAAATAAAAGAATAAAAAAGCAAACCCCAAAATGGCATCACCACCATAAGAGGCCCCTTCTGAGCCAGGCTGGGCCTCTGTGGACACTGATGTTTTCTGACAGTGGTAACAGTGGATGAAGGGTGCAACTCTGAGGCAAAATGGTGTGTGGCCCTTTCTCCTCTCTTGTGCTGCCATCACCCCACTGTCCCCACACAGGGAGGGCTGGAGCATCCCAAAATCTCCCTGCTGGTGGCCCCGTGTGCCCAGATGGTTCTGCAGCTGCCTTTGCTTGGGAGCGGCGGTGCCTCACGGATATACATCCTCCTGTCACTGCAGAGAGGCAGGAAAACCCTGCCTGTGTACTTCAGGAAAAGAAATAAACCCGAGGCAGAAGCTTGTCTGCAGAGAGCCAACATTGGTTTGCCTGGGGCAGTCTCGGAGTTCTTTGGCAGAAGGATGAGCCTTGCCAAGAACAGCCTCTGCTTCCCCTGCAAGCCTGAGGGATTCCCACTGAGCTGGGACCTCCAAAGCCCACCTGGCCCCAGAGGAAGGGCAGCTCACCCCCAGGAAATGTAAAACCAGTCAGCACCTCTGGCAGGAGCTGCTGTTTGCTCCCAGCCCCCTCGGAAATCACCGTGGCCTCCCAGGTGAGCGGCAGCGCCCAGCTTTGCTCCCAGGGCAGGGGCTGCCACAGGGGAGAAACCTGCACCCCCTGGAGTTTCCCTCTGCTGGATTCCTTTGCCTTGGGTGTCACTGGAGGCCACAGACACCAGCCTCAGTGAGGAAACCCAGCTCTCTTGGATGTACAGAACCAGGGAGATTGCTGGGAGCCAGGTTTGCCCACGGCTCCTTTGCAGTGTCTTTCCACCGCCTCCCATCCTCTTGAACAGCTTTTTCATCTCCACAGATGCCATTTCCTTCTCAGCCCTTTGCATCTGCACACTCATCACAATCAGTGGAAGAGGCTCTTGGCTTCCCCCACCCTGAACAGGCCTTGACACAAAGCCCTGATGGACACAGAGGCCCCCAGTTCCCTTCTCCCTGCGTGGCTGTTCCTCTCAGAGAGCTCTGGGTTGGATGGAGAGCTCATCCCTCCAGCAGGGAGGTGACGATGTTGCTGTATCACTCAAAAGCCTGGAAGTGTTTTAGCAACACAAGCAAACAACAAACATTATCCTGTGCACAATATCGACTCAGCTAATTGGCAAGTGAGGTGTTGGACTGGCCTCCTGCTTGGCTTCAATTGTAGATGCACCGAGCTCTGCCTCTGCTCATCATGCTGTCAGTGGGAAAGGCTCCACACAGGGTAATCACAGCCTGCTGCAGACTCTGTGCTCAGGAAAGCTGCAAATCAAAAGGAAATAGCAGACAAGCACCGAGGGGAGATGGAAGGAGGGGTGGAGGGGGCCAAACGCGGGCAAACTCGCAGCCTGCAATTGTACTGCTCCTCCTGGGAGCTGCTGGGCTCCCCAGAAACTTCGCTGGGTTGGTTTGAGGCTCGTGTTTGGTGGCTATAGGCAGACCCAGGTGAAATGCACAGGAAAGGGGGAGCTGAGAGCTGCAGGAGGGAATTTCCTTGTTGTTCAGCCAGCGGGAGAGGGGACAGCTGGTGCTGGAGAGTGGCAAACTGGAAGAAAGGGGATATTCTGCCCCTGCCTTCTCACATAACCTCAGGCAAGTCACAGGTACTCACTTTGCCACAGCTCCCACATGGCAAATGAGCATCGTGGTCTCTCCTGCTGTTACTGCTTAAGGACCAGGTTTTCTAAGGCAATTTGCACCCCTGAGGATGCATGTGTGTGCCCAGAAGTATTTAAAATTGTTCTGAGCAATTATGTGCCCAACTCACTTGGGTCTTGTCCCATTTCAGTGCAGCCTCAGGCATCCAAATGCCTCAGCAATTCTGGCCCTTGGACTCTTTGAAGCAGCAAATTGTCTCTTGCTATGAGTGTCTGTATAATTGTGAGTGTCTGTGTATGCACGTACACACATCGCTGTCCTATGCTATGGCACAAGGAACCACGGAGCTGCAGAGGTCCAGAAGTAAAAGCTGTCCCCCAGCAGGTCTCACTTTGCAGGTTCTTATTGCAGGTGCAACATCAGCTCAGCTACAAAACCGTGGATCTGACTCTCTGCCCACTTTGCACCCAGGCCACGCGAGGCTGTGCCTGTTCCTGCCTCAGGAGCTGGGCAGAGCTGATGGATGGCCCTGGTGGTTGCTGACTCTCTGGAAGGGGTTCTCAGAGTTACACAGAAGCATGAGGAGAGGCAAATAAAGTGGTAACCTGTTCATGAGGTTGCCATGAACCTGGAGAAACAAAAAGCTGTAAGAACTGTGGCTGGCTGAGGAGGTTAATGCTCCAGCTCCTCGCTTCCCCTGCAGACAGGCGCTGAACTTAGAGCAGCCAGGAAATCCCACACTTTTGGAGATCACATTCTTGGTGGAAGTGGTGTCACACCAGAGAAGCACAGGGCAGTCTGGCCACTGGGGACAAGGCTGCTCTCCATCATATCGATTCCATTCAGCAGCTCTTCCCCAGCTCCAGACGTGGGGGGCTCAGGGCAGTGCAAACTCACCCGCTCAGCCCTGCCAGCTGCCCGGGCTCGGCTCTGTTTGCTAGGCAGGCACTTGCACAGTGTCAGCCTTTCTGTTAAAACCTTGTTCAGAGAGGATGACAAAGAGGGGGAAAAGGCACGTGGGTGAGAACAGCGCTTAGTGCTGGAGCCAGGCCACGGGGCTGGCAGGTTTATTTCATGTACACATCACTTCTGCAAACCGAAGTTGTTAGTGCAGGGCTCACTCTGCCTTTGTGCACGCTGTGTGTAACCCCAGCTCCCAGGTTCGGCTGGAAAGCAGACATTTCCATTAGCAGGGCTTCAAACTCGGCTCTGTCAGCGCTTCCACTGCACTTCAGGAGGAGTTAACTCCCCGTAAAGCACCCGCTCCCAGCTGGAACACAGCACACAAGAGGGGCAGATCGATCTGCATAAGTCCCATTAGCGCTGAACGTTCTTATCTCTGGGGCCCCGTAGTTGGAAAACACCTCCCCAGCTCAGTGCAGGAGCCAGCAGCCTTCCCAGATTTATCCTGCAGACATTTGGCTGGGGATTTTACTTAAGGTTTAACTCGACTGGCAGACGTTGTTTTTCCGGGTGGCTTCTGTTCCAGCTCTAGGTTTCTGTAATGCAGCTCTAAGATGCATTGGCAGAGTGTGCTGGGTGTTAATTACCAGCTACAAGCACAGCCTCAAATGCAGAAGGATTTTTTCATTCACAGTCTGGCATGGAATAACAAGAGGAGCAACAGGTTGTGGAGAAGAAGGTTATCTTCTTACCTGCCTCCAAATTGGATGAAAGTTGGGGAGCCAGGTAGGAAGAGCAGAGTCTGCTTAGTGCCAGAGCAGCAAGGAGGGATAGATTCAGGAGAACAGTTCAGTCAAACTAAACACAGTTTCCTGTGTGTGATCATCTGCTACAGGATGAGCTGCACACTGCAACACTGTGAAAACCCACCCAGGGAATCGGGGGTGCTACAAATCCATGCAGATGTTCCAAGATCCTGGATCCCCGACAGCCCTGCTGGTGCTCAGAGCCCTGTATTTATAGTGTATACATTCCCTAGACCCAGTGCCTGCAGGCCAGGAAGATTTGGGAAGGCAGTACCTCAGATGAACTTCTGTCTGAAGGAACAGAGGATCCATCCACATGGCAGCGGTGTGAAAGCTCAGCCTGGCTCGCAGCAGAGAGGGAGCTGCTCCAATTCCAGGCACAGAGAGGAAAGGCAGGAACAACCACAGCACTTTATCTACCAATATTTCTGTGTCTCACATGAAATTGGATTTTCTCAGAGCCTGCATCTCCCTCCCCACGAGTCAAGGTTGGAAACATTCTTCTGAGGAGCACCGAGGAAGGCAAAGAGGAACGCAGAGATATTTCAGCATCACTGAGGGGGTTTCAAGGCTGCAGCAGAATTTCTCTCTCCTCTCACTCCTACCCTTATCTCTAAAGCTCTTCATGTTGTGCAGAGCCCAGCACCTTGTGAATCCTGGAGCAGAAAACAAACATGGAGCAGCGCCAGCAACAAGATTCTTATTAGAGATCCCTCATGTCCTCATCTTGGAGCAGGCAGGGACAAATCTGGGAGCCTGCCAGCACATGGGGAAGGCTTTCCTTGAGATTCCTGGCTGGATGTTGAACTTCCCCTCCCTTTTCCAGGCTGATTACTGCCTAGGAGCAGAGAACACACTATTTCTGCCTTGCATTGGGGAGGTCTCTTCCTGAGGGCAGCAGGGAAGAGAGAGAGAGAGGAAGAATTAGGTTTTTACGTTGGTTCATGGGAAGCCTCACAAAACCTTTGCTCAGGCTGTGGTCAATGAGCCTTCCATGGTCCTGCTGAGCACTCAGAGCTCTTTGAAATCTTAGGTTCTTAGGGCAGGATTGAGGTGAATAAAACAGTGGGCAAAGAACAGGAACCCCAGAAGGAAATGTGGTTTGTGCCTTAGAAATAACCAGGCTGGAGGGAACTTGCAGTGGGTGAGGAGCTGGCCAAGGGACAAGCTCTGCTCCAAGTAGCTTCCAATCCAACCAGCTGAGCCAGGACAGGGGGACAGGCAAAAGGAAACCCCAGAAACCCAGCAGTGCAAGGAGTATGGAGAGCCCTGAATGATCCACACCAACCTGCACATTCAAGCCCAAGCAGGATTCAAGCCCGGGCATTACCACGAAGAGAAACCTTTAAGAAGAAACTTATCAATTGCTATTAACTAATTAAATGACCCTCTTAGAGACACAGGTGTTAGAAGATGCAAAGCATCATGTTTTTGAGAAAAAATACACTCAGTCCCTGTCTTCAGTGTCTGTTTCTGTGCTGGATTTTTCTCCCTGAAGCTCCAGGTCTCCTGAACTTTGCTGGGGATGCTGCCTATTTTTAACCTGCCTTGGCACTTGTGTTATCGTTCATGTCAGAATGAGGCCAGGTAATAAATATATCTTCCCACCAAAACTTCCCAGATTTTGTTAATTCAGACACTCTCGTGTCTGAAGCCTACCACACTTAGGGAATGCTCCAGAAGGAATGTCTCTGAGAGCAGGCCCCTGGCTCCCAATCAGGGGGAAGTTTCTGCAGGCACATGGCCACACCATGTGCCATTGCCAGGGAAGCTCCTGCTCCTGAGCAGGACTATTTTTGTCACCTGCAAGGCTCTCACTCCAGAACTGTGCTCCAAGAGCCTCAATATTTATGTGTCACCAATTTGTCAGCTGCCTGGGAACATCTGCTGCAGGTAGGAAATCAATCCATGGCATCAGCACAGCCCAACACCACAGCTTTCCATACTAAAACCTCTCTAGATTTCGGGGCTGAGAAAGCTTCCAAGGAAATTCCTGGGCTCTTGTATAACACTTCCCAGCCTGACAAACTAATTGCCCTGTAATTCAAACACAATTGCAATCTATACTGGAAGGGATTATATGCAGATAGCAGGGGTGACTCTCATTTCCTCTCTTACTTATTCGGAGCCTTTTTTTCTGGTATCAATTCCATTGAAAAGGAAATTATTAACGCACAACCCCCCATTTTATTAAAGCTGATTTTAGGAGGCGCATGTTAAACCCACACAACTGTTGAAGTTCTCCACACAAAAGCCTCCCTGGGCTGCCTGCTGGGAATCCTGCCAGCCCTGAGCCTGGGAACTGGTGTAGTAATAAAAATGTAACATGATGTATGGTAAATTATACAGGGGATGGGACCCGGCAGGGAGGTGCTGCCCGGAATTGTCTTTCACCCCTGGCAAGGAGCTCCAGCACTGCCTAAAGGTCTCTGGCTGCCAAGGACTGGGGAGGAGTGTGGCAGGACAGTCCTGCCCCTCTCTGCTACAGAGAGCTGGTGCAGATATGAAGAGATAACCCAGGGTTAAAGGCCCAGCAAGGGGTCACCTCTGGCACCAAAAGGGCTCAGGTCTCAGCTAAGAATCAACATCTTAGTCTGGAGAGCAGACCTGGGAAGAGATAGAAGCAATATTCTTGACTGAGAGACACTGTTTTACAAACTGTGAAAGACACACAGTTATCACAGAGGCAGAAGCCTTCTACACACACCCCCTGAAAGCATTTGAACCTTTTCCCCAGAGCTTGGACACAAATCCGTGGTTATTTCCCTGGGGAATGAGGGAAAGGATCTCCATGTGTGCCCCAGCAACAATTGGATGGTAAGGTGTTGGATCTTTACTTCCAAACAACAGGACAGGACTGCCAGGAGATGTTCCTCGAGCTCTATTGAGACACCAGCCCCAGCACAGGGTGAGATAAGAGAGATGTCTTGCCAACAGCAGCCAGAATTCCCTGTGTTACAAGACCTTTTAAAAGTTTTCTAACCAACAGCAAATTGTTAAGAGCTGACAGGCATCTGCATAAAGCAATCATTAAAACTACACATGCACCTGATATCTAACAGTAGGTGCTTGTTTCATATTTTTTTGCTATTCAGGAAATTTTTATACTCTTCTATAAACAAAGCACAAAGCCTCATTATTAATCTTTTCTATTATCTCACTTAACGTATTTTTCTGCTTGCTAAGGCCTAACTCTACACAGCACAAAAACAGAGTCTTATTGTTCCATGTCCTCATTCTGGTATCTTTTTGACTCTAGGCCTTACAGCCACACTGCCATGCAAGCTTTCTGCTTTTTCTATTTCCCACAGTAGGATACATTGAATCCTAAATTATATTATTTCTTTGCTAGCTAGGTACCTTTAACCTCATGCTGTATATATCTACTGGTAGGCTCTTTTTGTCTTTATCCCTGTGTAGTATATTAGTTTATTTTAAGTCTTATGTCTCTTAGGTTTGTGTCTATTAAATGAATAATTCATTCTATCATAGACTGAAGGTTCTGGCTTCTTTTTTTCCCTGCCAGGATGGGGATCAATACACAGGAAACGTAGGTTTCGTGTTTGGACTTGGATGTTTATTATTTCTTATCTGTTTACAGACTCATGAGCTGTGAGCTCTAACCAGCAAGTTAGAGAAATGAGGTAAAATGGCTTACTGCTAACTCTTTCTAAGGTTATTGAAGCACCAATTAGGCAATAACGAGGTGAGACCTATATTATTTATATTTCTGACCCAATAATGACCACCCAAGGCTCGCAATGCAGACCTTTCTCACTCAATTACAGAAAACCACCCAAACCCATGAAGAAGAAGGAAGAAGAAGGTGAAGAAGGACTTAGACAATATCCAAAATCCTCCATCTTAACTCACATGTATATATACTAAAATCCCAAAATTCAAGTTTCCAGTATTCCAACAACAAACCAAATCAGCCACTACTAAAGCATTTGTGAACCAGAGTGGGTTTTGGGGTGCTGGCCACCTCAATAAAGCTCCTGCCTGCTGCCAGAGGCCTGGACAAAAGGCTGGGACTTTATCCAAACCCCCACATCCATCGGGAACAAGGAGAGAACTCTGTGTGCTCTGCACCTGCCAGGCTGGCAGAGCATGGAACCCCAGCAGAGCAGGGGCTGCCTTGTGCCTCCCATGGAAGTGTTCCCTTGGGAAAAGGGTGGCAGGACCCCCTCCCTGCACACCCCCCGTGCTGGGAGCACAGGGCAGACAATCAGCAGTGCCCAGCACAAAGGATGGGGCTCTGAGTTGTTGTTTCCCAGAGACATGGATCCCTCACAGCTTAATTTGCTTCTGCAGGAAAGAGGAGGCTCCAGCACAGTCAGCAGTCCTGGAATGAGGACATTTGCCTCTCCCAGACAGGCAGAAAAGAAGCTAAGGAGGGATTTCAGTCCCTTCCCTCTCCCCCAGGCTTCCTCAGGCTGGCTGTCTCGCATTTTTACAAAAAGCTGTAACAATATCATACTTACAGCCATATGGAGAGCAAATTTTAAAAATTCTATAAAAATCTCGGCTGTTTTGTGGGATAGAAAAGAGATTTTCCCTCCTCCAGCCTTCCAGACTGTCCCACAGCCCAACTCTTGGTGCCAAATGTCCCTTTTTTCTTCCCTTCTGACTCCAAGGAGACTTCCCTAGATTTATGTCCCACATTTCCTTGGCATTCCCCTCCTGTGGGATACCTGGGAGCAGTTTGTGGCCAGTACCACCCACATGGAGGTCACAGCTGGCAGACACCAGCCAGGAGAAACAGGAATGAGCTGAGCAGGATGGAGAGGTGAGATCCTGGCACCTGGAAATTTGCAATGGGACATGAGCAGCTCATTCCAGCCTGGAATTGTGCATTTTAGTGGCCTGAGGACAGGAGGACACACACATTTCACAAAGCTCTGCCTGGTGCTGAAGGAGCACCAGGTGTCCCTGAGGGATGTGAATGGCCTTTAACCAGATCCCAGCTAGCAAAATCCAAAACAGAGTATAATTTTGGAAAAAAGGCGGGTTTGGGGGTACTTTTCCTCTCCCAAATGTATGTTCTTTTCCTTTTGTTTCAAAAATGCCAAACCTTTTCATTGCCCCAGTTTCTAAGAAGAATTCAGCACCTCATTTCAAGGTTGCTATTTTCAGTTTTCCTGAACAGTCTATGGAAAACCACATGGAGTAAAATAGGGAAGGGAAGGGAAGGGAAGGGAAGGGAAGGGAAGGGAAGGGAAGGGAAGGGAAGGGAAGGGAAGGGAAGGGAAGGGAAGGGAAGGGAAGGGAAGGGAAGGGAAGGGAAGGGAATTCCTCTTTACAGGTGAGGCTTTAGGCCCTGCAAACTCACAGGGCCACTGTCACCCTTGCATCCACCCCAGGAATTCCTGCAGCAAGCAGGAATCTGCTCTGAGAGGAAAAAGTGCAGCTGCTCAAGGCAGAGCCCAACACATCCCAGCCCAGGCCAGACGTGAGGAGAGGAACCATCTCCTGCTGCAGCAGCAGTAAAAATCCTTCACAACTGTTAAAGCCACAGGCAAACTAATGTTTTTCTTTTTTTTACAGCCTCTCATCCTCTCCCCTCCTTCCCTGGCTGGTACAAGGCTGAGGAAAGCCAATTGCAATTAAACGTTTTGCAGAGCTGCGTTTGTAAACAACAATAGCCACACAAAAAAACCTGCAGCTCTCAGCAAAAGCAGCCCAGCTTCCCTCACAACATCTCCCAGGTCTCCAGCAGGAAATGGCTCCTCTGCACATCATCCCCAGCTCTCCCGCGGCACTCCCTCGCCCCTCCAACCCCTCTTTGCCCCAGATTTAGAGCCTGTCACAGCTAATCTGAAGCAGTGGATGCAGGCACGGAGACACCCTGGCCTGGAAGCCGTTCTGCTGGAAAAGCGCTGCAAACCTGCTACTTTAGATAAATAAACAGCGCATCCCCTGCGAGACAGCGTCTGCAGAGCACCGGCGTGCCCAGCCTCCGCCGCCGTAATTCCCGGTGTCCTTAGTGCCCGACAGCCTCCAGAAAGGGCTGGCAGCTTTATGTGCCACTTAAAGCCAGCCTGTCGCCGCAGCAAACTCCTCTCCACAGGCTCCGGAGCAAAAGGATCGGGGTGAGCATCCAGTGCCACCTCACGCCCTGGCCAGAGGAGCAGAGCCCGGTACTCGCTGCTGCTTCTGGGGCAGCCCAGGAGTGCTGGGAGAGTGCCAAGCCCAGCCCAAGGTATAAACTGCAAGGAGAATGCCAAACCCAGCCCAAGGTATAAATTGCAGGGAGAGTGCCAAGCCCAGCCCAAGGTATAAACTGCAGGGAGAGTAGTGCCGAACCCAGCCCAGTTCATAAACTGCAGGGAGAGTGCCGAACCCAGCCCACTTTATAAACTGCAGGGATAGTGCCAAGCCCAGCCCAGTTTATAAACTGCAGGGAGAGTGCCGAACCCAGCCCAATTTATAAACTGCAGGGAGAGTGCCAAACCCAGCCCAATTTACAAACTGCAGGGAGAGTGCCGAGCCCAGCCCAGTTCATAAACTGCAGGGAGAGTGCCGAGCCCAGCCCAGTTTATGAACTGCAGGGAGGGTACCGAACCCAGCCCAATTTACAAACTGCAGGGAGAGTGCCGAGCCCAGCCCAGTTTATAAACTGCAGGGAGAGTAGTACCAAACCCAGCCCAGTTTATAAACTGCAGGGAGGGTACCGAACCCAGCCCAGTTTATAAACTGCAGGGAGAGTGCCAAGCCCAGCCCAGTTTATAAACTGCAGGGAGAGTGCCGAACCCAGCCCAGTTTATAAACTGCAGGGAGAGTGCCGAGCCCAGCCCAGTTTATAAACTGCAGGCTGCTCCCCGCAGGCTGAGCGTGAAGGGAAGCAGGTTTTCCACGCACAGACAGACACGGATAGCAGAGCAGTGAGTGAGCCTTGCCTCACTCCACAGGGCTTGATTCAGCTCAGCTGCTGTGCCTGGGGGACACGGAGGATGCAGCCCTAAAGAGAAAGGGTTTGACCTGCATCTGGGGTGAAACTGGATGAGCTGCATGCATTTCACAGCTTGCAAACACAGGCAGATCCTGCAATGTGCAGAGGTCTCTGAACAGCAAGGGGGAAAGGTAGCTCCAATCTCCCAAACCTTTCCAGCCTCTCTGTACAGAGATCTGTGCTTAAACACAATCATTTTTATTTTAGCATACTGAGAAGTGGGGTTTTTTTCCCCAAGATTAAAACACAGGGCCAAGAAAATTGCCCCAGACTGCCCCGTGTGTTGCACGGGGCAAGGTTTCTGTGACAAAGGCCAGAGTGACTGTTTTATTTTCAAACAGCACATGGTTTGATTTTGAAAAGCTCAGCCACTCAGGACCAGCCTTCCAGAAAAGCCTGGAGCACAGCAGCTCCTCTGGATCCTCATGGGAGGTTTTGGAAGAGCTCGGCACCCAAGCATCTGAAGTCCCTGGAAAAGTTGCCCTTGTTTGGGAGAGGAGAACAGCAGAAAAGCACCTGCCTGGTGCTCTGTAATCCATCTACCCCAAAAGCAAGGAATGCTTTAAACCAGAGGGAAAATAACCCCCAGAAATATAATAAAACAGAGAGGGAAAAGAAAGGCGGGGGAGGGTTGAATAAATTCCACTTTTGGTTTTAGACTTGTGACACCATAAATGCTACTGAATAAATCACCAGCAGACCAGCGAGCTGAAATAATACAGGGGAAAACCTGAGTTGCCATCCATCACCCTCCCCTGACACAAAATAAATGCTTCTCCTCCAGCCAACACGCATTAGCATAGCTGGCACAGCACGCCCAGCACTCTGACATCCCCCTGCCCACGGATTATCCTGCTCCTGCCTCTCCAAAGCCTCTGTTCCTGCCACCTGGGGCCCTTGCTGCCACCCAGCACACGGGGCTCTCTCTGCTGTCACCGCAGCGAGTGTGAACTACAAATGCTGCTATGAAAGTAAAGGCCACGAGAGCTGCTGCTCCCCACGTCTCCCTGAGGGAGGTTGCTGGCAGGTGAGCAGCAGAACTGCAAATGGCATTTCTGGGTCCCTCTGCAGCCTCTCAGAGCCCAGGCAGTGATGTCTCACTTTGCAAGATCCAGGAATCCAAGGATGAGCCTTGGAGAGGGGTGAAGGTGCAGTCATGGAGCGAGGCCACCCTCACTCAACCCCACACCAACCACAGACAGCTGCAGTCCTGATGAGGACATCCGAGATCCTGGGACACAGCAGGAGTGTGGGAAGACAGGTTTATCCCAGGAAACCCAAGCCAGCAGCTGCCATGGGTGTTCTCATGTGAACACTGTGATGGAAACTGGCCCCAATCAACACAAACCCACTGCAGTGGGACACTTGGGACACCTGGACCTGGGCCAGGATGTGACAGGACATCTCCATCAGCCAGGACAGGACATCTCCATCAGCTCCATCCTGACACTGCCCTTGTGCAGGCACGGGGGTCAGGGTGTGCTGGGAAGCATTTCCTCTGCCCCCTGCCTGGCTGGAGCTGGGAATGAGCCCAGCCCACAGTGAGCCACAAGGGGCAGGGGCAGGTGGAGGGCAGTGACAGCTTAAGGCACATCTTAAATCCAACTGGAGACAACCTTTATGGATGTTCTAAAGGTTTGCAACCATCACCGGTGGATTAAACCCATTTCAGGAGGAAATACCTCGCCAGGCCTGAGTGATTGCCCAGGGTAAAGATGGAAAGATGTGAAAATGGGTGATAAATATTAAGAGAGGGAGATGAGAGACGTATAATGGAATGTCTGACACAGCCTTAATTACAGCCTTGTATATACTCTGAGAAAATATATTTAGCTGATAGCAGCACTGGGGGTTTGAGGCTTTCTACAACGAGCTTAGGTTAAAATAAACATTTATTTTAAGCATGAGCAAGTCATTCAACTAGTTAGTTTAAAGCTGAGCTAGGTGAACAGCTTACAGTAAATAATCTGCTACATGCATTTATTCAAGTTTCTTTTTAGCCTAAATTTCCTAGGAGAACAAAAAAAAAAGCCCTGTTATTGCTCTGCAGCAGTCATCTCCTCCTAAGAACTCCCAAATTTCCTGCCCAATGCTTTTGAGATTTACCCATAAAGGCTTTGGAAGTGCTATGGTCCTCCAAATTGCTGATGTTCCCCACTCCTGGAACAGCTTCCAGAAAACCCAGATTGGACGGCTTCGAGTTTCTTAAAGCCATCTTTGCTTGTTTATAACTGTCCTGACTCCTAAGACAGGTAACTTCTCCCTCAGATAGCCCAGCACCAATCCAAGGTAGATTTTGGTCAGGACATCATTTTTGTGACAGTGTCTCATGGCTCCTTTTCCCTCTTGTCCATGGCTGTTTAAAGGCAGGAATTTTTCAGAGTGATCCTTCCCAAATACCCAGATACTTCTCCCCCAAATACTCTGCTGTTAATTATCCCTACTGCCAGCTCTGCCCATTACTCCCCTGTGGAGAAAAGGGGATCTCTGAACCAGGCACTTGCAAACAGCTCCTGTGTTATCTGGGTTTTTGCTGTTCTCTTCCGTCTCTTTAAGGAGTTTTTTAAAGTTTTATTTTTAGCTTTTTGTGTTTACTTTTTGCAATAGAGATAGATACAATTTTACATAAGCGACCTTTTGTTATTGTAACTATTTAACAATGTTTACATTCTTTTCATAAAGAAAAGACTCTTGATAGACTGTTGAGTTGCTCAGTGTAGCCGAAGAGGAAGATTTTCTTCCTCCAATTTATGGTTACTGCTAGAATTCAACAAACGTTGAAGTTGTAAATAAACCTCCTCTTTTCTGCCTTGGACATGGCAAGGTGTGGGTGTCATTTCCTTGTGTGGTGTGCGACACTCCTGGAACAGCTCCTCATCCCCCTCTGCCTGGGGCAGAGCCTGTGGAGCAGCTCACATCCCCTCAGAGGATGTGGGATCACCCTCAGCCCAACCCTCCACTCTCTGTGCAGACAAACTCCCTGAATAATTCATGGATCCTGCTCGGTGGCAGGGTGAGGAAGGGCCTCGCTGTGCAAGTGCCCACTCCAGCAGTGTCCATCGCAGGGAAGGCCCTGTGGACACGCTGTCCATTCCGCTTGCTCCCAGGCAGGGATCTGACCCCTCACCCGTTTGTCAGAGCTGTCGGATCTGTTCTGGAACACCTCGGTGACAGAGCTGCCACACTGCCCTTACGTGGCCTCCTCCTGTCGTTGCCGTTGCCATCTGCTGCCCCGGTCGTGCAGGACTAATGGTGTTTTTCCTGGGGAATGACTCAATCCATGCCGGGCTTTTCAATCCTCTGCTGTGTCAGGGAAGGTCATGTTCAATTCAGCTGCAAATGCTGCTCCCTCTGTGATCTCCTCCAGGCTAGGAGCTCTCACAGCTAGGAGCACCACAGACTGGGCCCCCAAATCCCTACTTTTGCCAGAATTTCAAGGCTTTTAGAGAGGTCTGGTGAGACCCCTTTACCCTTCAGACCATCAGAGCAGCAAAGGCAGGGAATTCCCTTCCTGAGGTCTTACCCCCAGCCCCTCGGTGCAGCAGGAATTACAAGAGGTTCATGCTTTATTAGCACGCTCATTTTTACACCGATTTTTGCAACTCCAAGAGCTCAAGAGGATGGATCCCAGTGGCAGATCCAGCTTCCAAGACGAGCCCAGAGCCTGAGGAATCAGCTCATGTGCCTTCAGCAGGGCCAGTGCCAGCCCAGGCAGCTCTGGAGCTCCCAGAGATGGATTGTGCTGTCCCCTGTGCCTCCCACCCCTGGGTGCCACCCAGCAGAACCCATGTCCTGCTTTACATAATGCTTGGACTGGGAATATTCTTGACCTCACAGATCAGTGGGAATGCACACAGCTCCCCTCCACAGGGCCAGCCCCGTTCAATCTGCTTCTATAAACAGAACCAAGGAGCAGTGAAGGAGCAGAGGCAGCTGAGTGTCTTTGGAGGTCAGGGGTTTGGATGTTTTTCTCCTTTACAAAAGATAAATACATTCCATGTTATGCTATGGAATTTCATCTTGTCAACCTCTCATAAACTAAGCAGGGTCAGGCAATGGTCAGTGCTTGGACTGGAGAGCTCAAGGGAAACAAAATCCACAGCAGAGGAGGAAGAGAAATATTTGTGACTTGGCTGTTTAGGGAGTAACACTCCTCTCTCTGAGCCAGCCCTGAATCCCCATTGCAGACAGGGTTAATCAGGAAATCACAGCTGCAGAACTTCCCTGCTCCCTGTGGAATGTGAAACCAGGGTGAGTTGATTCATAGGAATCAAAGGGAGTTAGGAACAAGAACTAAATGGCAGTCAAGCATTTGAGCTCCTTTAAGGAAATACCAGCCTTGATCATAAAATCTGATATCTGTCTCACTCCAACAGGTATTAGCCAGGGGGCAGCTGTTTAATGCTCCACATAAAAGGCATTCTAGCCTACTTCTTCCCCTAAATTTAGGCAGCAATTTTGTTTGAATCCAGTGTGTCTGCTCCCCCTCCTGAACCGTCCCACGTGCTCAGTGTGTGTTTTCCAACAGTTCCCCACACGGTGCTCCCGAGCTGGCTGAATTTCCCCAGCGAGCAAAAATGATTTCTACGCTCAGTAGCCTGCAAAGCACCTCAGAATCTTTCAGATGAAAGGCCCTCATCAAAAAAGTGTATAATAAGATTCCATTCTTGTATCATTTATTCTCATTATGGCTAATAGCACTGGTTGTGTAAAACGTTCCCCCCGTGATCAGAACCGACTCTCCGGCAAACAGCCCGGCCCTGGGAAGCTGAGGACAAAGGAGGCATCAGGGAATAGGTGCCCAGAGTTCACTCAGCTCTTCTCAGCTCCCCCCACGTCCTGCTTTGAAGATTTTAATTAGAAGCCCACGGAACAGCGTTGCTGGAACAGCTCCAGAGGGATAAAGGACAACAGAGCAGCTGGGACCCTCCGCTCACGGCGGGCATGAGAAGTGAAATGAGGAAGGAACTCACAAAGGAAGCAGGAGAGCAGGCAGAGTGGAGGTGTGGGCACAAACAGCACAGGCAGCAAGGGAAGAGGGGTGGTTGGGATCCCTCAGGCTCTGGGTTTGGGGTTACCCAGCAGCAAACAGGGTAGGGAACATCTGGGGTGTGCTGGGGAGTGAGGCAGCACTTCCACGAGAAATGTGGAGGAAAGAGAGGAGTCTGATTTAGAAGCACTAAAATAGGGCAGAGAAAATTGGGCAAAATAGCCTGGAGAGGGAATGCCAGAAGAAAAGAAGGGGAAAGAGGATGAAAAGCCCTGCTAACTCACACTGACCTCTGGGCAGAGCTGCAGAACTAATTGCCCCAAACAAATACAAAGACTAAAGTTGGGGAGATTTATAAGCAGGAGAGCTCCAAGAAGCAGCTGGTGCAGTGGGGTTTGGATGGGTAATGGGAAGTATTTACAGCATTGGCAAAGCAGGCTGACAGGCAGGAGAGGCCTAGGCATCATTTAGGGGCAGAAATAAAAGAAATGACAGCTGGAAGATCTCTCACCACCGAGAGAGACCCAAAATGAGGGATTTCTGCACTGTTCCTGCTCTTCCCTGTGCGTTCCAGATGCTGTAATTCCAGTGATTTGTGCTCCATTCAGACACTTGTGGCCCCACAAATGTCAAACAGTGCAGGGACAAAGAAAAGAACTTCATCCAGGAGCTGGAGAAAACAGATGGGCAGGAAGGCATTTCTGACCTCTGTCATTCCAGGCTGATGAAGAGCAGGGAAAAGATTCACTCTGTGATTCCGTGAGAGCAATTAGGGCTGGATTTGATGCTGGAGCCTGGGGACTCTTCAGGCAGCAGCAAGGTTTGGAGACAGTCCAGTATGAACAGAAGTCATTTTTCAGATAGAAGGGGATGAAAGATATGGGACAGCTGAGATTTGGCTGCAGATGCAAGGGAGTAGAGAAGATACACAGAACAGAGTGGTTCTGCAGTGCCCTGCACTCAGTGAGAACAAGAAAACCAATATCCAGTTTCACTGCTGGAAGTTCATTTTCGTTGAGCATTAAATGATGGTAAAGAGCACGAGTTGTGTTCTCACTCGAGATCATGGTTTGTCTCCAAATGAAAGGGGGATCCATCAGGTTTATCCTTGGGGGACGCAGGAATTCCTTGCCCATTCCTCTTCACCAGAATCATGCAAGGGTGACCCAGTTCCCAAGGCTTTGCTCCAGTTCCAGTAGCCAGCAAAAGGCCCAATTTTTGTGGCATCCCCACTGCCAGGTGATCTCTGGTCTCTGGGGACTGCCAGAGAGAGCAGGATGCTCTGCTCAGCTGACAGGTGTCCTCTTTCCAGGGTGACACATCTGAGCACCCCATGGAAATTAAAATTATCCTTGCAAGATCTTGTCAGAGCTGCTCACCAGAGCTGCTCTGATTAACAAGCAGCACTGAACAGCAGCTCCTTTGTCCGTTTGATCGGGGCCAGTCCTCGGTGATGGATGAATTAAATATTTAATAGCCTGGGTGACAGCTCAGGACAGCTCAGCTGCTCTGGCAAAGCACTCCTGGAAGGTGCCCACGTACCTTGGAGCAGTCACAGGCACAGCAGGGAGCAGTGGGAGGGTTGGCAGCACCCCTGGCTGCTCTCCAGGCTCTGTGGCTGGAGGACCCATGGCCTGCCAGCCAAAAGGATGGATCTCAGCAAGGTGGGAGGATTTTAACCAGGATTTATGCTTTTCCAGAATGGATGTTATTTCCTGGGCTGCCACCAAACTGACAAAGGGGTTTTTTTTGCAACTTCCCCAGTATTTATTCCACTGTGTACATCTCCATATAATCCTGGACCAGGAGAAACAATTCAGAGGCCTCAAGGCACACAGAGGAGCTGGGATTGTAATTCCCAACTCCCACATGGAGAAATGCAGCATTGCACAAGCAAGGGAACACATTCTGGAATGGTCTTGCTGAATCCCAGCTGCAGATGTTGGTTGTGTCTGGTGGTGAACTTTAGACACTGAACATTAGAGAAGTCCAAGGAAAGGACTTGCACAGGTGGAGCTGGGGAGGATTTGTGGCTGTGCAGATTCCTGAAATCCCTTTGGTTCCTGCTGTTTGACAGCTGGGATGCTGGATATGGTCTTGTGGCTCTTGCCCAAAAATCAAACAAGCTACAGTGACAAACAAGAGCAATTTAATTGCAACAAGGGCCCCTGCTAATTTAGCAGAAACCCTTTCAGCTCAGATAACTGCTCTGCTAATGAAACCAGAGCCATCCCCACTCCTGGCTGCCCATGGTAGAACCTCTGTCCTTTCCAGGGAGTGAATCTCACCATAGCTTCAGACAGAAGCTTTAATGGGCTTTAGCAGCCTTCAAGAGAAAGTGCTCGAAGGACAAAATAAATCATCTCTCTTACTGTGCTGTCATAAAATCCCCCTGCCCCTGAATATTCTTCTTGCATCACCTTCTAGTTCTGCCACTTCCCTCTTCCAATGCTCAGACTTCAACTTGAAAGAGCAGATCAACCCAAGGGGAATAAAACAAGACCCCCAAAGTTTCCATTCCTCAGGCTCAGCATTTGGGAGAGCAGAATTGCAACACCACTCTAAAGAACAAACTCCCCTTCCCTAATGCAATGGGGAAACCACTGGGACAGCTCTCCATGGGGAACACTTAGAGAAAACAACTTTCTCCTCCTCTTTATGCTCTCTGCTGCCTTGGTGGGACACTGACAGCTGGTTTTGATTGGCTTTGGCAAAGTTTTAGTCTTGTAGGAGTTGGAGGTGCTGGGGCAGCAGAGATGGCTCCATAACTCTGCTCTGCAGGGGTCATCTCCAGGACAAATCCTTGGAAGGATGTGGCTGTTCTTAGAGCTCAAGTAGTGCAAGGCATAGGAAAAGCTGTAGATATCCAGAGCAGTCTATGCCAGATTGTAAAAAAAGACAAAAATAAGGCAGCAAAGCCACCTCTGCATCCCAGCTTTTCTTAGAGCAATAATAACAGAGCTAAACTGGGTCCCAAGTGTTGGCTCATATTTCCAAACACTTACTAACTATTGCAAGGAACAAGTGCCTCGGGGCTTGGCTGTATTTATGCTTTTGCTTTTCTTTAATAAAAGCTGCATTTATAATGCATGATTAATTGTTTTGCACAAGCCTCCCTTTTATGGGAACCTGTGAAATGTAAGTGATTTTTAATACCACCTCACAGACATCACTCCTTCTTCCCACCCCCATTACCATTAATCCACTTGGAGAGAGATGTAACATTTGTCACTGCTTTATTATGAAGTGCAATGTTGCAAGTTATTTATGAGCTTGCTATTTATTGAAGTATTTGCTGGTAGTTTTAGCACTTCAACTTAGGGTGAGAATCAGCCACGTTTTCCCCACTGCCTGGCAGAACCTTCTGCTGTTTAACCACTTCACTCCCTGCCTCTGGCTGTGCCCCCACAGCAGTCACCCAGGGAGGTGTTTTAGGGCAGATTCTCCCCCCTGTCACCTCCAAGGGACTGGACAGGGAAGTTCATTCCCCTCTTGTTCTCTGTTGGAGGAAGGTGATGTTTGGAAAGGACCCAGAGGCAACAGGGCAGAAAAAATATTGTTGTGATAAGAGCAAAGAGAGAACAGGAGCCAGTGCTCCAGCTGTCCAGGGAGGAAGAGAAATCAGCTCCACTGAAAGGTGTGGAATGATGAGATCCACTGAAGTGTTACACTGTGGGCTTTAGACATGCAAGCTGTGGAGTGAACAATCTGTTACCCTGCTCTACCCAAGCCACATAAACCACACGTGGCCCGTGGTAAACACGGAATGAACTCACATTATCCCACGACGAACAGAAGAAATTCATCAGGTTTCAGACTGATGAGAGACCCCAAGCCTAGGACTGAGCTCAGAGAGGGCACTTAACTCAGAGACACAACTCCCAGCAGCTGCTGAGCTGCAGCCACCACCCCCACAGTGACCGTGGGCAGCCAGAGGGACCCGAGCCGAAAACTCCACGGAAAGCACAATCTTGCCTTGGCTGAGCTCAGCTGCTTTTACATTTGCTTTTTATCAACTGCAGCTACCTAAGCAGTCAGTTTTCAGCTCCTGAAATGTCTTGCTGGAAAGTGTTTACAGCACTTAGCACTTTGTGCCGTGATCCCTCGCTGAAGTGAAAGCCCATATTTTATTGAGAGGAGCAGAGGCTTTGCAGGCAGAGTTTTACTCCAGTCTAACACAGCTCCCTGGCACAGGCAGGATGCAGGGATGCTCTCCTGGGCTGGGCTTTGCTGCAGGTTTTGAAGGGTGTCAATTAGAAGGACACAGATTCTGTTCAAAAGTTTTAATAGCCGTGGGCAGAAATATTTGACTGTGTTTCCTCTCTTTCTATACATTTTTTTGTTGTAATCCTGCTGTGCCTGTGAGTTCTCCTGTTTTATTTCCTGCAACACCTTTGCTGACAGAAAATACTACTCTTTCTAAACAAAGCCATTAGATTTTCATGAAAATTCCATGTTTTAAGAGAAGCCTGCTGATTGAAGGCATTTTAGGAAAAAATCAAAACAAATCTGGGAACCTTGAGGTTTGGCTTCAAACGACCTTTTGGTGTGAATGATTCAGGAGGGGAGGACCCACACTCCCACTGCATTTGTCAGAGCAAAGCAGAGTCACCTGTAATTTCTGAGCACTAAACACTCTGAAATGCTGTTAATAGAGCATTTGGATATTCCCAGGGATTGTTCCAAAGAGAAAGCAAGACAGAAAACCACTCAAAGTCTTTTAACTCCCTTTTAGCAGACTTGTTCCCAGCTGATCCAGCTGACTCCTGGACCCCCTCCAGAGGGTAAAATGATACAAATCCTCCACTCAGCAGCATTTTATCCTGCACCTCGCACTAGGCTGGGCTCTGCCCATGGGAAGTCAGAGTAATTTCAAAACTTCTTAGAACTGGTACAGATCTACTGAGGCCTGAGTGAAGAAAGGGGGTGTTTGATGGAGCCTCAGTGGTTGCCTGGCCACCAGCTGGAGCTCAGGAAAGGGAGTTCTCCAGGATGAAAGCAAGGAGCAGCTTCTGTGCAGCACGGTGGGTGTCAGGCCTGCTCTGCTCTTCCAACCCAGCAGCTTCTCCTTCGCTCTGTGCCTCAGTTTCCCTCTCTGCAAACCCTCCTGGTGAAGCATCACTTCAGCATCACAGGTAATCCCCCAGGTGTGGCTGAGCTCCAGAGTGGAAGCAGAAGCTCCAGGGCCTCTCTCCCCATCCCTCCCGAGAGCTCAAGAGGGGAGGCAGGGCAGGACGCTGCACCTTGGAGCTTCAATCCACGGGCAGGAGCTCTGGGGTGGAGATGGGGTGAGCAGCTCTGCTAAGAACGAGCAGGGTAACAAACCCGCCCTGATGACTGCGGAGGAACCCAATCTGACCTCATTTATATGCAAATGTGGTGCCTTCCTCCTCCTCCTCTTTCGGGGCAGGTGAGCTGAGCACAACGTGCACATTTTCATCCCACCAGGGCTGCTCGGAACTTCTCCCTGCCTTGTTCAGGGACTCAGGCTGTGTTTAAAACACAAAATCCCTTCTGAACAGAAAGCAGCTCCATTTGGCTGCCACCTGGTAAGGAATCACCGGAGCCTGGGGAAATTTTCAGGCAGCAGCTCCCACAGCCTTTGTCAGCAGAGTTTGACTCCTTGTTCTCTGTCATCAGGCTCCATTGGCATGGAAACCAGGCTCTGGTGCCGAGGGATCCATCTGTCCCTGCTGTTCCCTCCTCACCTGGAGTCAGGCAGTCCTACTTTCAGTGGATTGGGTGCCTGGGAGTTGAAAGGACCTAAGAAGTTAGAGACTGGGAGAAAAAAGATAGAAGTCAACAGCAGATGTTCTTCCATCTCAAGATGTTTTTCCCTGCAGAAGCAGACCTCAAGTATCCCAAAAGTTGAGTGCCAGGCTATTTTTCTTTCCAAAATTAGAGGTGAAATAACTCTAATTCAGCAGGAGCTTAGCTGGATCTGCCCACACAAATCACTGTGTTCTCCAAGGCTTTGCAGCTCTGTGTTCTTACAGGCATTTTCTTACCAACCACAGCAAAATCCACATCCTCCATAAATCTACACAGCTCCCTTGTCCATCACCTTTCCCAAACTTTTGGCAGCTACTCCAACTCCTTCTGAGGACCAGTTACCTTGTCCCAGATTCCCCCAGCCTGCTCCTATCTCAACCACTCTGCAGTTGGAGGAAGTTTGGATGAACTTCCAAATTTGAGGCATTCTGCTCCTCCACAGTCTGGCATTAATCTTGCACGGTGACCCCACAGCTTTCAGGGGAAGAGAGTAAAGAGGAAGTGAGTTGTGTTGTTAAAGGGAAAAAAAAAAAAAAAAAAAAAAAGAACATCATATTTTTATGCAAATAGCTTTCAACTCTGAGTAGGGGCAGGAGAGAAAATGGGGGAAGAAATCCATTTAAAGAAAAAATCTTTCTGCTTCTATTATTTTCTCCTTTATGTTTTCACTGTGGCTTTAGTGGCTCTTTAAAGATGTACTACAAAGCTTTTAATAAAAGCCAGAATGAAAGGCAGAATCCTCTTTAAGATCCTAAATCAGTCTTGCAGTACGTGTCTAGACTCACACGTTCCTAATACATTAACTTTTTAGAAGTGAGATATTGTAACACCCCTAATCCCTTCAGCTCCTGCTAAACTCCCTGTCAAGGAGGGCTCTGTGTTCCTGTTTGGATGGGAAGCAGCAACATTAACAATGACCCCTTCCAGAGAACATTTCATAGGCAAGTAGATCGCTGCAAGTCCTTTTTCCTTTGTGCCTCTCATTTATCTGGAGTCCTTTCCAGCACTCTGTGAGCACTGAAGGAAGGATTGCTTTGAACTCCCTGAGCAAAACATGCAGGAGTTTGGTCCTAGTGCTGTTGTGGCCTTGATTCCACCAAACTCAGGTTGCAGCAACAGCCATTCCACCCTCAGCAAGCAGCAGCAATTTCCTCTGGTCACAGCTCTGCAGGTTCTCTTGCCCAGGAATTCAATTTTCAGTGCTGCTGGCTTTCCAAACTGTGACTCCTTGGCAGCTTTTATCAGCCCCAGCAATGTGTTCTGCTGTAATTTGCAGTTTGGAGACTTAGCAAGGTTTCTAGTTTGCTTCCAGGCCTAAGTGTAGCATCTACAAATGGTCTCTTGAGACAAGGTAACAAGCAGTGTCTAAAGGAAGTGTGGATTTGATTTTTTTTTCCTGAAAAGGCTCAACATTCTCAGTCCCAAGCAGGAGCTGCACTGATTTGTTTCCAGTGGAGATGCCAACCTGCTGATTCTACTGCTGGGGAATGCCAAGGGCAAAACAACAGGTCACTGAGAAATCACAGGGTTTGTCTGGAGCTACAGAAAGAAACTGGTTGTCAACTCGGATCCCCTGAGATCCCAGCTCCGTTCCTGGCCTCCCCACTTCCCACACAACCACAGGCAAATCACTTCATCTCACAAAATTCAGTTACCCAGCTGTGAAGGGAGGATAAGAAGAGCTTTGTTCCTGCAGTCCCTTGTTTGACGCTGCTGTGCAGACTGCAGCCCCTGTGAGGCACAAACTCTTGCTCTTCCCTTGTATGTACAACTGCTTTTTTTTTTTTTTTTTTTAACAACCACCAAATGAATCCATGATCCCAAAGACTCCAGAGAGGTACCTGGAAGTACAGCAGAGTGTGTTGTTCTCCTGCATTGCCTGCAGCCTTTGAATGCAGGCTCAACTTTTGAGCAACTGCCCCAGCAGCCACAAACCTCAGGAGCCCCAGGCAGGCTGCAGCTAAATTTAGATCCTCTCCTCCCTGCTTCAGTTGGGATTTCCACAGATTGATTTCTCTCCCTGGTGCAGCCAGGCTGCTCAGAGGGATCCCTTGTTCCCCTGGTTGGTTATTACCCTGTTTGTACTGCGAGCACCAGACAAGCTGCCCTGAGCAGAGCAGAGAGTGCCAAGTCCTCCATCAAAGCATCAAGGCCAGAGCCCCTCCTGTGTGTGCCAGGAACCACAGGAAACCATCCCTGGTGCTGCTAAACCTCAGTGCAGAGCCAGGGGAAGGGCAGGAAGAGCAGAATTCCTGACCCAGCTCCTCTGGGCTGCTTTGTGCCACGGCCAGCTGTCCCTGTTGCCCAGGGTCACGGGAGCCATGGGGAGCTCTCTCAGGTGGGTAACCCCATCCCCTGCACCATCACTTTCTGGAGGACTCAAATTATCAAGACCCAAGACTCGGCCCTTGCCAGATCAAAAAAAAAAAAAAAAAAAAAAAGAAGCTGAATGAAACTGAAACATCTTTGCCCTGGGGCCACTTGATGCTTGTTTAACTGCATCACTCCATTAAGGATGATACAATTCAAGGCTGAATGTCTGGTTTGCATTAAGATTGATGGCAGCTGGGTAGCCATATTCCTTGGATATTAACAGCATAGCTTTATCCTGGTGATTTCTCATTGCTCCTAACAAGGTGAGGGCTTTCAGACTCAGCCAGCAGGAAACCAAGTTTGACCATTACCAGCAATTAAAAGAGTCAAAAAGAAGCACAGGTAACTCTGCATCAGTAGCCAGACACCCATTAGATGCAATGATTTCCAGGATCCCATGCACACTTTACCCAGGTTCCAACCTCAGCTGTGAAACAACATTTCAAAGACAATTAAAACATCATAAGCAGTCATGTGTGAATATTCCTGAATGCAGCTACTAAATAAGAAACAATGACAGATCAGCAAAGGAAGGAATCAGAGTTTAATCCAATCTTTAATGGGTGTTTATTAACGAAATGATTATCCCAATTTAGAATGAGCCACTTGTTACAGACTGAGCTGCATCACAATATTGGATCCAAGGCTCAGCATTCAACAGGTTCATGGGCAGTGCAAATGAGATTTGTGTACAGAGTGAACATGCCTGATCCTGCTGGAACATCCTATGTTGACTAAATTATCTGGACAGAGGCCACTGGCATGGATTGGGAAATGGGGCAGCAAACCAAGCAGTCATAGTTAAAAGTGGGGGTAATACAAGAGCACAGAAGTGAAAAAAAAAATTCATGCAGCCCCATGATTGCTGCAGAACAGACATAAATATTTAGAAAAGCACTCCCTGGAGGAAGAGGAATGGTTGTGTCTGAGAGAAGACCAAGAGAACCAAGGTCTGGTGGGTTACTAGTGAGAGGTTTGAGTTGCTCAGGCTGAGAAGGCAGAGTGGGGCAGGAACTTGTGGGTGCAATTTGGGCACATTCACTGTGAGGAACGGTGGGAAATGTTACCTGTCAGGCACTGCTGCTGTTCCCTGCAGCCATTAAACCAGGGCTGAACACCCTGGTGAAAGGGAGACCAGCTCATCAGCCCCCCATCCCAGGGGGACACAACACCAGGGAAGCCTCTCCTGGCCACCAAATTCCCAGCTGGAAGAGCTGCAAGCCCACATTGAACAGCAGCAGACAAACACCTCTGACCACACTTCTACAGCCCATGAGACAACCAGGCTGGCCTGCATCCTCAGAACTACAAGCCCAAGCTGCTGCTCAGTGATTCAGCTGATCAGCTCAGTTTATGTGCACAAAGCCCCAGCAGAGGAGCTCAGGGGCCAGGGCAGGGCTGCCCAGCTCTGGGTCCTGCTCTCCAGTCATGGCCAGGAGCACAGGCCTGGCAGAGGATAGATGGCAGTGCTTAACTTTGCATTAGAGAGGGTAAGTGCTGAATAGAAAAAGGGTCTGATCTTACATCCAAAGCCTGCAGGGATAGGGCAGGAATTTAACTGAAGAGAAAGAGCAGTGTTCACCCACCTTTCATCCTCCTCTAATACGCTCTGTCTTTCCAGACAACTAATTCTGTTCTCTCAGGGATAAGCCAACATCTTGCTGGGCTATTTTTAATCCTCCTCAGCTACCCAGGTGGACAACTGTATTTGTGGAGAGCTCCCCAGGCGGGCTCAAACACACTCAATTACTGAATCCTCAGGTCTTGGACTCCAGCTCCTGCTTCTCCAGAGGAAAATGTGTCAGTGCCTCCTCGGGGCCTCTGGCCTGACACACATTCCTCCTTACTGGAGCTCACTTCATTAACCACCAGTGCCTACCTCTCACTTTTATTGCTTCTTTGGCTTTAAGGGTGTCTGAGCTAAGGGTTTATCAAAGCAGATCATCCACAGCTGGCTCAGTGCTGCAGCAAAACACTCACTGATGGCCCAGTTGGAATTCAGCTTTTGCTCTCACACCTGCCCAGGTGTCCCTGCACAGACTCGGTGCCTTTGTGTCATTGCCTTGACATTGGCCCCAGGTGTGAGATGAGATGGGGGCTCAGTTCTGTCCTCTGTGGATGAACAAAGGTTCTCATTTGCATGAGCAACCACCCACCGTGCCAGGCCAAATATTGTCCCTGTTTTCATCAGAAGATTAATTAGTGCTTGGAAAGAAGAGATTAAAGCGAGTTGTCTTCACTGCCCAGATGGAGGAGGAAGAAAATTGCTTTTGCTGTGTCTTCAGCAGTGGAGTCACCCCCTCCATAGCCAGTGCTGTACCAGTAACTCATGGTGCTTGGACACAAACAGGACACCCTGGGATAACAAACAGTCCCAGATGGTTTGTGTCTGCAATATAGCTCATGTCACACCTCGATGGATTGTCCTCCACTCAGATTTATCTCCCCAAAGCGAAATGGCTAAAAGGTAATATTCTGGGGCATTTTTTTTGGTAAAAAAAAAAAAAAAAGGTGATTTATATTAGGGGGGAAAGCCTGTAAGGGCACCAGTTTCTTTTTGCAGTTGTACATCCAAAGACCTGATCAAGAGCTGGTGTTGCTTTAAGGCATTGTGGCATCTCGTCCAGCACTACAAAAATTGTTAAACCTCTACATCTTTTCCTAGTGGGGGAAAAAACCCAGGTGACCTGTGCATTTATTTTAAGACAAAGATATTTTTTGGTAGGTATAACTGCTGAGATCCAAGAGACACTCCCACCACCAGCCAGGGTGGAGAGGTTTGCATCAGTCTTTTGGTCATGGGGGAGTTCATCATAAATCCCAACTTCTGCCACGAGCTACAAGAAGTTTCACCCTAAGGCCAGCAGTGTGTGTGATACTGTGACCCTTGGCTTTCATGTGCATATTAACACATCAAACATGTCTTTGGAAAAGGCTGCTGAGCAGCAAAGGACGTTTGGAGCTGCTGTACAGTGAGACACAGACATTTGCTGCTCTGTGACTTGCAGTGCATTCTAATAATCACACAATTAGAGCTGCAATCCGCTCAGCCTGCCAAAAGGAAGAGGTGAAATTATTTGAGAATTTTCTCTGATGATCCTCACAGATCCCATAAGGTGATTCCACAACAAAAGCCAGCAGAGGAGTGTGGGGTACTCGGAACAGCTGTTTCTGTTTGCCAATAAACAATGGGGCAGCACAAGCACAGGGCAGATACCCAGGGTTGGGACCCTCTCCAATGGCCCTCTGCTGCCAGGGAACCACACTCTGAACTGAGCCTAGACACCTCCTAGGAAAAGAGAAAGAAAATAAAGAGATTCCTGTGAGCTTCTAGGAAATAGATTTGTTGCCAGTTGCTTTTCTGAGTCTTCTGCTTTCCTTCTTGCTCCATTCCCAGTGTGGCAGAGAGGAACATGAGCCTTTGGATGGATGGATGGATGGATGGATGGATGGATGGATGGATGGATGGATGGATGGATGGATGGATGGATGGATGGATAACACCCCCAGGTTCTGTGGTGCCTGTCAGGACACTCCCAGGGACACAACATACCAAAGGCTCAGCCCCTCAGGCTGGAGCCAGTCTGCTCTGGGATGAGAGGAGGAGCTCTGCAGGACTGAGAGGAGCTCTGCAGTTGTGTGGAACAAGTGAACCATGAGGGAATGCAGCCTTGTGCCCTGCCTGTCCCTCAGTGAGTGGGGTCTGGGCTCTCACAGGGGGTTGGGTGTGGGTCTGGGACAGGGCCCAGCCTTGGATGGGGTTTGGACCCCTCCTGGAGCTCTACAAACACAACAAACAGGCAGCTGTTGGCTGCCAAACACAGATTTAGGGCTTCCATGGGAAATTTGACTTTGCTCAGCCTTTCCCAGGCTTGGTTGTGATTGATGCTACAGATCCCAGATCCCACTCCACCTCACACTGAGGAGCTGCTCCAGAGCACCCAGCATACCCTGCCAGCCACAGGGCACAAGGACTTCACCCCACCAGTCCTGTCCCTCTCCCCTGTGCCTCAGAACCACCAACCGGCACAGGCAAGGAGAACTCAGCAAAGCCTCGAGCCACAGGTGGCTGCAAAGTGCTCTAGAAATTGCCATTGCTGGGGCAGGGCAGTTCCCTGTAAATGTCTCCTCAAAAATTGGTTTAATGAGGGGAAGCTCACTCAGCATTCACAAACTCTGGCCGTTTTGTGTTACTGGTTCCTATTTCATCTATTATTTACGGAAAAAAATCTATTTGGGAAAAAAAAGAGAAGCCCTCTCTTCTGAACTCTTTCCAGGACTGACTCAGCAACTTAATTTTTATGCTGGTTACTTTCTTGCTTCTCTACTAGTTCTTGGTAATTTTTTTAATTTTCCACTTAAAATCCTTATTTGCATGATAGGTCTGCCCAGCCTTGAGGAGATTTTTCTTGTCTTTCACTTTTATCTCATTTTCTCTTCACTTTTTTTTATTTTTAATTAAAAACCAGCTTTGAATTAGTTCACTGAAGCATTCCCTTCCCCATCTTCCTCTTCCCCCAGAGAGCTCCTCCCACTCTACTCCTGCTGGATCCTTCTGCTATCTCAGCACATTGGCATCACAGGAGAAAACCTCCAGCTGGGAAAAGTAAAGATTCACCCTTGGAAGTCAAGTGCTGACAAATTCCCAAGCACTTCCCAGCACTGGTACCCTGAAAAAGCCCAGCTTTGGCTCTGGATCCGACCCAGGGCAGGCACAGGGGAATTGTGCAGCTCAGTAAATCCCTTCAGGATGCAATAAACCAAAAAACCCTAACCCAATATCAACCTTAACACAACCCAAACCCTAACCACAATCCTAAAAGCAAGCCTAACCCTTATTCCAAACCTAACCCCAACCCTAACCCTAAAAAAACACCTTACCATTCACCATACAATAAACCCTAAACCCTAACCCTAAATAAAACAAAACCCAAGCTTAACCTAACCCAACCTAAACACAATGTTAACCCTAACCCCAAGGCTAGACCTAATCCCAAAGCTAACTGTATCCCCAGCATTAACCCCAATTTTAATGAACAAAACCCAACCCAACCTAACCCTAATCCCAAACCTAACCCAACCCAACCCTAAAACCAACCCCAACCCAACCAAACCCTTACCCAACCCTAACCCAACCCTAATTTTTATTTTGGGGGGGTTTGGTGTCTCCTACCATGCTTTTAAGGCCTTTTCACCTCTGCAGGATCAGTCAGGATCACAGCCTCTCTGCTGTAACAGCAGGAATGAGCCTCCCTCCCCCTGCTCACCCTGCCCTGGCACAGCCTTTAAGAAAGGGAAGAAACCCCTGCCAGTGAAAGGAATGAGAGGAGATGTCTTTACAAACTGTGGGCCTGCTGGGAGATAAGGCCAGAAACTCAGAGGTGAAAGAAGCAATGAGGGGAACCATCAGTTCCAGAGGGATTCCACACATTGACACAGACTGTTACTCACCCTAGACTGTGCTAAATCCCTGGAGTCAGAGTAAAAGAACAGAGACACTAGGAGAAGAAATAAAGAGGGGGGTGCACAATAGAAGGGGGTCAGTATAAGGTGATTCGGGAAGTCTGTACCTCTCAAGTACCTCAGGAAAAGAGAGAGGGAAAAGTGGCTGGGAAATGAGGATAAAAAGGAGGCTGCATCCTCCAAATGTTTGAGAGACCCCAGGAGAAATACCCGAAACCCTCTCCCTTTATTTGAATAAAGTCACAGGACTCCTCTGTCTCCTTTTGCACACAAACCTCTGGTGTTTGTGGACTGATTTTGCTGACATCAGGATGGCTCACTTGCCATTTGGTAGGATCCTGAGGAGCCCCAATGCCACACCTCCTGTGGCACAGCCTCCTGCAAACGCTGTTTGCAGAGGGACACTGCAAACGCCTCGGGAAAACCTCAGAGAGCCAAGACCCCGGGAGCCACAAATCAAACTGGCACCGATCTGTGTGATGCTGCTGATCTCGAGTGAGTGGCTCCCTGCTCACTTTAGAGTGCAGGCAGCTCACAATGAGACTTTAAATTTGCCAGGTAGTCACCGAGAAATACGGAGAGCTGATTGCTTTCTTTGCTAATTGTGGAATGTTGGAGAGACCCGCCGAGCCTCGGGGAAGGAGGGAACAAAGGGTTACATGGCTCATGTGCCAGCTGAAGCATCAGTGGTGTTCCTTCCCTTGTTCCTGCTCTGAAAATAGCTGCTGCTGAGCAGTAATACTGATATTTTTCAGCTCCATTTAATGCTAGCAGGATCATGTCTGCATTGAGGTCACCCAAATGACTGCAGTGTTTTGGAGAGGGAGATCCGTGTTGGCTTTCATTGTCTGTCAGGCGTACCTGGATCATCCCAGCTGCTGCAGCAGGGAAAGCCACACAGGCTAAAATTGAGCTGGTTTTTCCAAAAGAGCTCTGTAATCCCACTGCTGCCCCAGGGAGACTGTTACCAGCAGAACACAGCACCAGGAAAACATACAGGGATAAGGAGCAGCCCAAATATCTGGGTAGCTCTCTCTGACAGCAGCCAAAAAGAGATATCTGGGAAAAGCATGAGAATTAATAGCAAACATACCATTTTCCCCCAAACAGCCTCTCAGATTCCAGCTTCTGTGTCTCATTCAGAGTGAGGCAGTGCTTTCATGTATTTAGTATCTCTAAGCAGATTTCTCTGCCATTAATCAGTGTGACATTCCCTGATATTGTATAAACCATCCCGCAGCGAGGAGTTCCTCAGCTGAGCTATCAGTGCCAGCACCAACCTTCTTTCATTTCTTTTGATGCTGTCACCTACAAGGGGAAGCTTCCCCTGGTGCTTTCTAGTTCTTGTGCTGGAAGTGCACATCCAATGCCTGCCCCCCCTCCAGAGGCTTCTCCTGGCTCCACAAGACTTCCTGCCATCAGAACTCTCTCAGGAGTAGTCAGAGCTGCCTGCTCACCCCTTGCACAGGGGATGGCACAGAATTCTGAAATTCTTCCATTTATCCTGGATCCTTTTTGAACTGGGAAGCCCAGAACTGCACAGGGCAGGTGGTCTGCCAGAATGAACCGACCTGGCAGCAGTTCCCACATCCCTGCTGCACACTGTGATCACTCCTGACACACCTTTGCTAGGAAGAGAAGGGATTAAAGTGGGAGATGTAGCTGAGCTCTGCCAGTTGCTGCCATTCAGAAAAAGGGGCTGGACAAGATCTTCCTAAACAAAGGCTAAAAAATCAGTGTCCCAGACACAAAACAAGTCCCCACAATCCTGGGCCAAGCCCCAGCCTCCATTATTTTGGGGCAGGAGAGAGGAGACAGACAGAAAAGGATTAGCTACGCTCGGCTGAATAACTGGCGTGATCCAATTAGAGGCCTGTTCTAGGAACATGGACACAGCTAAGGAGAGGTGAAGCCAGCTGAATCCTGTCCCTGCCCTCCTTTCACAAAGGATGCCAAGTCTGGGCTCCTCAGCACAGCTGCCCATCACTCAGCTCCCCACCAGGCACAACCAAGCGTGGAATCCTGGCCGGCGGAACGGGGAGCACAATCACCCACCACGGAGCACAAGCAGGGAGAAGCAGATGGAGAAGCCAGACCTTTCCCCCAGCCCCTTTTCCACGGGCAGCAGAGGCACACAGGCAGCCTGGCAGTGCCAGCACAGAGCTGGCACTTCATTCCCCATCTCCTGCCCAGCCCTTTGCCATCATTCCCTGCTCCTGCCGTGCCTCTCCCTGGAAGCTGCTGCTTGGCCAAGCACAAGAGGCTCTCTGAAGAGGATCAGCCAGTGCCATTATCAGCTGGCATCTGCAGCCTTATCGGGTGTCTTTGGAAAGCTCCTCAGCTCAGGGCAGCCTCCACCTTTTTAATTTCTAAAAGGCTGATGCTAAGTAATTGTTTAATATCTCCACAGCATTTGCTCCCCTTTATCTCGGGATCCCTGCTGCAATTCATTGACGGAGCTGTCTTTTCTCTTTCTCTATTCCACCGTGGATGTATTAGAAAATGCTTTCATTGTAGGCAGAGATACTTGCTGCTAATTGACGCTTATTATTCCTTTTAAGCCTGTAATTGCTTTCTCTTGTCTAAATTTACTCCTTTCTCCTCCCCCCAGCTCTTCTTCAAATTGCTTTGGTTTTCTCTTCTAATCAGCCCAAATCCTGGTGTTCCAAAGATTATCTGAACGGGTGCCAAAGGTTTTGCTGTTGCTTTGACACGCTGGCTTTTCACATCTGTGGAGTTTACCTCAGCTCCCTGAATATTTACAGGCAAATTGGGTGGCCTGCAACTGGTAATCTCTCAACTGCCTTAATGAGGGCAGATTTTAGGTGTCAGCTTCCATGCAGACTTTTGATTAGAAGGCTACAAAGGGTCCTCAGAATTATCTCTTACACAACACAGGATTTCTGAGTCAATTCTCTCAGCGGATAATGAAACAAATGGAACGAGTGGAAGGAAATGCAATTTTGTTTGGAACTGGGAGAGAAGCTGTTTTTTTCTGATAAGCTCCGTTATTTTTTCCCCAGACCTTTACTGGACTGACCCAAAGGAGTTTCCAGCCCATCACTCCCTAGAAGACCAGACTGCTCCTCACTGAAGCTTTCCCAGCCATACTTACTCTGATTTACTTCTTTAAAGTTTTTCAAAGCCTGTGGAGGTCTCTAACTCTGTTTCTTATCTTAATTTTCATGCTGTATCCACCTGATCCTTAAGGCTGAGCTCAGTAGCTGCTTTGAGCCACACAAGTTCTTCCCAGGCTGTTCCATTCCCCACAGGCAGCACAGGAGCTGTCCAAGCTGCCTGGACAGGACACAAAGCAGAGCTTTCCTTGCAGAGTCTCTGCTTTTCATCCAGGATTATCTCCAGAAACTGCAATGAGGGGAGGGGGATGCAGAAGTAACAGAGAAGATGATGAGCACAGGAAAACCTCTCACTGGGGGGACAGGAATGAGGGAGCCCCAAACATCCCTCATTGGGAAGGGGGCACACAGCTGAACTCAGACCCATCTAGCAGCACCCACCCAGCTGCACCAGGTTTGCTCCCAGAATGGCTCCTGGGAGTGCTTTAAATCCTTCCATCCTCACCCACCATCCATCTACACTGCAATCTGAGAGCCAGGGCAGCACAGCCCACCCAGGTATCCTTGGGGGGGAGAAGCCACCATTCCATGTCAGAGGAACCCACTCTGCTATCAGCCTATGCTTCAAGGACAAACATCCTAAATACTTTTGGGCTCCATGGAAGGATAGGGCTGCACACAAGTGCCTCATTCACAGATTTATTTGCCAGTTACATGCCCAATCATCTTCCTTATCTGAACTGTTTGTATCTTACTGGGTTGGGGTTGGTTTAAATTTGTTGGCATCGTTCTGTTCCGTGGAACAGACTCCTGGTGAGCAGCTGAGCCTGAGGCACGAGCAGACACCACAGAAATAGCCCCTGCATCCCGAAGCACCACGCTGGAACACGGAGGAACAAGAACAATTACTATCACACAGCAGCATTTACTGTTGGGAGTTTGCTGCATTTCATTTTAAACAAGTTGCTTTTGCAGCTCTAGTGACCTCAGGAGCCAGAAATATGAACATTAACAAAGGAAACAAATAAATAACGCATTCCAATTACAGCTTTAATAAGATGCAATGTGCTGGAAGTCCATGCGGATGCAACAGTAATTTCTAATTAAAAACACGCAATTAATTATTAACCTAAAAAAATTCTAGTATTATTGCAGCGTGCTCACATCAGAGTGTGCTCTCGGAGTGAATTCAGGATTATGATTGTTAATGCTGGGGGTGTTCTTCTGTTGGCTTGTTTCTCATCTTATCAAGGGAAAAGGTAATTTTCAGCCAGCAGAACTGCACAGCTGATTGGAGGCCATTAGGAGCTGCTGAGCTCCATCCCCCTCGCCTTGCTCCAAAGGACTACACCCCTGTTTCCTTCTTTAATCCCTCTCAGGCACCTTTGGGAGCTGCTCAACAGATCCAGATCCTGCTAGTGGAGGGAGCCCCTTCAGTCTGAAGCGCCCATTGAGCTTTTCAGAACACAAAGTGCTGCTTGGGAACACGAGTCCTTCCATGCAGGAAAGTGGAACTGGAGAGATTATCCAGCCTACAACTCCACGAGACTGGCAGTCTGTTAGAAGGGAGATTGCTCAGGGCACCATGGATTTCTAAGAGGTTCTATTCTTCAGGAATTAGGAAGGAAATTTGTGGGCATTCACCACTGGGCCCATGCCCAGTGTGGTTGATGCAGGGTGAGGACTTGCTACCTTTCCACGGAACAGAAGGATGCCAACAAATTTAAACCAACCCCAACCCAGTAAGACACAAACAGTTCAGATAAGGAAGATGATTTGGTATATACTTAGCAAATAAATCTGTGATTGAGGCACTTCCGTGCAGCCCTATCCTTCCATGGAGCCCAAAAGTAATCAGGATGTTTGCCCTTGAAGCATAAGGCTGATAGCAGAGTGGATTCCTCTGACTGGTAATAAATGTGTGCAAAAAAATTACAAACCAGTGGCTCTGGGCTGCTGGAATAGAGGCACCCTCAGGAGAGGCCTGAGGCACTGAAAGTTTGGAGTCAGACATCAATAGCCTCACATTTTAGAGCAGGGGGGCAGATTCAGCCCTTGTGGAAGTGAGCAATTTCAAACTACCAGGCAGCATAGCCTGATGGATCAAAGATTGGATTGAGGCTTAGGAAACCAAAGCTGATTTTTCAGCTCTCCCAAGTAATCTGGCTTCTCTCTGTGCCTTTGCTTCAAGCTCAGTGGAGCAATAGAGTCCCTTCCTGTGCACAAAGCAGAGCACCTGGCAGCGTGGTCCTACCACAGCACGGAGATATTAATAGAGGAGCTGCACTTCTGGATTTAGTTCCCTGTTTTGGATGAAGATGAAAACAAGCTGAACTGTGGATCCAGCTAACAATGGCCAAAAGCTGCCTGGCTGGAACACAGAGTGATGACAATCCTCAGAATGCCTGGAGAGATCTCCTGCCAGCTGAATGGCTTTTCTGCAAGACAAAGGACAGCTTTGGGGGGAAAAGGGGAGCCTGAACAGGAAGGATGGATGTACAAAAAGCTGGAGAACCAGCTGAGGGGCTCTGTCCTCCCCTCTGGAACCTGCTAAAGGCAAGCACACAGCCATTCAGCAGCCACACACAACCCCAACACTGCAGCTGCTTGTCTAGGCAAGGTTGTTGGCAGATTAATCCTTGGAAGCTCCCAAGGAGCCTGTCAGCACTAACACTGTGAGGGAAAGAGGGAGAAAGGAGATGGGGACTCAGTGTGCCTCAAAACTCCTTGCTTACAGTCTCCATCCTTGGAGATTTTGGCCAAGTGGTCACACAGTCTGGAGAGCACTTGGAAGTACCTTGTGTTGAGCATGTCTGAGCTTATGGAGCCCACACGAGGCATTCCCAGCATTTCCCAAGTCCTGAGCTGTTTTCCAGGCCCCCAGGAGGGTCAGCCTGGAGTCAGCCTGGGAGAGCTGTGGCCTCTTCAGCCTCTTTCTCTGGGAAGACCTTCACTATACAATGGATTGCACCATCTTCTGCCCAGATTTAGCAACTTTTCAACTGTCTGGAGCCCATACACTGTGCATGTAGAGTGTGATGTGTTTTGCACTTCTTTGGGATGGAAACTTTCTATGGATTTGGGATAGAAAGTTGGTTTGGGTTTAGGAAGGCAAGTCAGAGTCCTGCTACCAATAATGGCTCCTGTACACCTGCCCACTTGAGAACTTTCCTGAGTCCACAAGAAATTCTTTCCACACTCAATGGAAACAGACCCACTTCTAGAGGTGAAGTTACACAAGAAAGTTGCCTTTTTGAGTCTTTAAGAGGGTGCAGAAACTTGCCACTTTCCACAACACAATAACCAGCAGAGCAGCACAAAACTTTGCAGTCTCTAAAGCATTCTCCCTCTCCACCCAGTGCTTTCCATTATGACCCATTTTCTGGCTTTTTTTCCCCCTCCCCTTCTCTTATTTCAAGTCAAAAGCATTTTGACACCCTGCCCTTTGTGAACATTGTGTGTCAGAGGATCTACAGGGATGGCAAATCGTGTTTGCTTCTGTCTAATCTGTGCAGGCAGCTGGGCCACTTCCATCTATAATTGGGTGCCTCTGGGGGAGTGTCACTGTCACAGCTGCAGTGGTGGGCACCACTGGACTGCAGCAAAGCCAGCACAAGGCTGAGACAGAGGAGCTGACCTGGACCTCAGTGTTCTTGCACTTAAAAATAGGAAAAGATCGACCTGAGGTTGAGTTTAGGAGGAGGAGAGTACAAAAAAAGTCACTTTTTTTGGAAGGCAGTGAGTGAAACTCAGACTGTGTCACAGCTGATGCTCAGACAGCGCAGGAGAGCAAAGCCAGGCTTACTCCAGGAGACAGCTGGTGACAGTGTCTGCACCACAGTAATCTGTGTTTACAGCAGGGCCACCTTTGGCTTGGAAATGGCACTTAAATAGCAACTGCTTTGTTCTCCTTGTTTGCTTTAAACCTGTGTGTAATCACCTCCACGGCTGCTGCCTGCCATTCTCATCTGGTAAATGAGACAAATCCAGATGTCTCAGCTTGTAAAGAAAGGGAACACGTAAAGCAAACCATGCGCCGGCTTCAATAAATACCTCTCTTAGATGTTTCAGATTTACTCACTTTTTGGGCTTTTGTTTTCCTTCTTCGAAAAAAAACCAAGGTTCCTCCTCCCTATTTTCTCTTGCCACGTGTGGCAACCACTCAAAAACATGAGGGGAAAGAAGGCAGCTTTGTTGAGCACAAAACAAACAAGCATTTGCATTTGGCAGTTCCCTTTGTACGAAGCCAGGCCTGTGTGGGATTTCAGAGGGAAGGGGGGATTTGTCAGGTAGGCAGCAGCTCCGAGCAGCACTAATGTGCTGTGACACCCTCGCTTCTGTTTCCCATACGACAGCCTTGTTCTACACTGAGCTTTGAAACGCTCAGGCCTTGCCTGCATGAAGGGACAGAGGGATCCATGGCCCCAGGGCTTGTCTGGGAGGCACAACCAGGACATTTGGGATGGCCCTCCTCAGCCCACGTGAGGTGTGAGGGGGTGCAAACCAGGAGAGGTGGTCCAAGGAGTGTTATAAATGCATATTTTGGAGTTGGCTTTTGGCAAATATTGAGATGAATGTTATACATATAATGTAAGAAGGTTGTGCTGTATTTCCTTTTATTTGTGGAATTTAAAAATGTAATGAAGGTATATTTCCTAATTGTAACAAAGTAGAGATGGGGGTTGTTTGTTTTTTTTTTGTAGCCTCTAACTAGACAGAAGCCGGAAGGGTCTTCTGACATTCCTGTGAAAGAAGATTGCTGATAAAGAACAATTGAACCTTTATGGCCAAGGAAGATTTATGGCACCTAAGTCGATGGCAAGATGCCAAGAACAGATAAAGAAGCTACAATACTTGGGGACCCTTGAAACTGATAAACAAAACAGATGTTTAAATATGCATTAGTCTCTTTGAATATGTAACACCAAGATTCTTAAATACCATGAAATCTGGAATAGGGTGTGCATTGCTTTGCACCCTCAGCTGAGAGCTATCTTCTTCTGTCTCCTAATTGTCTATCTTTTTTTATTTTTATTTTTATTTTTATTTTTATTTTTATTTTTATTTTTATTTTTATTTTTATTTTTATTTTTATTAAACTTATAAATTGATATAAAAAGCTGAAAAGTCAGGAGGAAAGGCAGGAAGGGTAGATTTCCACCATGCCTTTAGCCCCCACTTGTCACAACATGACACGAAAGAAATTACAGTTACGCACCGAGATGTTTAAGGTAAAAAAGGGGAGCTCGACATTTATAGGATTTTAAGAGTGGCTATGGATTGGAGGAAGAGAATCTTCCTCTCCAACTTAACAGTTTATCAATTTTCTTCTTTTACAGAAAGGAATGCAAAACAATCATTGTTTACATGAACAGCGTGTAAAAAAAAACTTCATTGCAAAAAGTAAACACAAAAAACTGAAGTAAAACTTTAGAAAAACAAAAAAGAACAAAAAACAACTCCAAAGAAAAACAAAGCAACACCCACTATCTTGTTCTTCCTGGATTTTTCCTAAGACTGGACTCCTTTGAAGGAAGAAGAAAGTGACCACAGCTCAAAGGCATTAGAGCGAGAGGAACACCGAAGTCCAGGATAAGTTCTTTATAATAACCCATCTCACCCACCAGAGTTTCTTATTCCAAGTGCTCCAGATACACGAAATAAAACCTTTCTTCATACCTGCAGGCTTCCCCATGCCCAACAATCCCTCTTTTTCTGAGCACGGTGTTCTTGAGACACTTTAAACCCTTGTTATTTGTTACGCTGCATTATAATCCTCTTCCATCTCGGCCTTATTGGCAGGGATTTGGAGGCTGAACACGCAGCACAGACTTTGATGCCTTGCTGAGACATCTTGTTACTCACTGTGTAAAGAGAGAGGAGCTGCCCTGGCTGTGAGGAAAGCCAGGACAGGACATGGGAGAGCTGGCATCACACATGGTCCTAAGCAGCAGCAGCAGCAGCTCCATGTAGATGGAGCCAGCTTGGAAGACAGTGTGGGCCCACCTCTTAAAAAAAAAAAAAAATCCTGTTTAGTTATTTCTGAAGATGATAAATATTTTCTGAGGAAAGAAGGAAAAGTCTCAGGAAGAAAATTGTTGTTCTTTACCAAAAAAACACCCAAATAAAATAACAACTTAGCTAAAGCCAAGAAAAATACAGCAGTAAAAAGAAAAAGAAACGTAGCTTGTGAAATCCTAAAAATGCAGAGACAGATGTGAAAGGACAGAAATTCTTCAGCAAGGATATTTTTACAGAAATCTGTGAGGCTCCTAAACACGAGAGCCTGTTCCTTTTCAGTCAGCCAATATGAGCAAAAGCCAGTGAAGGGCCAAAACCCCTCTGTGGGGCCAAAGAGGAGCAGATGGGCCAATTTCTCTGCAGTGACGAATGCAGGGAAAGAGAAGGAAGGGAGGGATGTGCTCTGTGCTCAGCAGACCACAGCCCTGATAATTTGAAACGCTCCTGAGATGGCCACTAAACAAAAAAAAGGAAGGTGGAAGCTCTCAGAGGAGAGAAATTACAGCCCTGCTTCAGCCACTTCCAGCTGCTGGGCAAATCTGGGGGTGAAATTGGGACTCATTCCATGGAGAATCCTGCTGCATCCCAGGAAGTGAAGGCAGGAATCAGCTTTAAAGCTGCAGAGGAACCTGGCTGGGCAGTGCTGACCCCCTGGACACTGCTCCAGCCAGGGGCTGCTGGCCAGGGCCCTCAGCTGCTTCATTTTCATTTTGCTGAGAAAGGAGCAGGTGTTGAGGAAAGTTCTTTAAAGGCCAAATGCTTGGAGTCCAAGCTCCTTCCCTGCCCACAAAACTGTTAATTTATTTCCATTTCTTGAAGAGGGCAGGCAGAGCCCCAGCTGTGGGCCATGACCAGGGAAGCTGTGCAGTCCTGCAGATCTGTGGCCACCCCACACTTCTGCAGAGAAATGACCCACAAATTACCCTCTTCAGGGGAGAAGAGAGGGGCTGGAGGCACCTCCAAGGGGCTTTCTTGGCCTTCCCCACAGATGATTTGGGGCAAGATCCTTCTTTTTGCTGGCCAAAGAGTTGCAGGCTCTGATTGTAGAGATGATCAAGAGTGGAGAGCGTGGGAGAAAGGGCTGCAGGTTCCCTGTCCCCTGTCACTGCAGCACTGCTTGGATCTCTCCAGGGGGTTCTGAACTCTCAAAATGAAGCAGCAAAGGGTCAGTCAGCTCCTCTGAACCAGCAGCTGCACCAGGGTTTGGCTTTTCCCTCAGCAGGGAAAAGACACTGGTGATGGATGTGCAGTGAGGTCACCCATTCACGCCCCCATCCCATCCCATCCCATCCCATCCCATCCCATCCCATCCCATCCCATCCCATCCCATCCCATCCCAGAAATCCACCACAAATACACAACCACAGCAACCCAGCAGGTGTTTTAGCCTGAAGATGGGCTCCAAACTGCCAAACTCAGAGCAAGGTGTCCATCCCAACAAGGAATTTGCACCTTGAACAAATGCAAAAGGCACCTCTGTGGATTCCTGCCCATCCTGCTTTGATTTGGAAACTCATCAAAGCCATGAAGGGACAAACAGCAGCCCTGAGCCTACCTGTGCAATCAGATAGGAGCCTGCCAGAGTCAGGAAAACAACGTGTTGCTTCATTTAATTGCCTGCTTTTATTCTTTTAATGGAAGCAAATTGTCAGCACACAGGAGCCAGCTCCCTGTGCAAACAGCTGAACTGCTGGGCTCTGTCAGCCCTCAGAGGCTCGTGTGTACAGTGAGACTCACGTGTTGACAAAGATGTTGCAGAAGTCGTTTCCCCAAGAAGCTGCACATGCTGGGTTTGATTTTGCATGCATGAGCTGTACTCAGATCATCTCCATGCTTTGTTAGGGGGAAGGAACTCAACCAACATGGCACTGATCGCTCCTCGTTACCCCAGCCCTGTGATATGAATGGATCTGACTTGGTAATCTCAGCACTGTTAATACTGATTAAAACCAAATTATTACATATTTGTATCAACCCTGGCAGCAGAGTCTCCCCTTGTCCTTCAGCATTAGCAAGTGGAGCTCTGAAGCAGCTGATGCCCAGGAAAGCAGATGATGTCCTGGAGAAGGGAAAGGGAAGCAGCCCCCTGAGAAGGGAGGTGACAACAGCTCCTGGGGCTTGTGGTGCTCCAGGGTGGCAGTGTCAGGACTTGTGCAGAGCTTTTCTGTGCCTGTTCCTCACTCCTCTCTGGATATTCTCCCTGTCTGGATGCAGGGATCCAGCCCACACAGAGGATTGCAGTCATTAAACCCCTGCCACACTGCTTGCTGGGGTAGGTAGCAAGGCCCAGGGGTGCTGTCACACCCAGCTCAGGGTGCAGTGAAGTGATTGCTGCCTACAGAACTCACACAACCAGCTAAAGGTGTTGTACAGGCTGGGGATTATCTCCTGCTACCCAAATCCAGCACGACTTGTTCAAATCCCTACACCTTCTCTTCTTAGAAGATCCTGGCCTGTTTGCATTATATGTAGGAAAAGAAAATGTTCCAGGGAAAGGCAAATAAAATCCAGACTCTGCTGTAATTCCAGACCAGGTTAAAAACACAATAAGGAATTTTACAGTGGTATCAGAGTGCCCTGGCCTTGATCACAGCCCTGCTGGTGCTATGAAAATGTGCAGTGCCTCAATGACACAGATGTCTCTCAGGCCTTCTAATCCCCCTTTGATGAGACACCACACAGCTCAACAGGAAGTCCTACAAAATATTCTATTTCTGAGGGAGCACTGCGAAATTGTTTTGCTGAGCTGATGTAAGATATTTCAAGTTTACAAAAGAAAACCAATTTTCAAAGGGTAAAACTGTTGGGAAGTGATTTAATTGTTATTTTTTCCAACACAAAAGAGCCCAGCAAGACCTCCAGCGAAACGGATTCCTGCAGTAAAGGGTCATTTTTGATGAACTGTCATTTTTCTCCATTGTGAAATTCAATATTCCTTGAGAATCACTATCTCCATTCTTCATGATTGAGATAAGAAGACTCAGAGTTAACTGAAAGGTAAGAGCTGTGTTTCCAAAGGAGTTCCCCTTTCTTCCACTGAAATTTTCGATTTTAAAAGATTTCACACATATCAAAGGCAGGACCAGTTCTAATAACTTTTCCCCTACTCTGTTTTTTAAGTAGGTAAATCTTCAGGCCAGTGACTCTTATACTCTATGTATGGACTTCAACTCAACAGAATCCCAATTTCCAGCAGTGAATTCATCTTCTGGGAGTAATTAGAAAAAGCCTTGTTTTTTTAAAAGCCTGATTTAAGACTGGATGGTGCTAGAGACGTTTGAACTCCATCCACCAAGAAGAAACTCTGCATATTATTCCTCAAAAAAATCCTAAAATTCCACTCTTTTTTTTTTTTTTTTTTTTCCCAGCAGGCAGCACTCAGAGCCATTCACAGCCTCAGAAGCCAGAAGAAAGTGGAGTTCAAAGCAAGGGAAAGGAGAGGGAAATGGAGTAGAAATGAAGAGGTGTGAGGAGGGGCACCACTATTAACTCCCATTGTTCCCTCTCCAGACAGAGCAGCCTTTGACACCTAACCTTTGGGCACCTGGCTGTGTTCAGCTGACAAATGGCTCTCTCTGATTCTTGGAAGGGAAGAAAAATAACAACCCCCCCTCTCCATCCCCTTTGGGTCATGCTACCCCATCCAACTCGGAGAAATCATTTATCATTTATCTGATGGCTTGAGCACATCTGCATAGTAAGTGGCACACACCCAGAGAAGCTCTCTCTATTTCACAAATCCTTAGCAGTGCATTTTTTAATAGAAAACATCAATCCCGAGTAGCCTGAAGGAAAGAACCCTCTTTAATCATCCACCACGCTGAGGACTAATTTCAGACAAAGGCTCAATGCTCCCAGTCACCTACAGCATGGAATAACTCAGATGATTCCTAAATTCACAGGGAAAGGTTCAATCGCCTTTTCAAAGCTGGATTGCAGATCCTGTGTTAATTACTACGGGAAATTACATCTCCAGTAATACTCAGCAAGGCTTTACAATAAATGCTGTCTGATCTATTCCTGCTCAGCCTTGAACTCTTTGTGGAATATTTGTAAATGTAATGGGTACTTCATTTCCACCACTGCTCCTGAATAATTCATACGGTGGAAGATCCTTGCATGGTTCCGTGAATTGAGAGACTTGGGGTATTTTGTTCTCTGTAGTTAATGGATTAAAACAGGGGGGTTTTTTTTCAGCTATGAAACCAGGTAATTTATCACCACAAACCCAAGTATGCTTCATACATCATTGGTTCAACTGAGAAACACATCTGTGAGTCTGGATATCAGAACAACCAACAATTTTAAATCATCCCATGTTGTCCGAAAAGCCAACAGAGTTGCAAAATAAAATGCTGAGAAACTGCCTCAGATCAGTCAAAATATTTCATTGCTTTTTTTTTGTTTTCAGGCCTTTAATTCAACCATTTTGTTCCTCCACAAAACAGCACATTTTGAAACATCACTTTGAGAAGAGAAAAAGAAATAAATCAAAACTCCTTTCCATTCAGAAAATGTCATAACTGGGAGCTCCAGCACTTTCAAGACATTCCTCCCCAGCTCCCTTCCAAGCAGAATTGTCAAAATTGGTAAGATTTCTTCAGCAATTTCTGTTTCATCAAAATGACATTTTTCCAGACAAAACTGTTGTGACAAAAAAAAAAAAAAAAAAAAAGTGAAAACCAAAACTCAACAAAACTGAACAGCTCTGATCCAATTGTCTTTGACAAAAAGAGAATGTCTCAAAGATGCAAAACCTCTCCCTGGGTGAGTCCCAGAACATCAGTCTGACACATCCAGGTTGAACATGCAAGTTCCTCTTAGGTAACAACAAAAGAAAAATGAATCAACCTGAACCTCAGGGGATGGAGATACCTTCAAGTATGTTCAGAGCCAAGTGGAGACCTCCTAAACTGCAATTCTTTCAGCATCTTCACTGTTTTATTGAGGAAATTCCATGCTCCAGCCTTAAAATGTGAGGACAAGAACACGGAGGCTTTGTCAGCATCTGTGTCTGCAGGTGAGCACTGGCCTCTGGGTTCTGCACCCATGCAGGATTTGGTGTTGGAGCTCCTCCCGTGGATTTTGGTGCAGTTTGCACTTCAATCTGTTTTCCTGTCTGCCCCCACCAGGCACCAACTCTCAGTTCCCACCTGATCTCTTCAGCTGGATGTGAGGTGAGCTCAGCCAACAGCCAGCTGCTGCCTTGTCTCTATCAAAGTCAGTTCATCACAGCAAAACTCCAGGTGTCACACAGTGCTGGAGTTTCCAAAAGCTGTTTACAAAGCTCTGCTGTGGGGCACCACCTCCATTTTCTCAGTGTCAGCAACAAATCTGCTCAATTCAGCTGTCAAAATGACTCCTCCAAGCCCTCTGCCAGGAGAAAATGCCCAGGAACGCACTCGGGGAGAACAAATCATTTTGGCTTTGGCTCTGTCATCATCACCAGCTGTAATAAGATTCCCAGGACCTCGTGCTGCTCATGTCAGACATATCCACAAGCCCTTTTCTATGGAAGGATTGCACAGCTGGAGCTCAAGGCACTGACAGAAGGTCGATGGGATATGCAGAGGGAAGTTCATGATTCCATTGCTTTTCCAGGCAGAGAAGATGGAATTGCTCTCCAGAGCTGAGCTGATCCTGCAGAGTGGTGGTGAAAATACTGGAAATCACCTGTTTTTTCTCCTGCAACAGAGCAAGCATAACTCAGGTGGTCAATGTCTGCTGTCAGGGAAGAAAGGGTCACTCCACACAGTCACCCCACTGACCTTCATCTCTGCAGCAGCGTGAGCAGGGTTTGGGTTCTAAAGCTCTGCAGTGTGTGGGGCAGGAGGGCCCTGAGCCCTGAGCCCTGTGCAGGGATGGAGATGTGCAATGGCACAGCACAGCTCAGGGCTGTCAAGCCAAAAAGTGCAGTGGATTTTCAAAGGGCAACAAATGTTCCACGTTGAGCAGAAGAGGTCATTGGTGCTGCAGGTGCCTGTGATGGAGCAGGACAGATGCCTCTTTCCTGAATTCCTGGGTTGGGATTACCTTTCTAACCAAATCCCAAGCTCTTATCTTGGCCAGAAAAAACCCAACCTGCACAGATTTGCAGAATTCAGGAGCAGAGAGGGCCTAATGTAGTGTCAAACCTCATTTCTTTCCATCAGAGACACCACATTTTTCTTCCTAAGCCCTGCAAAAACCCTCCCTGGATGGATGCAGCACATCCCAGCCTGAGCACATCCCACCCTTGGTGTGAGCAGCTCTCTGCCTACCAGAGGAAAATTTCCCTGCAAATCACCAAGCCTGAGGAAGAGTTACCAAATTTTGCCAGTGATTATTAGGATAATGCCTGCCCAGCAGAAGTAAGAAACTTGCTGAGATGGATAGCTCAACAAAGTGGAGTGTTCTGCTCCAATTTAATTAAAAAGGTATTTGGGAAAATGACAAATGCGCCACAGAGCTCAGCCCTGTCTGGGACAGACCTGGAGCTCTGTGTGCTTTAAAAAGCAATTAAGACAAGACAAGAATCACCATTACCCTTGGGGAAAGAAAACCCACAAGATGTTTTTAACCCAAAGGCAAGAAAAACAGAGGGGAAATGCTCCCTCCAACCCAGAGCAGCCTCTTTGAAGCCCAGGCTGAGCACAGGGACACAAACAAGGTTTGGCTCTGTCAGACCAAGCTCAGCCAGGCTCTGCTCTGTGAGGGCAGCTCAGTGCAGTGTGAGACAGGACCATGATTTATTCACACAGTTTTGAAGTTCTTGGGGCCTAAAATAACTGAATGCAGAGAACAGGTTGCAAGAAACAAGTAAGCAAGCAGCAGAGCAACCTTCCTCTGCCAGCCTCACTGGATGGCTCCAATTCCTGATTCCTTTACCTGAAGATGTGTTCTGCCCTGTCCCTGTTGGTAGTTCTGGCTGAACATCCACATCTGCTTCCATAATCAACAAGAAATTGAAAATCTCTGAATAGGAGTGCCAAAAATTCACTTTGGAAGCATGTGGTTCCTCATTTTTGATAATTATCCAAAAAAAGCAAAGATCTAAATAAAAATATGGGAAATGTGTTGTTTCCTTATTGCAAGATAAAGCAAAAAATTATAAATGTCTCACTCAAATCAAACTGAAAGCATTTGTTTTGACACATTCCAGTTTAAAATGCTGCTGGAAGAGACATGTTTCCATTCAATGTTTTGATTTTGACAAAAATGTTTCCAAAAAAAAAAAAAAAAAAATGAGAGAGAAAAAAAAGTTTTGCTGCAGTTTTTTTCTGCCAGCTCCCGCAGGGATCAGTCAAAGCTTCCTGAAGCTCAGAGTCATTAGCAAGCTGTCACAGAACTGAGACCCTAAAATGCATTTGACACATCAGATCACAGTTCCATCAGACCTGGAAAGCGTGCCAGTGCTGGATCTTCACATCTAACTCTTGGATCTGAGTCCTTTAGGATTCACTCTCTTCTCTGATAGAGCAAGAGGAAAGAAATTAGCCTCGTTCATCCCTTGGGAATGAATCCCCCCCCAGCCAAAACCCCAGGTTCAGCTGCTGTGCAGAAAGAGGAGCTCGTGGATGATCTGCTGACATTCCCAGTGTCCAAGAAGCACAGCCACAGGCAGACATTTGCTCCTTCCAGGGGAGGGGAGAGCAGCAGCACCAAGATTTCAAGAAAAGAGCAGTAGAGAACACATCCTGTTGTATGCCACAAGGAAGAAGAAGTTTTTGTGGCAAGAACACACATCTTGTTTTTGCCACAAGGCCTTGCTGGAAGCTTAGAAATTGCTCTGTGAAATCAGCTGGAATTGGTAATGAAATGGAAACCTTGGGGGTGTTCTGAAGACTTTTCTTCATAGCCTGGCATAAGGGAACTCATCTTTAAATTATGACTTTTACTTTCCACGGAGGTGAAAGGTAAGCAGGAGGCTCCTGAAGAGACAGGGCCTGGGGTGTGGTGAGCACCCCCTCAAGGGGCTCTGCCCAGAAATGCCACAGCCTGAAGATCCCCTGGAAAAGCTGCAAAGTGCAAAACATGCTGGTCTTGGCAGAACAAAAAGTTGGAGTTGCCCCATCTGGCAGCTGATGTCACTTTTCCTGCAGAGCTGAGCTGTTGTGGCTGTTCAGATCACAAAGCTCTTTCTCTTTGAGCACCATGCACTGACTTTCCAGCAAAGAGATTGCTCCTGCTCCAGTGAGCAAACCCAAGGCCTCCACAACACCACCCCACACTCAGATTCCTCGTTACAGTTAAAACAAACATATGTTCAAACAGCCCTGGCTCCAGTCCGTGTCCAGGTGGCCACACAGAGCTGTTGGAGCAGGCAGATGTCCCCACTTAGACACTGGCAGTTCTAGGGCACAGCTCCTTCCCCTTTTCCAGGCAGCCAATCCCACCAGAGCTTTGTGGGGATTTCTTGCAGGGAAGTGGCACAGCTCCTATGCCACATTTCCACACTCAGGAGCACTGAGAGTCCAGTTGAATCCCAAGTGAAATCTTTTCTTGTCACCACTGTGTTCCTTCCAGAAAAGAGATCAGGTTCTCCTTGGACAGGAAAAGCATCACAAGGGATAGAGTGTCCTGTACCTGGGAGATCAGAGCTCCAGCTGACCCTGCCCTCAATGAACTGCAGAAATCTCAGGGTTTAGGGTGTGGATTTCTGTATCTTCTCTGGGAATGCCCCACCTTCTTGTGTCCCACTGAGATGTGTGAGATGTCCCACTGTGCTCAACTGAGATGTTATATTAATAAATGAAATTATCTCACCCCAGATGTGGCTCTTTTTCCATGAAAGGACATTCACTGCTTCCTTTCCCCCAGCAGAAACTTCTTCTCTAAGGAAGGAGAAGATGGAGTAAAACATAAATGAGGAGCTGACATTCATCAGCTTATGCAGCAGTGCTAAACCATCCGCTTGGCTCACCCAGACCCTCTGGATGATCATTAGCTCTCAGGGTGTTTCAGTCAAGCTTGCAAGATGCTTTATATCAGTCAGGAGAGACTTTCTAATCAACTGACACAGTTTAAAGCATTTTGGATGGGGAGGCACGTACGTAGGAACGTGAGCCTGAGCACAGATGTATAAAATTGTAGGTGATCAAAGGTAGTGCATCCAAGGCAGGATTAAAAGACGTTTAATACAGCTTTTCCCAATAAGCCTGAGAGATGAAAGAACTGCCACAAGGCCTTGCTGGAGGCTTAGAAATTGCTCTGTGAAATCAGCTGCAATTGGTAATTAAATGGAAACCTTGGGGGTGTTCTGAAGACTTTTTTTCATAGCCCGGCATAAGGGAACTCATCTTTAAATTACGTCGACTTTTACCTTCCACGGAGGTGAAAGTAAAACACCATCCTGCTGCTCCTGCATGTCCTGCCTCAGAGCAGCTGGCTCTGTGCAGGAGCAGATGTGGCTCCTCAGCCTCTCTGTGCCAGGATCAGGGCACACAGTCCTGAATCCCAGCCCCTCAGAAGGTTCCTGTTTTTCCAGTGCCTGCCCTCAGCTGAGCCAGCTGTAAGCCAGGGAACTTGGCAGGGAATTGTGCCCCTGCCTCGTGCAACACAAAACCAGCCATGCTCTAAAGTCTCCCAGCAGCTCCCAGAGCATCTTCTCCTTCCTGGAAGTGCACACAGCTCCTCCACAACTGCTTCCAGCCTAAGCCTTTGATCTGCTCCAGAGAGAGCCCAAGGCAGGCAGGAGATGTCTTGGTTGACTGGGATGTGGGGGGAAAAAGGAAAATCCTGGTCCTGATAAAAGACAGGAGATTGATGGTTTAGTTTTTAACCAATTGTGATGGATTGGAAATTCTGAGTGTGCACATTTTGAAGGGAAACCAGAGCAGAGCAGAAAGCTCAGCCTTGTGGGTAGAGCATCCAAACAGGCCTTGGGAGACTTTGGTTGGACTCTCAGCTCTGCTCCCACTTTGCTCAGTGCAGCTGAGGCTGAGCCCTCCTCATGGCCCATTTCCCTTCTCTTTGCAATAAAAGAGGTCGGTCCTTTTTGATCTACTTGCAAGAATGGGTTACTCAGTGTTTGCTTGAAGAGTTCCTAGGATAACAAGGGCTATAAACAAAGCAGACCTGCTACCCTGGATTGCAGTTCAACAACGTTTAGAATCCTGTTTGATGCAAGTGCTTTGCTTCCTGTTGTAGCCTTTCATTTCTGGATGGCACAACACTCTCACTCTGAGGCAAAGTACCCCTTCATACAAAGCTGAATCTGCTGAAAGTAGCACTGGAAATCCATTTTTTCAGCAGAACAACAGCAGGTGAGGGCAGCTCAGCTGCAGACAGCCCAACAGCTGCTGAAAAACAAGCTAAGACAAAAAACGTTTGAGAAAAGAATTAAAAGCAGGTTCAGTAAAAGAAATAAAAAATTTAAAAAAGTTGCTAAATCTCCCCTGAACACAATGCAGGTAGCCAGAAATAGCTGCCAGAGAGAGAGATCGACAGCTGATATAAATAGTAGTGACTCATGGTGTAATGGGGATCCAGTTCAGGGGAACAAATCCCTATCAGTGGCTCAGACAAAGCCTCCTACAGCAAACACCTCCGAAGGAGCAGGCCTAAATACCTCCAGGGATTTGGAAACACAGAGCTTGGGATAATACCTCTCAGGCAGAAAACCTTTTGTGCCAGTCCCCTGTCCAGGAAGCATCCAGTGCTGTGGATGGCTTTGGTTTGTGGCCCAGGAGAGATGGATTTATGCAGAGCATAAGGAGACTCTCTCAGACAGATGTCAGAAAAAATCTCCCTGCATCAACTGCGCTGCTGCTGCTGCTGAAACCTGTCTGCCAAGAGTCCCTCCTTGAGGGCCTGGGCAACAAATAAAAGTGCTTTAATTTCCTGAGGACTCAGTGCTTTCCTAGCAGAGCCCTGGGCCTTTCCACCCTTGCTTTGCAGAAGGTGCCTGTCCTACACCTGCTGGCAATGGCACACAACCAGTTCACCTCTGGCACGCAGCCTCTACAGGATTTTTGCCAGTTCTATTTGGCTCTGCAATCTCGTATAAAGTTCTCCAGCACATCCTGCAGAGCCACCAGTGTCTAAACTAAACATCCCCAGAGGACACAGCCCCTCAGACTCATGACCGTGGCTGTGGGCAGGGCCCATGGGCAAAGCCAAGGAAAGCAGAGTGAGATGAGGGAGAGATGGAGCTGCTCACCCTGAGCAGAAGCCTGTTCACATCCCTGGTGCAATGGTGACCATCCCTCACCTTCCTTTTTCTCTCAGCGTCCCTGGAGCTGTCACTGGAGGAGATGCTCTTTGCATCCAGCATTTCCAGCCTCTGAAATTGCTTCCTGCCCTGTGCTGATGGGGAAGTCAATCCCAGAGGCAGAGCAAGCCTGAGAAATAAAGAAGTCTGACCCAGAACAGGCAGGTCAGCAGCTGGTTATTGCACAGAAATGGCAGTCTCTCCAACACAGGGATGCTTTTCTTTCAATTGATTTTAATTTTTTTGCCCCTCCATATAATTCTCTAATAATCACCCTATTAACAATGTTCCATTTGCCACACAACTTGGGATATTAATCCTATTAGTTGGTCCTAATCCTCTGCAAAACAAAATGGAAATATTCACTCTCTCATTTTCTCAGGGTAAGAAAATAAAAGGAGAGGAAGAGGTGGGGAGAAGAGAAGACAAAGATGCTTTCAGAGGTTTGCTGGTTTGTGAGTTAATTGAATGGAACTGGGTCTCCTGTGGTCCCCATACAGAATTCCATTATTAATGGGGAGTCACATCCAGCCTGTTGATAAGAGACAGCCTGTCAGATTAAGCAGTAACTATCATATTTGGAAACCATGCAGTTTTCTACCCATTGGGGCATCCAAACACAATATCCCATTACCTCTTCCTTCCCCCAACACCTTTTCCTTTTCTGCACACTAATTAAAGAACAAGGGGAGGGAGAGGCTGGTCCATGCTGCTGAGCCCAAGATAAACTTTGCTGAGTAGGGAGGAAGAAATGAAGTGAGCATCCCAGAGAGCAGAGATCTTTCCTATAGGCTTTCATTTCTCCACCCACCCCCTCTCGTGCTGTATTTTTTCATATTTCTGTGCAGAATTACTGGCAGTTTCCATCCTCCCCTGCTCCACAAGGTGAGACTGGCACCTACTGGAATGATCCTGGAAAGGCTGAGACTGAAAAGAAAAAAAAAATAAACCTTTTCTCAGCTTAGTTTCATCTCCAGCTTCACATTATTTTTCCCCTTCATCAGGCAAACAAACAGCTCTGCAGACACAGCGACAGCACACGCTGGATTTGACACAGCTCCATTTTTAAGCTGTTTTGTGGTAATTGGGGGAACAATCACAAGTCACTTGATTCCTGTCAGCCCGTGGAGAGGGAATGACAGGCACAGGTCCTGACAGAGCTCCCAAGGTTCCTGTGGGTCTGTGAGGCTGCTCCCTCTTCCCTCATGTCTCAGCACCTAATGGGAGCAGGAGCAAACATCCCTGCAGGTACATTATCCACCTCCAGCAGTTTCATCTCCCTTTCCCTCATATGCTTTTTCCCTAAGGAGGATTTCCTGTCCACCCTCTGGGATTTACATTTAAACCCCCAAATGCTGTTCTCCCATGATTATCCCCTAACCTTAAACCTATTCTTTGATGTCCCTCTCCAAAGTCCCACTGGCCAAACTCAATTCAGCAGCAGCAGGGTCTCACCCTGCCTCTCTCCCTGCTCCATCTGTCCTTGCTGGGCCCACTCTCCAGCCACACCACCAGCCTTGGCCCCACTCCAGACCTCCAAGCTGGCTCATACAGACCTCCAGCAAAGCCCAGCCATCACTGCTGTTCTCCTGTGAGAACACATACTGAATCCTCCACTGCCTGATGGCCCACGAGAGCTGCTCTTTCTCAGTGGTTCCCTCCTGGATTTGTTCTGTGTATTCTACCTGGAGCAAAGAGTCTCCAAGCTCAGAGACTGTCACACCAAAAGTGCCAGAACAGGCACCACAAGTTAAGCAGAGGCACATAAAACAGGGATGTGAAATGGCAGCATGGCACAGCATGATTTGGAGAGAACAAGGGAGGATCAGAGGGGGAAAGCTGGAGGATAGAGCCAATCCTGCAGACATGTAGCTGAACAAAGTGCAGCTGGAGGCTGGGAACATCTCATGGACTGGAGCTGCCTCCACGAGAGGGATGAAGCATTATTAGGAGCGAGTCCTGTCTGTTTGCACTGCCTGCCCCCGAGGCTGCTAACCTGAGCAGGAATGACTCACACGAGCACTGAGCCACCCCAACACGGGCAGCAGACACCTCCTGATTAGCAAATCTAATCCTCCCTCTCCAAGCCTCTCCATCAGGGAGCTCTCGGCGCTGAGAAGCCGCTGCTTCTCAAACCCGGGGCAGCCAGACCCAGCTGACCCCGGCTCAGGCTGGGGAGGATTCAAGCAGTGCTCTGTCCTCGGGCGCTGCCTGACAAACACAGAGTTCAGCGCGTCCTAATTGCTCTGGGCTGCACAAACAAACAAACAGCCCTTTGTTTGCACAACAGCTCTCAGGAGAGGCTGAGGTGGGCCGGGACGTTCCTCTCCAGCTCCCAGATTGATCGGCTCCCAGCTGGAAGGAACAAGGGGAGCGCGGCGCGGAGATGCTCAGCAGGCTGCCCTCGGCGTGCGTGTCTGGGGCTGCCTGAAGGACATAGAGATTCCTCCTTCCAGCAGAGCTCCGAGATGCCCTGCTGCTCTCAGGAACGTTCTGAATAATGACCAGGAGTGGCAGAGAAAAAGGAGCTCCCGAGGCAAGCTTGGAAGGGCTGTTAGAGTGAAATTCCTCTGGATTTAGGCAGGGGTAACACGGAGTCGGCTCCTCACTCAGCTGGACTGACTGATGGCAGCCCCAGCCTCTGATGGGAACTGGGACAAAGAGAGGGATCGGGTCCAGGGGAGGACGTAAGGGTTCAGCCATCAGCCAGCTCATTGCCTGGCAGCAATTCATAGCCTGGTTCTGAAATCAATGCAGGCTGGGAGCACTCAGCAGCCAGACTAAGCCAGGTCTGTCATTTACTGTAATTCTGAGCTGCTAGATTACTTTCTCCGGGTTTTCCAAGAGGAACAGTTAGTCACAGTGGTGAGTTACTCCCCTTTGTAGGCTCTGTTTTCTGTTTTTCCCCTTCCTAATTGTCACCCCAACTTCCTTTCCACTCCTGGAGAGCAGAGAGTGCTGTTCCAGCCTCCCATCAGAGCCTCTGCTGCCTCAATGCTGTCAGTCTGTGAGAAGGGAGAAGGTTTTGCTGGGTTTTAGGGTATAACTTCCTCTCCAGCTTCATGGATGTCCTTCCTTAACCCCTTTCTGGAGAGGAGCCAGCTCTACCGATGCTTCCAGGAACACCTACATCCCAACCTCCACCAGGATGTTTGCAAGATCCACAGCCCATGGATCCAGCCAAAGAGGATCAAATGCTTTGAGCATTCAGTGTCTTGGATCATCTCCTCACCTGTGTTGGACAGCACACACAGGAGACACCTGTGGGCAGCAAAGAAATAGCTGTGAAAGCCCTAAGATAGACTGGATGAGACAGTGGCCTTCCCTTTCATGGGACAGTGGCCTTCCCTTTGCTGGGACAGTGGCCTTCCCTTTCCTGGGACAGTGATATTCCCTTTTCTGGGACAGTGACATTCCATTTCATGGGACAGTGACATTCCCTTTTCTGGGACAGTGACATTCCTTTTCATGGGACAGTGACATTCCCTTTGCTGGGACAGCGACATTCCCTTTCATGGTCCACATTAGAAATTTATGGCTCCAAATGCTAACACAAGGCAGAAGATGATGTTTTATTCTCCTGAGAGTAGACCTTTTAACCAACCACAAGTGCTGAGTTGTGGCTCTCGTTGCTCTGAAGATGCCACTTCATGTAGCTGGTTCTTTCAGGAAGGAGAATCGCCCTGCCAGAAAACTCTCGCTGGGTTTCTCACTGCTACAAATGGCTTGGGAAAGAAAAATGTTGACCTCTTTCATCCTGGCTGGGTCAAGGGAACAGTGGCTCCGGTGATGGATGATTGACTGTAATTCCTGCCTGCTCATTTAATCAGTGAGAGCAGGCAGCAGCACGAGCATGCTCAAACCAGAGAGCAGCAGGCAGGGGTGGAAATCCCAGCGGCTCTGCAGGGCTGGGAGGTGTGAAGGGGACAGGGGAGTGAGAGTTCTCATAGCAGGCAAGGAACCTGGGGCTTTTCCTCGGGTGAAAAGCTGAAATCCAGCCTGCTGCCTGTGCCATTCCAGAGACTGCAGCCCCCAGAGCCACATCAAGCACAGCATGTGCTGCATCCTGCCTGCCTCGGGCAGCTGCCTGCTGCAAATGCAGAGGGGCACTCAGGCATGGAGGGGAAAGAAGGGGTCCAGCCCTACCCAAAGCTGCTTTTGCAGCCTCTCGACATGAAAGCCAAATAAATCTGCTCTTAAGGGAGCTTCCCATGCATCAACAGCCACACACACACAGAGTTCAAGGCCATTATAGACCACAGGGTCTGATCTCCTGCCTAAAAAGGGGTGGCCAGGAAAATTTCTCTGTTTCCTCACCCCCAACAGCAAGCCCTAAAAACAAGAGCATCCAAACTCTACCCCTCAGCTCAGCACCACGTTGCCATGGGAGCATTTCCACATCAAAAATGTTGTGCTGTGGTGTGTGTGGGGTTCTCCAAAACATCCCTGGAGCTGGCACCAACCTCAGCCCCTCAGCGGGTCAAATTCCCCGAAGTACACATTTTACAGAGTGTCGTGTAGCCACGGAGGTGAAAACAGGAGAGGCCAAAATGACCCTCCAGCATTTCTGGGGCCCTGCAGAGCCAAAAGCAAGGCAGCTCGGTGGCTGCCGGAGCAGGGGAGCAGCAGGACTGAGCACGGGCAGGCTGTGTTGACAGTGATCAGCCCGCTCCGAGAGGCAAGGACGCATTGCGAACCCGGTCCAGCCGGGAACGCCCGCGGTTGGTGTAGCAGGAGTACCCTCTAGTGGGACAACAGCCCGCAGAAAGCCTTTCAAACCATCACACACACACACGCAAATGCAGGGGGTTTAGAGCTAAAGAAAAACTGCACTGAGAGTAACCATAAAAATGGGCTTGAAAACAGAGGCAAACGGAATATCTCGGGGAAATAAAGTCATAAAGTCTGATTATCACTTGCAGTACTGTTTTTTACTTTTCCAAGAAAGCCATTTAAGAGCTGCTTTTTCAAGTATATCCGTGCAGGGAGAGCGCTGGGCTGGAAAGCAGGAGTCTGCTCATATTCATGAAGCCAGGCCAAGACTGCTTAAATACCCAAAGGTCACAGCAAAGCCTAGGGCTGCGTGTCTTAATCCTGCTCACTGCCTGAAAGCTTCTGGGTGTGGAAGGAGTCTCTGTACTCATGGCAGAGGCCCAACACATTTCCCCAGGACATCAGAGCTGGTGAAGTCGTTTTGCTTTGGCTCGTGGATGAAAGATTTTGCTGTTAGAGGAGGGGGGGAAGCTGGGCAAGGACTGCTGTGTTGGACATAAAGGATGCAGAGGATGCTGTGCTCTGTATCCAGATGGGATCAATACGCTCTCCCCAGTGCCCTGCTCTGAGATCACACTGACACTGCCTTGACAGGTGCAGCATTAGAACCTCAATAGAGTGGAATTATGTGGCTCCTTGGGGGTTCTTCCCATGCAGAAGCCTATCTAACCTGAATGTTTTATATATCTATCTATCTATATATATCCCTTCATCCACTATTGAAATGCACCTACCCTTAGGGAGATCTTTGAGGTGTCTAAGGCTCCAACCCTTCTGATTTGGGCAGAGAAAAATACAGTAGGGGAGCCTAAGCCCTTTTTTTTTTTTTTTTTCAGATTAAAGATCCAAGCATTGTTTCCTGCAAAGCAGCAGTTGTAAAGGAGTGAGTGGATTTAAAGAAACACAGTCCACTTTTACAGCCAGGGGTAGGAAGGGAATGAAAAACATCCGTGCCAGACTCGAGGTGGCTGTTCCTACAGAGAGGATCCAAATTCAGCATCTCACAGGAATCTGTGCTGGTGTTCACACAATGAGAGCGAACCAGGAGGGAAAGCTGGCATGGGAAAGTGTCACAGATCAGCTCAGAAATGGTGGGAGGGGTGACAGGCACAGGGAAGAGCTGAGTTAAGCCCAGCACTCCTCCTGGGAGATGGCACAGCCATCCCTCTCTATGATGTGTCATGTACAACCCACAAGTTGCCTCCTTTCTTCAAGCTCCAGTTACTGCCAGCAGGTTTGGCTGGGGACTCAGAGTCCTGATTTCTGGCTGCAAGTGATCAAATTCCCCTTTGAGCCCACCTTCCTCTCACAGTGACTCCTCCCAAAGAGGGCAAGCCCCTCAGCAGAGCTCAGCACCACCTTCCTGGGCCAGACTCAGCATCCACCGGGCTGCTCCAGCCCCCAGGGACTGCCCCAGCAAGGCACAGCATGAAAATCAGAGCAGCACAGAAAGATGCCAGTCCCAGGCACTGATCCCACCCTGGATCCTGCTTCTTTCACTGGGAAACCTCCTGGAAAAGATATTTGCTCACCCTAGAGAAGGGAGGAGCCTGGCCCAAGGTGACTGGGCTGCAGGACTGGACCAGAGCCCAGAGCTCTCCCAGAGGTTTTCTGAGAGGCAGAGGGAGGGAGGGAGGGTTTGGCTCTTTGGAGGGTTACTCTGCCTTCCAGAGCAGAAGGCTGTGAATTCCCATTCCCACATTGCATGCTCAGTTAAAGTGACAGATGACTGGATGTGTGCACAAGCCTCCATCACTGGAGAAAGGGTCGTGCAGATGATTTCTTGGAGAGAAAGGATTTAAAAAAAAAGAGAGTAATTTGGAGTAAATGAGGAAAAAAGGGGGAAGAGATTCTCTAGATACATAACGTGCCACTGCGGAACCAGGGACATGCCTAGGGAAATTTTTAAAAAGTTTTTAGAAAAAAGCAAAGCTAAAAAAGAAAAAGGATCCTATTAAGATTAATGCTTTCTGGCTTTCCATCTCCCTCCAGCATGGCTCTTCCATTTCCATAAACCCATTATCCTCACTGCTGTTTCACTTAATTGGAAAATGTCTATTGCAACCTAGCATGTTCCAAGACAAACCTTGGATGTATATATAACAGGCACTTAAAAGCTTTCAAATATTTCAAATTTGCTTAGCACAATTACGTGAACAAAAACCCTGTGGGACTTTTTCTTTCTAGAAAACAAAAACCACCACCAAAAAAACCCAACCCCAAAACCTCACAATAGTCATAAAGCATGTGTTCACAGGGCTAGAAACACCATTACATTTATCCTGATCAGCACTCCCTAAGCTTTTATGTGCACACAGTTATTGCCAGTGTAGGGAAGAGGGGAGAGTAGGAAATGCCAGTCAATGATTTGGCTGCTGAAGGTCAGGGAAGCGAAACAAGGAGATTTGTTTCACTGCAGTGACAGCCATCAAACAGGGACAGCGTGTGCCAGCTGCCCTTGGAGCTGCATCCTCCTGGGAAAACCCTGGGATGAGCTTGGGGAGGGCAGGAGGGAACAGGGCAGCGAGCAGCGCTCCCAATACCTTGGAGGAATTGGGATTTCCTGGTGGTTTCTGGCAGTTCTACAACTGATAAGAAGAAGATGAGCTCCTTTCTTCCACACCTCCTGCTGTCCCTTCCCTGTCCCCACTGGCCTCTCCCACAGCACTGCTTTGAGGGCACCAGGGCATGGGACACATGATGTGGATTCAGATGTGGGAGCTGGCACATCAGCACCTGGAATTTATCACCAGCTGGCCACAGGACAGCAGCTGTGGAAAGCAGGGCAGGAACAAGACAAAGTTTTCTCCCCTGATAAGTGGTGGCTCTACTGATTTTTAGCTGGAAAGGATCTGCACCCTTGTGTGCACCTAAGCACCTAAGCATGTAACAAATTTAGAAAATAATGGCTGATTTTTCCATTTTCACATGTCCCAGCTCTTCTCCTCTTGGCTGGATTAGCTTGACAATGAATAAACTTGAACTCTGCAGCACTCAAGGTAAGTGCCAGCCCTGGCCCTGAGAGGCTGTGTTAGAGAACAAGTCTCTCAAATATTTGCTCTGCTCTCCATTCCAGCATGTCTTGGCTGCTGTCCACACACATCATTGTCCCTCTGACCTGCCCACTGTGTAATGACATCACACCACTCCAAAACAGGAGCTTTCCTCTTGCTGTCTGTGCTGCTGGCTCTGCCCAGCCATGCCTGCGAAGAGAATGCCAGAAACACGTCCCATCTGCAAGAAATGCAGGAAATCCCTTGGTGGGGCCTCTGAATGCATCAAGAGACCTGCCAGGGGTGCTCCTGGCCCTGCATCTTCATCCTGCCTGTTATGGAAAGAGCTGAACATTCCTGGATTTTATCAAGTCCAACCTTCTCCTTCCTCATCCTCATCACCAACACCTTTCCTTGGAGCTGCCTTTGCCTTTCTGGGGCAGTCCTGAGAGCACCAGATCCTCAGCATGGGCTGAAAGCAGAGCTAAACCTTTAGCACAGCAGGAACTGAGCTGAGCCCTGCTGGGCTGGGCTCTGTGTCCTGAGAGGGACATTCCCTGGGGTGGGTGGCTGAGGCTGCTCCTCTTCCAGCACTGCTGAACAGGCATTAATCCTGCCTGGAGAAGGTGCCCCAGGGGCAGAATGGGCTTGAAATTCATGAGGAACCTGCACTGGTGGAAGTGCTGGTGGTGGTGGATTGCACAGAAGCCTCCAAACAGCTCCTGGCTTTGGGAGGTGGCTCCTGTTGGGTTTGTGAGTGGAACAGCCACACACCTGAGGCTGGTCCCATTGCACTTGTGTGACAGCTCTGAGGTGGGGAGGTGGCACCCACACCAGGCTGACCTGAGAATCACTCTGCTGCAAGAGAACAAGGAATGGCTGGGCTCTCTGAGGTAACTCTTGGACATAGCAGCAGCTTAGGTCCAGCTTTGTGTGGCACATCTGGCTGCTAGAGCTTAAAAAAACAAGTCCAGGTGTGAGGGGATGTGCACCCCTAAAGCAGCTGAGGAGCATTAGCAAGGGCTGAGCACATAGGGGAGAGCCAGGGAGAAAACGAAATAAAGATTCCTGCCAGCCAGGCAAGGGAGAGCCAGCCCAGAGAGCTTCTCATAAACCAAAGAGTGATGACACAGTGGGAGAGAAATTTAGCTTGTTTTCCTGACAAGCACGATTTGACTCCAATGGCTCCTCACCAGTTCTGTCTCTGTTGCCTCCTCCATAAAGACATTAAATCAACTGGAGAAGCTGCTTTTTGAACTACCAATATGAGTCCATATTCTGTGCTGCCAAGTGCCTTAGATCCAAGTGATACTGAAAGCCCTGATAACCCATCTGTAAAGGGAACAAGGCTCCTGAAAGACACTCACTTCTGCTGTGGAATAAGAACAAAAGACAGTAAGGACACAGGGAAAAGTCCCTTTTATATAATTGGTAATTCATGCAGGGAAGAAGAGGCCAGGTTGTCTCAATGACTATCTAAAAGCCAGGCAGGGAGATGTAAAGAGAAAACAAACAGAAGTATCTCCCCACGATTTACTGTTTCCTTCCCCCTACACTGAAGTTCTGCTTGACCAAGAGGCAGATTTATTGTGCAGCACAAATGTCCAGACAGTGCAATTTATGTTTCAAGACAGAGGCCAGGGATAAAAGGTCACAGTAACAAACAAAAGGGCATGGTCTGGTCATGCTGGGAGCATGAGGAGTGAGCAGGAAGAAACTGAAATTTTGGAACACAAGCAAAGAACGCAGCAACTTAACTGCAGCATCTGATTTTGCATCAGAAGTGTTTTGCAGGGCAACTAATTTCCTCATTTAGCTCTCTCTTAGTCATATCTTCACTTCTGCTGGTTTCAAAATCACCACTGGCCCATCTAAGTGGCTTTCAGATACCTGCCATTCCAGACCCAAACATAACTCTGTTTCTTTTCCAGGCCAGCACTACCCTTCTCTGAGGAAGAGATCATGTTGTGTCCCCAGAACAGCTGGGGAGCTTTACAGCTCTGTCCAGGCAGAGGACACTGAGCTGCCTCGCTGCTGCCTGGGGCTTGTGGCTGACCAAAGGCAGTGGTGTTATCTCTGAACCTGCTGGCCCATTACCCTGACAGAACAGCAGCCTCAGGGGTGTTCTTCCCTTTCCAAGCCCTCCTCTGCATCCAAACACAATTTCCCAACATGATTTCCTCCTTCCCCATCTTCACAGGAAGAAAAAAAAGCTGCTTTGCTTTCTCCTGTGGTGGAGGCTGCCCCTGATGAAGCAGCACTGTTATTATGGGAATGGACTGTTAACAGCATTTGGGCATTTCTTAGTAATGAGGGCAGGGAGAGGGGAGAGGGAAGTAATCAAAATCCACGCACCAGATGGGCTATTCCAGAGGCATTTTTCTCCCCAAGCACCTGTGAAGGACATTGGCTTGCAGCAGGCACACTTTTTGTAATGAAGTTAAATCCACTGAGCACGGTGGGACAATTTGTATCTGCTCCCAGGCAGGAGGAGAGAGGGAAAGGCATTGTCCTCAGAGGAGTTTTCTGGCACTAAAGGAATTCTGCCCTGCCTCAGCACCTGGAGGGGAGGCCCATTTCTCTACCTATTCCCATCACAAGCAGAGGTTGATCCAGCCTCCACCAGCTTGTCCATCCTTTCTCAGACTGATGATGAAGGGGACAGGGAACAGATGGGAAAGCTCGAGGCAGCTGCAGTGCCACAGAGTCACACGGAGTGGCAGAGAAGCCAGAAGCTGTCCCCAGCCCTCACACCATGACATTCACTGCTCATTCTGCAGTGGTGAAACACATCTTTGGATAGGAGACAACTCTCCTGCACTTCACAGAGCTCAGAAGTGCCAAACACAGCCCAGAGTGGAGCCCTCTCCACATCTCTAGAGAGCTCAGGCACTCTCTGGCAAAGCCATGGCTTCAGTCATTGCCTGCCCTGTGCAGGAGCTGCTTAAGGCTTCCTACAGGGAGAAAGGATGTCAGGACAGCACTGGGTAACTCTGCACATGGAGAGGTTTTGCACAATCAAGTTTGGAAATGACTGGAAGGGTAAGTGCTGGGTGGGAGACACTGGCTGGGAGAGTGCAGTGTGAATCAACACATCTCTGGGTAACCCAGACACCCAGCCAGGGGCCACCCTATGAGCCACCAAAACCAGCAGTTCCTCCATCACAGGGCTGTGTCTGTCTGCTGCAGAGATGAGGAGATTTGTGGGTAGCTTTAGTACAGCTGTCAGGGCTAAGAAAAACACTGCAATTCAGATGTTTTTTTCCCAGCTTGCACGTTCTTATACCCCAGGTTTTCAGCTTTGCATGACTTGTCGAACTGAGCACATCTTCAGCCCTGAAAGCAGCTCAGATTTCAGCTCCTCTTGCTGAGAGCAGAAGAAAATCAGCTCTAATCCTGCCTGATGAGGGTGAGCTGGGTTTACCCAGCTGTTACCTGCAGCCACCATGGGCCAGGCAGAGCTCAGCAATGCCAACAGGCAGAGATGCTCCCTTATCTCTGAGGCTGACACAGGGAGCTTCAATGTTTGTGCTGCAAACTCTCCCCTCACCCCAATCTGTTTGAAAACCATCTCACAGGAAATAGGTGCTCTAAAGTAAAACAGCTAAAACAGCAATTCCCATGTATGAATTAGGCAGCAGGAAATGGTGGGGAAAACCTGAGGCATTTGGCTTCACAGGACAGCAAAAATCCCACCCAGCTCTGCTTGTGCTGAGAGGAGAAGGGCCCGTGGCCACAGGGATGTCAGCAACACAGCAGAGCACCTGAGAATTGTTTCAGAGTTCAGCTTGGTTTGCATCTTTACAGTGACAAAGGAGCAGGAGTTCCTCAAGCGGGAAATGCTGGAATCAGCTTTACCTTTATTTAAAAGGGAATTTAAGGTGAGACTTGGGAAAAGGTTGGTGCTTGCTCTATTTATTTGTATCCCTTTTCTGGTCCTGTTTGCTTTCTAGTCAAGAGCTCTACTTCTTCAGTGTGCATTCAATATTAAATTGCCTCTTAATGTACTAACAGCCAGGCTTCTCTTGAAGAATATCCTCCAGCATACAGAATCTGCAGCATTTGTCAAGGAGAAAAGGATTAAGTGAATAGGGACTCCAGCCAAGTTTCCTTGATTTTTTTTTTTCTTCCAGGTACTGGTAGATAAAAAAAAATTACAAGATTTCCTGGATCACTTATTTATTTATTTTTCCTATGCCTATGTAATCACTTTTTGTTGACAAAAACATTTCAAACTCACATCTCAGACACCTCCATTACAGTCAGGACTTGTCCAAGGTCACAGAGCCATTGGCAGGGCAGGGAATCAGACTCCATCTCCCAGATTTTATTTTATAAATTTGGCACCAGGAATATCCCCAACTCGCTCCCTCAGAGCTGATTTGGAAAAAGACTGAAACACCACCTTGATGTTCAGAGAGGGCTTTGACCCCGGAATTTAGTTACCAGCACATTCCCCAAGGAAAGCTTCTGCCCAAGAAGGCTGGAACATGATGCTGAGTGCAAAGACATTTCTCATCATGGAGGAAATGAAGATCCTCCCTAGGATTTCTGACTGGGAAGAGAAATATCCTCTCCATCCACAGGGCAAGTGATAAAAGTTACCTGGAGGGCTGGAGTCCTCCAAGAAGCTGCAGAAATCTGCAGAGGGAGGAGGACTGGTATTATGAAGACAAAATTCCTGATTAAAGCCTCTCTGAACTCGGTCCCTCTTTTTTTATCCAGGGACTGCTGCCCTCTCTGATGGAGAAGGCTCAGTTTGGAAATCCTAAAGCTGCCTACAGAGAAAAATATCACCGGAAAAGTCCAGATCTATTTATCCTCACACGTCATGAGGCTGCCCCTCGAGCGGGATAACAGCTAATCCTGGGGATGGAAACCCCCTTCCCACTGATCAAACAACAGTGTGGCAAAAGCCCTCCCTTTCCTATTCTCCGAGTATGAAAAGCTTTAATCCTGTTTAAAAAGCCTTCAAGCCTTCCCACCCTGCTTTTCCAGCAGCGAGGCAAATCCCAAGTGCTTTTAACTCCATTGCACTGTAAACACGTGAGCACTGAGCACTCCTCAGAAGCACATTTCTCAGTGAGCCTTAGGGAACTTGGGCAAAGTAAATAATGTGGCAGAAAGCCTTTCTAGAGGTTTCATAGCCTCTAATTTCCTCACCCGAGGGTCACAAGTACAGCAGCTGTCACTTAAGGCTCTCAGCAATTCACACATTCCAGCCCAGCTCTTGCTGTTCAGTGTTTGAGAAACACTCAAAGCCATCTCCTCCAATTGTCCCCAGAGTAAATAAAGTTCAAGGCACTAGGACAAGAAAATTAGAGGCTGTGAAGTCGTGAGAAGCAGCTGTAAGGTAAACTGCCTTGCCCAGAGCAAGGTGCATTAACTTGCAGCTCCCTGCCTCGAGGCTTTGCTCAGGAGAGATCCAGGATAGTCAAGAAGTCACCCAGCTGCACCATGGCCAGGGATACTGTGACCCCACAGCACTGGAGTGCCCTTTAATAGGGTTTCTCCAGCCCAGAGAGAAGGAAAGCAGAGGTGGCTCAAAGAGGAGTGCTGGAATGAAGGTCTGGAGCTGTGGGCTGTGCCTCTGGAAGGAGGACTGTTCCTCCAGGAGGGACTCAGGTGAGTGGAGGAGCAATGCAAAAGCAGAAATGCAAGCAGAGCATCAGCACAGGGACCACTTTGTGTTGTGCAGCAGGAGTGAAACGGGAAGAGGACTGGAAAACCTAAAAAGTTCTAGGAAGTGATAAAGAAAAAACTGACCAGAGGGCAAATAGAGTGAAACGATGAAGGAAATGAGCAGCACAGCCAGAGAAGGGCCAGTGGTGCATTTAGGCAGGGATCTTTGGCCTGCCACGTGCTCTCATGATAAACAGAGAAAAGGCTGGCACAAAAACATGAACAAGCCTAGCACAGATGTGACCTCAGTGTGAGAAAAGTTCTGTTGATCCATCAGATTTGACGACAGAAAGGAAACGCAGAACGTTCAGGACCAAAAGGAGGCAAAGGTGGAGTATGAGAAGATGGCAGGTAAAGAGGTGGAGGATGAAGACAGGAGGACTTTGTTTGCCTCAGTCATCTTGGGGAGAGAGTTAAGAAAGATCTCTGGGTGGTAGGAGGCTGCTGGTCAACTCCAATCCCAGTGGAGAAACCAAAAGCTATTCCTGGGTAAGAGTACCAGATTTCTGTGATCTTGGGCTTGGTGCAGGGAGTGAAATTTGCTTTTCAGGAGATCTAAGCACGAGGATATTCAGTGAACAGGTTTAACAGATTTGCAGTCCCAGGACAGAGCCCCCAGCTCCTCTGCTCTCCTCCCAGCCAGGCCTCCCAGGAGCTGGGAAGAAAGCCTGGCTGAACACCACACCTCCCCAGCAAATGGCCAAGAGATCCCAACTTTTTGTGACCTTGGCTAAAGTGATCTGCCTTTAATCATGACAGAGGATGAGCTTCTGGGCTCCTTCCCTAATGCAGAGACACAGCAGAAAAAAATTGCAGCCTAAAAGTTGTGCTTTTAGAGAAAAAGCTTTCTCTGCTACATACATCATTACCCAACAATACAGAGTAGCTACTTAGAGTATCTCTGCATTCGTTTAAAGACCTGATTTTAAAAGCCAGCAGCTTTATCCATGGTATAATGTGTCAAGTGCAAACTGAATTGACACTTATGCAAGTCAAAGCAAATGTTTTTAAGATGTGACAGCAGAGCCATTACCAGCTTCATATATTTCATTCTACTTTTGTGCACACAACCAAGCATATTATTGGCTTTTTATTTCCCTCCTTGTTTGCTTCAGGATTCTGATTAAAGCAAGGAAATATTTCATGAGCTGCCAGGTTATGCTTAGACTATTAGGCCCATCTATGAGAGATATTTATTGGTTTAGGAAATGGGAGAAAAGGAAAGCTGGAGCACTGGTGATACATCTCATCCGCTTTGAAAACAGAGCAAAAGCCTCTCAGATTCTTGTTAGCCAAAGAGATAGGATGAAGTTGGCTCAGTTTCAAAAGCTGTAATGGCCAGATGATACAGAGCCCTGATCTGGTCTAAAGCTCCTGGATCTGTTCAGCTTTGGACTGAAAATGTTAATGATGATAAAAGAATTTATGCTTGGTTAATGTCTTGTAATAAAATCCCCCAGGTCTCTGACACAGTCCTTTCCTCACCCTTCCCTCTCCTGATGCTCTCTGAGGTCACTGTAGGTGACTGCACAGCCCCCTCAGCCTTCAGACTGAAGCTCTGAGTCTCCTGTGGCAGGAGCCAGGGGGGTTTTACTGCCAGCAAATGCTTGCTGTGCCTGCCCTGGGATGACAGGAAGACAAGCACAGCCCAGGAGTCACAAGCACAAACACAAGCAGGGCACCCAGGCCCAGGGTAGCTGTGAAATTAGAGCCTGAAAGGCATCCTGCACTCAGCCCAGCACAGGTGGGGCTCCTGCACATTCTGTCATTGCCAGAGAGGAAACAAAGCACAGAAGTGAGGCACTTGGTCTCCAGACTTGCTAGGGAGAACTAGACACTCACAGGATAATTAGGATACTTTTCCAACCATTCTGGAATGAGAACCTGCACAGTTTCACTGCACCTGAAAGCTGGATGCAGTCTGAAACCTGAACAGCCACAAGCAATAAAAGGGCAGAAAACCCCAAACCTCCACTATGGGAACACACTTTTTTCCCTTTTCATTCTGCAGGAGCTGGTCTGCAGTGGAGCTGGGAGACAGCAGCTCCTGCAGATTGTGCTGCTCAAGCTTCCCCAGAGGTGAGGGGAGGGTCACAGCAGAGGTTACAGCACACAGAGCCCCATCTGCATCTCCAGGGCAGGTACAGAGCTGAGTGAGGAATGGGCAGGGGTGAGAAAAAGAGGTGATTTATTTAAGAGGCTTCTAAATCAGTTCCCCGAGATGGCTGACCTGCTGACAGTGACTTAATCAGCACAAAACATTTCCTTGATTTGTCACCAGGGAACGGCAAAATATTCTCGGAAGAGCTTCATCTTTTATCTTAAGAACTATTTACATCAAGGGGGTTAAGACAGCTTTAACCACACAGACAGCACAAACCTTTGCATTTGCTGTTCTTAAACACTACCTGGGAGCAGGGTCTTTCTTGACTTGACTTGCATCTGCCTACCCACAAAAGAAAAAGCTCTGTGCTGCATCATTTTTATTCATGAAGATAAGTCAGTTGTGTGTTTTGCTAATGATCTCTTAAGTCTGCAATTTGTACCATTTTATAGCAGTGAAAGTTAGAGATGCAGTAAGCCATGTATTTAAGGCTGGTAACTTAATGGGAAAGGCATTAACTACCATTTCAGATTTTTAGTTCTGTTCCCCTCCCCATCCTTGGTAATTACCTTGTTACTTAACAGCAGCATCAGCAATTTTATTGATGTGCTTTTAGCACAGGCCACTACCAGAGGACAAGAGTGCTGGAGCATGTTACACACTCCAGAGTAAACTTTATCTCCTGCTCTTCTTTAAAAAGGATCAGAACATTACCCACCTCTCCTCCTCCCTTCAAAATCTGCAAGCATCAGCAAGGCCTGCTTCCCAGGCAGTTGCAGGCTTTTAACAGATAAGAAATCACTTCAGACCCCCAAGTCAGAGCTCATCCCAAGAGATGATAACCTCTGATAAGTTTGGCTTCTGTATTTATTTTTTTTGTACCCTTCTGTGGTGAGGGGATGGGGGAAACTCTGCAACCCCATTGTGATCAAGTCTAATCCATGATGGAAATTAAGAGGCAAGGAGAAGTAAAGAAAAGGTAACCAGAAATCTCATTGTGGCCCTGCAGTTATTTCTGGCGAGGGTACTACTGGCCTGGGAGCCTTTCAGTGCCTCCAGTTCCTCATTCCTGTTCCTCTCTCTGGTTCCCCTGGCTCTGTGGGATCCTCCCCATGGCCAGGCCTCTTCCCAAGGAGACCCCATGCCCACAACAGCCAGCTGGCACTGCCCTCTGCCAGCACTCCTGCCTTGCTAATCTACCTTCTCATCCTCCTGAGGCCGTCTATAAACCAAATAATTCCACATTTGGCAGTGTTCAACAAGCATCTGAATGACTGAGTTTTCTGAACATCCCCACAGCTCCTGGGGAGAACAAGCACTGTCCTGGATCAGCTTTTTTATGACTGGCAGTGGATTTGGGGAGTTGTATCTACCTCACCATTGTGCACGTTGGCCTGCACACATGCAGCAGAAGACAAAAGGTCTAGCACTGAGCTTATCAACACATGGCAGGCATTTTAAGCCATCTTGCAAAGGAAAAAAAACCAAAAAAACAACCACGTTGTGCATGTAAGAGAAGGAAATCCCTAATTGCAAACACAATAGGCTCGTAAGAAGGGCTCCAAAATCAACAGCCACTCCAATTTATATGGTGTTTTATCAAGCCAAATAGCCCCCAAAGGCAATGCAAGATGAGGCCTCTAATAAGGCTTATAAAACCAGCCCTCTATAACAGAGGCTGGGGCAGGGAGGGGGGGCAAAAGGCCTTTAGCATCTGAATTGTGACAGCAATGTCAGCCTGTGAAAGCTCCAGCTACCAAAGGCTCCAGAAGCTCTGAGGGAATCTGCAGGAGTTTCAAGTGAAGAGGTTCATGGAGAACAGCTGAGGCAGTGGGGATCCAGCCCCCAGACTGGGCAGCCAGGGCAGGGTGTGGGGTGGGAGCAGGCAGCACCCTCAGCCCTATGACATTCCACTCTTAGCCCTATGACATTCCACTTTCAGCCCTATGACATTCCACTCTCTGGGGCTCAGGCACAGGGCCTTAGACATGAACAGTGGCCCTTTTCCCTGGGAAACCAAACTCAGCCCCCAGGTCCCTGATGTCACTTTGTAGGAGGCCTTTGGCGCTCCAAGGGCAGCCAGGCTTCCAGCTTGTGGCAGCTTGTATCTGAGAGCAATCCTGATCTGTTTGGAATTTTAGCTGGTAGAAGCCCAGTGCCAGGCACAACAACAACTCCCATTATTGTCTCAGCACTTCAGTTTCCTGTGTGCAGGACACACTCTCTGTCCATAGGGCACAGCTCTGCTGGATCAGCTCAGAAGACACCCCCCAAAAGAAGTGGGAAGCTCTCCTGTCACACCAACCCCACCCTTCCCCATGGTTTCTAAGAAGAAGCTGTGCTTTGATCCTGCCTATTGAGGCATTGCACAGAAGGACCCAATTTTAAAATGATTTTATTTCATCTTTCCCCCTTCAGCTACACGAGAGGGGAGAGCCTGAAGGAAAAAAACAGAGGGGACATTTTTATTCCAGCCTTTATGGTGTGTCTGGAAGGCAATATTGCAGCAATGAGTGTGTGACAAGAAACATGAACAGGAAGGGGAGTGTGACGGTAAAACGTCCCTTAACATCCCCTGCAGGAGCACATCCTCTGAGTACCATCCCTCCATCATCACTGGCCTGCCCAAGTGATGATACACAAATCAGGGGAAGCAAAACCAGCCAGCACAGTCACACTTCACTGCACAGCTTTGCAAACCACGCTAAGAAACTCTCAGAGGAAAGAACCAACTTGTTTCAAGTGTATTTTGAGTTGCACAGTGGGGTTGTAAATACCTTGTTTCTGGCAGTTTCTACAGTGGTTAAAAAATATATCAAGGAGTCATGGAAAAACCAAGACATAAATCTGTTGCAGAAAGAAATGTCTCTTCTTCTGCAACAAAGACAAGAAGTGCTTTAATTTGGTTTCCATTTTCTGGCTGGTGCTGTTTTGTGAGCAAGTCTGTAATGGCAGAGCTGTGCTTGTGAAGATGATTCCAGAAGGATGTGCCCTGCCCTCCTGGGAAGGTGCAAAGGCTGCACATAGCCTGGTTTTAATCAACACACACACACATCTACCAGTCAGCTGACAGATTAAGGCTCTCACTAGTTTCAATGCCTTTATGATCATTTTGCTGAAATCTGGGGGGGAAAGACCTGTTTTACCATTTTCTTAGACTTATAAATAACTGATGTGTGAAAATCACAGTGATTCCAAGACTACAAAGCCTGCCCATCCATAGGGAAAATGTGTCACTTAGGAGTCACACATCAGGGCCTTGAGTGCATCAAAGACCTTGCAATCTTCCCCACAAAGGAACCTTTAGGATTCCTCCACAGCTCCAGGCAGATTTCCACACCTTGGCACAGACCTGTGGCCCTGCAGGCTCCTACAGCACATCCCTTCCCTCCTTTCTGCAAACCACCTCAGTCCAGCCACGGGAAAGGGATGAGCTCTCATGGTGCTCTGCAGGCCATGGCAAACACCCCACTCCTGGCACAGCAGTGACCTGGCACTGCTGTCTGGGTTTTTGCTGTTCTCCTCTGTCTCTTTAAGAAGTTTTTCTAAAGTTCTATTTCAGCCTTCTGTGTTTACCTTTTGCAATGGAGTCAGACACGATTTTACACAAACAACTTTCTTGTTATTGTAACCATCTAACCACCTTTACATTCTTCTCATAAGGAGGAGACTGTTGATGGACCATTGGGTTGACCAGTGTGGTTGGAGAGGAAGATTTTCTTCCTCCAATCCATGGTCACTGCCGGAATTCTATAAATGTTGAAGTCTGTAAATAAAGTTCCTCTTTTCTGCCTTGGACTGTCCAGTGTGTGAGTGTTGTTTCTTTGTGTTGAATTACAAGGTGGCACCCCCTCCCCACCCTGCAGGACTGGGAAGGGACAAGCTGGCTGCCACCCCCAGGGACTGCTGTGGTGCCACCATGGATCCAGCAGCGCTGCCTGGCCATGTCCCTGGCTGATCCTGACTGCTGGCATCACTTGATCCCAGACCTGCCTTGGCACTGTGCACGTGGAGAGCGATTTTGGGCCCTGGTTGTTGTCACTGGAGCTGCTCTGGCTCTTCCTGCTGGGGGTTATTGTGGCACTGCAGCACTGCAGCAAGGCCACAGCCTCTGCTTGTCCTGTTGGCACTGTCACCTCCCTGCTGTGATCCTGCAGCTCTGCCTGGAGTCAGGAACCCCAGAGCTCCAGAGAGAGCCAGACAGGCAGTAACTGGTCTAGAGAGGAGAGCAGCTTCCTCTGAAAAACACAGCTCAGGTATGACTAATGTGCCAGAAAGCTCATGGCTCAAGTAATCCCCTGCTCAAGACTTTATCAATAATGCACAATTGGATTGTGGAATACAAAACCCCTGGAACTTAATAAAAGGACTGGCTTAAGCACTGAGCTAACATCATTGGGATTGATGAGTGAGGACAGTTTCAAACAAATTACACCTTGCAGCCAGATAAGACCCATCTTCAGGAGAGTGGATGAAAGACAAGCAGCTCAGGGTAGCTGTTCACCTGTCCAAAGTGAAGAGGTTCTGAGTGGAAAACAATGGCTTTAGGAATTAAACAGATTTCCCAACCAGACTCTTCAGGGATGAATGCTCATAAATTGAAAGGGAGGTTTGCCTAATGCCATTTTAAACATTCCAGTACTTGGCAAAAATTTATCCAAACATGAGAGCTGGGGCCAACAAATGTGACTTATATCCAACCCAGTTTTCCCTGACGTGTGAGGATGCCTGTGCTAAAGCCTTTGTGCCCAAATGTCCCAGAACTGTCCCAGCACAAGCATGTGCTCAGTGTTGTCCTGAAGCAGCAGTAGGGTCAGCCCCAGCCCAGCACTCTGACCCCAAACTGATGTAGCTTGGCCCTGGAACAGGAGGAATCTCTACAGGAAAACAGACTCTGAGGGAAATGGGACAAAATCTGCACAGAAGGGAAACCTTAGAGGCAGCAGACACGTGGGCTGACAGAACAGGGAATGTACACTGGGTATGGGATAAAGTGGGGCCATGGCTTTTGGAGGGAATGTATCAAACTGCAGATGCTGCAGAAGGAAGGGAAGAAAAGTAAGAGGCAAACCTATGAAAAGGGGAGGTTCTTGAATGAACACACACAATTGATTTGTGACCTGCAGAGGTAAAGCATGCATACCACTCCCCAAGACCTGCCAACCAAAATCCCAGCTTCTCAGGTTTATAGGTGGAGCCTGATCCATCCATATCCCGGACCCTGACTGGGTCTGAATTCTCTTCTGAATTCACTCTCACCATGTCTGTGAGATACCTTCAGTGAATAGCCCCTCCCTGGCCTCGCAGACCAGGGCTGGGGTTTGGGTTGCATGTCCCTCTTAGGATCCATCCTTTCCACTCACAGAGCTCTCTGGGGGTTGTACAAACTCTCTCCTGGTGTCCTCAAAAGACAGAGCAGGATCAGCACTTCACGTGACATCAGCCTCATCCCCCTGCACTCAGCACCCACAGCCCACACGCAGCACCTCCAGCAGAGCACCAGAGGAGCCTGTCAGGAGGGATTAGTCCCACATGCCTCCCTCAGCATTAGCATAAACTGACAGGACAGCATGGAAAGCCCAGCAATTCCCAGGAACACTTGATTTATTGCAATCCAGGGTAAGAACAGCTCATCTGGAGCCAGGCTCCAGCCCAACTCTGATTGCCAACTATGGGGAGACAGCTAAAATTACAGTAATGCAATTTCAATATCCTCACAGAGGTAAATGCGCTCAGTTGCCCTAAGGCTTCTGTAAACATTAATTATTAACTTAATGTCTGGCTTCCCTGAGGTATCCATTATCCTGTGTATTAATGGCCCTTCCAATAAGGCAGGGAGCAAACAGCTTGCAGATTACCTGATAGCATTCGTGAAAGTTTGCAAATTGATTTGGTTGGATTGGAAAGTGCTTGGCAGCTAACCAAGAAACTTTTCTGGAGAAAGAGCAGAGCACAATAAAAGATGCTTTCTTTCCTCACAGCTTTATCTGCTCAGAAAAGAAGAGAAGCCAAGCATGGCAGTGTTGGTTGTTCTTTTGGATGCTTCTTTCCTGTCTCCCATCCAAAGTGTAATGAAGGAAAGCCTCAGGCAGGGAACTCAACTGTAGCAAGAGGTAACATTAATGCTGCTCTAAATGCCTCTCCACAAAAGTTAAGTCAATCTTATTCCTAACACCCAGCTCTTCCATATTTCACTGTCAGGGGATTTTCACATCCATATGGGATAGGCCTGAGGGGTCAGACTGACAAAAGGATTTCAGTGAAGAACCTCCAGTCCAGTCCAGTCCAGTCCAACACTGGGATCCTCAGAGCTGCCTAATCCTTTAAATACCCCCAGATCCACACACACAAATGAGGTGAGGGTGACAGGCTGAGCAAGCAGACATGTACCATTTGCACTTCCTTCTTGCATAAACCACTGCTCAGCTCATTTTCTCCTCCCAGAAAGCTGCTTTTACAAGCCTCTGAAACACCTCATTTAACTAGAGAAGTATTTGTTCATTAGCGCTCCTTGCAGCAGGAAGCACATGTCAGCGTGGGAGTTCAGTCCCCCAGGATATGACAGGAGAATTCATTCCACAGCACAGGGACTCTGGAGACACTCCTGCTCTGAGGCTGCAGCTCAGCTCCCATCCCAGTTCCACCCTGCTCAAAGCATGGCAGGCAATCCACAAGCAGGACAACCACATCCAAGGGCTGCTCGAGATAAGACCGACCAATATTAAAAGCCAGCATCTTCCCCTTGGACAGATAAGGCAAACCTGGCAGATTCTCATCTCGATTTTTCCATCCAGAATGCCACATTCTTTGAGCAGCCACACGCCAAACAAGCAGCAGTCACGTTTCCAATCTGCCGTGCGCTCTGCTGGGTCCCTTGTGCTCGCAGAGAAATCTGTATTCTCTGATTCTATCTGCATGTCAGGGAGTGATTTAAAGGGAGACCAACAGTCCTTGATAGATTTTTTGTTACGTTGCAGTTTGCTGTTTAGTCAGGTAGCATCTGTTCTTCAAGCAGAGAAACACGATATTGCTCTTTCATGTAAATTTATGGAAGAAGTTATGATTTTATCCTATATCCTAATAAGGACTCAGACTTAGCTTTTAAAAGGAGAACCTTGTTTGTGCTGGAGTTTTGTGCCTGTTATTTTATCATAATTTAAAATCAAACTAGTCAGACACTAAATTATTTCCTGCTGAGAAATGTGCAAAAGCTCCCTTTATTCCTATATCCTCTTTACCGCTGGCATCTTGTATTTATAGAGTGTAGATGGAGAACTTAACATCCATGTTTTCTCCTTTTAAAGTCTCTCCTTTGATCTAGTTATCCATCCAGGAGATTGCTTTGATCCTTGCAGTTTTGCTAATTCCAAATACTCAATTATGCTTATCTAGTCCTGGAGGATCTGAGTGTTTCAAGCTGTCCCTCATCCACTGCTGGTTTACCAACACAGCCCAGCTTTAATCAAAAGGAACTTGTTCTTGCCCAGAGCACTGCAGGCTACAGACTCATCTGCCAGCCTCAAAAACCCAGGAGAGCCTGTTTTTCCTTCCTGGCCACATCCCAGGGAAGCAGGAGGGAGAACAGGCTGTGAGAGAAGGGCATGACGTGTGCTGAACACTGAGGTTGGGGAGCAAGTGGAAGAGTCCAGGAAGGAATGGTCACACAGAGGAACAGAGCTCAGGGCTCTTACACAGCTCCTCGGGCTGGGAGCTGTCAGGTCACCCAATCATGCTGCTCTTCTCTCTCTTCCTTCATATTTCAGTCACTCAGAAGCCAGGAACCAAGGGGATGGGAGAACCTGGATATCACAGGCCTTGAGGGAGCTGAACTGAGTAGGGAAAGCAGCAGAAATGGGGAGCAGTTGTCCAAAAACAGAACCACCTTCTCCATCCATCAACCACAAAGGAAGTGAGCTGAGCCTGATCCTAGGCCTGTCAGCTGCTTGTTTTAAAAATCTTCTCCCTTACAATATCATTATGCCACGTGAATGAAGGTTATCTAAATCCTGCACGATCTCTCCCCAGGGAGCAGGGAGGGAGGCAGAAGAGGAGAGTGCCATTATTTCCTGATGGGATCTGAAGTAGCAGGGGATTTTCTTTCAGCTTCCAGAGGATTGAAACAAATTGAGACGCATCATCCGAATGCTTCACTGCTTGGTATTTTGACACCACATTACTGCTCAGCACCTGAAACTCATCTGATGGCAGACGTGACCACAGCCCTGCTTTCCTCTCTGCTACCAGCTCCTTCCATGCCATTCCTCATTCTCAGACTAAGAAAGAAATTAAAATCTTCTCTAACACGTTAAAGAGTGATAGGGAAAAAACACAAAAGGAAGGAGATAAAATCTGAAGAGGCAGCAAGCAGCCACAACTGAAGTACAGCAATGAAATAATTATCTTGTTATAAGAGCCCAGCCCCAAGCCTGCTGAAGGGGCAAATTTCTCCCATCAGAAGGTCAGTGCAGGTTCCCTTCCCTCCTCATATAATGGGGTTTATATACCTTGTATAAAGGTATTTCTGTTCTTGCAAACTGAAGGCTAAAGTGGCAGTTTCCTGCAAAAGCTTCTCCTACCACGAGCACAAGCAAGAAATAATGTCTGAGAATAATGGTTTAGCAGCACTCTGGCACTTCCAGCAGCTTTCCAAGAGGCAGGTTACACATGGAAGGCAGGAGACAAGCTGCTAAATTGTCCTTTTCTATCCAGCAGGCCCCTCAGCAGCAAGGCAAAGAACAATTTTTCATGTTTTGCTTCAAACAAGATTGACAACACCGGGGCAGCCCCAACAACGTGAATGCCTGCAAGTCAGCTGAGAGATGAGAGAGGACTCGACTTTGCCAGTCTGCCCTAAAGAGAACTTTGCAGGAGCTCTCAGTAGCTCAGACAGGTGGGTGACTGAGGTTCAGGGTCTGCCCTCAAAGGCTAAGCCAGGATGCCAAAATGGGATGCCAAAAAAGAGCCCTGCAGTGGGGAAAGAGCCCTGTTAGTGCTGCTGTGTGCACAACCCTGTTACACTGCTCCCCTGGAAACCCTGCCAGCAAAGTCGTAGCAGTGGAAAAGGAGAGTAGGTGGCAGGTGGAGGAGCTTTTCTGAAGTTGGCTTTCCTTGCTTCACGGCAAAGTTCTCGTGCAGACAGAGTCTGCTCCCTGCAGAACTTCAGTGGCCACCAGCAGCTGAAGTTTCAGGCAGGGTCACCGAAATCTGCCAGCAGAGCTGTGTTTGGCACACTGACTCACTGCTTCAAAGCTGCAGCCTTCTGAACCAGCTTTTCCAAGCTGAATTACTCACCTAACAACATTTGCTAAATCTCAGTGAACTCCTTTTTGTTGTAAGGGCAAACCTGTAAAATTAATTCTTCTTTGTATGACAGAAATTCCCACTAAGCCCTCCCCTGGAAAAGCTGCAAGAGGGCAGCACAAACAGAGCACCTTCCTGCCCTGACAGATTTTAGACCATCAGTCCTAAATCTGAGATCTGCCTGTTGCATGTTTCTCAGCTTTACCCATCAGTGCTTTGCCTGAAAGAGATTAATCAAAAGATTGTTTGTAAACTCAGCATGGTGTGAGCTTAAGCTCCCAAAATCATTAAGCACTTAGAAAAGGGGGGTTTATTCTAAGTAACAGATCTGATAACAAAGTTACACTTTTGTGACTGACTGGCAGTGAACAACTCCCACTATTGTCTCAGCACTTCAGTTTCCAAAATCTCTGTGTTACTGTAACGCCTGGCCCTGCCAGCTGAGCCAGATACATTCCAGATTCTTCACTAAAAGTTCATCTTACTCTGAAGAAAGACATCTCAGTAAGTGATTCTCCAGACACTGCACTGAATTCTATTTAAAATTGGGAATTACAGTACCTCACTTTTCTGTCCTTGAAACATTTGTCTGCACAGGTGGTGCACCTTTGGTGGAATGGGGTGAAAACAGAGGGAAAAAGGAAGTGTGCAGAGGTCATGCATCTTGGAAAGAAAAGAGGGAGGAAAAGAAGGAATTGGAAATACAAATGGTTCAAATCCCATTTCTTTGCATGGAATATAAGCATCAGACAGGTAACATATGTGGTCTGAACCGAATGCAAACACCAGACACGCTCCATCTGCACAAGCAAACAATCCAAGCATATTTGGGATGATAGATGCAGGACTGGCAGGTATTTATCACATAACTGTCTGGAGATTTGACTAGCAGCTAAACAGGAACACTGCTAAAAAGCACCTGCCTCACAGCATGGAAATTGAGAAGCTCCTACTCGGGAAGTTGCCCAGATTCAAAAGCTGCTGCATTTGATTTTCACGCCTGTTTTACCATTACTTAAAAGACAGCCAGTTCCAAGCCACTTGACATTTGCTCTGAGAAGCCTGAGCAAACAGCCAAGGCTGGATCGGGGCGTCTCTGCGGTGTGAGCTAACAAAGAAATGGACAAACATGTCAAGCCAAAAGCCAGGAGCTCTGGGAAGTGTGCTGGGTGAGGCTGCAGCTCTTAATAGATCCAGGGAGAGAGGGTAAGAGTTTCACGTGGAGCACAGCCCTGGCAGAGGGCTCCTCATCCTGGCAGGCAGCTTGGGCAGTTGTTTGAGGCACCTCCCATACAGGAGGGATGGCTCTGCAGGAAAAGGATGTGGCAAAACAGGGAAAATTGGAAACTGGGCTGCCCAAAGCATCCACAACTCCTAGGAAGATGTGATGTGCACAGCTGCCACGTGCACACTTACCCTCCTCCCAAAGCAGCAGCTTCCCAGCTGGATTAGGCTGTGGAGATGGAGAGCGTGGGGTTTATATTACAGAGCAGAGACTCCTGACAGCTCTGTTAGAAATGCAGCCTGACCTCTGTTCTAAAGCACTTTAGGGAATCTTTGTCCCAGAGCTGGAGGAAAAGGTAGAGCTATAAATTAAAATTGCATTAGTAGTTTCTTTGGTGGTCTACAGAGCAGGCAGGAGAGGAGCTGGGAAATTTTCTTTGCATTTATGAGGAGTTGTATCCCTAAATTATATTCAATGCTTTAGCATGAAAACACAGATATGCTAAAAAAAACAGAATTAAAAATAATGTTTAACACTGTATCACTCAACAGAGAGGAAATGGCATTACTGAAAGACCTGGTGCATTAATTGCTGTTTCTAGCACTCTTGGAATCCTGAGTGTCTTTGATATCTACATAAAAGCATAAACCCCTCCTTCTTTCTGAAATAATTCTTTCAATGCAGTTTCAGATCCATGAAAAGTACAAAATTTGGGAATTTTTCCTTGTAGCTGCACTATTTCCAGGTGATTTCTTGTTCGTGCTTAGAGAGCTTTGATCTACTTTTAGCTTAAAATCAAATTATATTCCACACACTGGTTTTATACTGAGAGGGTAGTCTGAAATTAATCCATAGACACACTGTTTTACTGCTTTTGCACTGTATTTCCAGTTTTAATGCTAGATTGTTTTGATGGAAGGTAGCAATCATTTAAACATTAAGAACAGTCATCTTGGGGACAGAGTTGTCAGATTTAAGGATCAGAAATTACACAGGCAGCTGTAAAAGGATAGGAAGTGAATAGATCAATATTACGAGGTCCAGTAATTCTTTGAAGTATTCAAGTGAAATGGGGGAACAGTTTGCAAGAACAACTTGATGATTTAAGTTATGCAGCAGTTCTAGGGGCAGGTGAGAAGCAGGTAGCAACCTCTGTAGGGTCCTGACAGGGTTAAGGACACCTTGATCCAATAGGTTTTTGCCCTGAAGCAAGGACAGGCTGAGGAGGAATTGCAGAAGGATCCCATTCAGGGCTGGAAAACAGCACAGCCACTCCATCTGCAGGAGAGTCACTTTGCAGGGAAAAATCCCTGACATCACACAACCCTTTGGAGGGTCCTGGCAGCACACTCCACCTCTCTGTTTACATGCAGGGAGTGAGCAAACCCATCAGTGAATTAATCCTCCATTTCCATCCCACAGTTCAGCATGTTTATGAGCAAAGCCCTGAGCACACAGTGACATTCTGCTTGGTACCAGTCCTGAGAGAATCTGGCACTGTTTGGGAGCATTTGGTCAATGGCTTTTGGGGCTGGTTCTGCATGCAGAGGAGGGAGGAGCATCCCAGCACAGTAACTACACCACGGCCTCCCCATATGGATGTGGATATCTGAAAGCAAGCCCAGGATGCTGCAACCCCACCAGCTTGGAGATCTGCTGGGAATTCAAATTAATTCAGAAGGAAGAAGCTCACAGAGAAATGTGAGAGAGTCAGAGCAGACCAAAGCTCAGCTTAAAAAGTTTCCTTTTTTTTCCTTTTCCAAAGTTTCCTATTCCTATTTCCTATTCCACTTTGAATTCCAAGCAGAGAGTGTCATTTGTTGTGTGGGAAGAGTGATCCAGTCATGTCAGTATTCATCCCAGCCAACGCTAACCTCGTGGTACAGGTGAGTTAAATTCTCAATCTAAGCTGACTTTATGCATTTCACTGAGATTTCAAAATCCAGCCTGTAGACCTCAGCATTCCAAATGGGCCCAAAAAGAAGTTACTTGGTTTAGTGATTTTTCTAGGACGCAAAGTTTGCAGCATAAAAGTTTAGAACCTTTAATCATTTTGTGGTTGTTTGAACAAAGCAGCTCCCCCTCACTGTGCAAGACCAAAACAACAATCCAGATTTCTCTCCCAGTCCCACTTGAGGATAAACTTGGCTAGACACGCTTTTTATCTGCCTTTGGAAAATAACTTATCAGAAAAAAAAATCTAGTAAGATTATTTAATTAATTAATAGAACAACTGCTTTTGGTTGATTTTCTTGGTTCTGTTATTTCCCAACCAAGTCTTTGTTGACAGCCCATAGCAGGGTCTGCCAAAGCCCTGGATCCTGAATCCAAACAAAGTTTCAGTTCAGAACACTCCTAAAGGAGGTGGGAATGTCACAACCTGGTCCAATTACACCAGGTAATGGAGAGGTGGAGATCACTTGAAGGAACACACTCCTAAGAAACAGCCATGCTGCTTATCCCAGAGAAGTACAGAGGCAGGATCATTCACCTCACGTGTTTAGGCACTGCCTTCTGGTGCTCCAGAGCCTTGGGCACATCTGAAATTCAAATGGGAAAGCCTCTGATTTGAAAGGTTTGTCAGAGCCTTGGTCTGGTTCTCAGCAGTGCCTTGGTCCCGACCAGATTTAAGGTGGCATTTGCAATTCAAAGCATCTCAAGGCAACGACATAATCCTTCCAGGGAGTGGAAACCTCCCTTTCCTACATTTCCTAGCAGAAAATGGTATCCTAAATTAGCAAAACCAAGACAAAGTGCGGAAGGCCCTCGTGGGAGAGAGGTTAGCCCACTTGTTTCAGATTTCAGCTGAGAGGTTCCAACACCAGGTAACCTCAGCTCTTGTACTCTCCGTGGAGTGAACACAGCAGCTCCACCTGAGCTGCTTCCAGCGATAACTCTCCTCACTTTGCATAATGAGGTCCCATCTATAGCCCCAGAAGTTGTTTAACCCCCAACAGTGACTTATTCCAGGCTATCAGCCAAGTGAATGCTTAAGTGGAATATATGTACAATGATCATCGCTGGCTGGCATTCATCTTGTCTCAGAAATTGTTTAGGGCAGAGAGGTTAAGAAGAATAGAGTGCAGGCTTAAAAAAGATTTGTTTCTCAGAGACATTTCACTAGATTCATCCAATTTAGCGAAGAAACTAAGGTTAGGGGAGTGCCTTTTAGGAACTATTGTCTCCCGGTGATTTAACACACGGGTTTTCAAAAGAGGACAGCAGTTAAGCAAAGTCGCAGTTCAGTCAGATAAGAAACTCTCTCATTAGTATGGAACAGATCTAAGCACCTCAGAGCAGCTGTCAGCCCCTTCACAAGGCAGATCCCATCCCCCTTCCCTTTAGACTCTCCAAGCCCAGAGCTTTTCAGGGGTCCTGGCATAGCACTGACTTACCAACTAGTCTAAAAATACCCCTGGAAGCCAGGAGGGAAAGATCCTGAGCTAGATAAGGCAATTAGAGCTGGCTCAGAGAAAAACCACTGATCAGACAGGCGTGGTTCTACAGCAGCGCTACTCAGCATTCCCATCCTAAGGGGTAAACGACTTCGGGAACAGAACTCGCAGATCTGACCCTGAGCACAGCCACACCCTCTCTGCCAGGCAAGGAACCAGCAGAGCTGCTTGCGGTGTTTGGAGCAGCAGTTTGGGTTAATTGTTTCACCTGCAGCAGGTGGGAATCCCTGAGCACCTGCTCAGACAGGAAACGTGACCCTGTGTGTGGAGAGGATGGTGCACACGGAGGGGCTTTCCCCAAAACACCCACAGCAGATGCTAACCAAGGCACAAAAAGCTCTTTAAAAAGGTGTTTTAAATGTATTTGTTTCAGTGTGCTGCTGTTTTCACTCGTGCATTTCAGTGAGATTCCAGATTTGGATTAATGAAGGGGGACATCTGGGAGGAGGGAAGGGAAGGGAAGGGAAGGGAAGGGAAGGGAAGGGAAGGGAAGGGAAGGGAAGGGAAGGGAAGGGAAGGGAAGGGAAGGGAAGGGAAGGGAAGGGAAGGGAAGGGAAGGGAAGGGAAGGGAAGGGAAGGGAAGGGAAGGGAAGGGAAGGGAAGGGAAGCCTGGGTTTTGCCAAAGAGCCTCAATTCTCGAGAACGGGGCCAGCAGGAACCTCCTGAGTTGGAACAGCTCCTCTACTTGGAACAGCTGCACCCCATGGACAGGGACAGGCTGGGTCCTGATTTTTCCCCCTGCAGGGAAGGACCTGGTGGTCCTGAGTGAATGTGGAGTTATTTGGCCGAGTGGCAGCTCCTCAGTTCATCCACAAAACCCTGCTGAATGAAGAAGGAGCTCCATTTCACTGAAAGGACAGCAAAAGATATCCCAGGCAGCAATAAATCGGCCTCCCCCAACAGTGCTCTGAGGAATTACAGAAACAAACAGCCCCAGAAGAAACATTTGCAGATAGGTCAGAGGTTCTGCGTTCGCTTTGGCTTTGTTTATATCCCATTTCCCATGCCCCGGGGCGACACGAGTGAGACAGAGGCGTTGTGACAACCCCTGCACCCTCCAGAGAGGGAGAGGCAGCACTTTGCCATCATTAGGACTCACTCACTGCTGCTCCTGCAGGAAGCCAAACCCCTGGTTCCAGCACTGGGGTGTTTGAGCAGAAGCAACAGCAAATAGCCCGTCCCAGGGGAGCTATTCCCTGCATAAATAGCTGCATAAACAGCTCCGCAGTGGCACTCACAGTCTGGCTCTGGAGACTTTTATGTCTCCAGTTTCTAATGAGGACCGGTTTAATTTTTTTTTAACATCCCGTCTCCCCAATAAAAGTCATCTCCAATGTGGAATTGGCTCGGAGAATTGCAGTTCCTTGATCGTGAGTGCTTTCAAGTGATGTGGCAGGGTGATCAACGTGAAGGTTGGATTAAGGTTTAGAGTGCAGCTTTTGGGAGTCATACAAGTCACTAATTACACATCCAGCCCTCAGTGCAGCAATGGGGAACATCACAGGACTGCTCCAGGGAAGATTCAGAGAGAAGTAACACACTTTAGCACTAAAGTAAGAAAGGTCCTGTGACATTACAAATCAGAATTTCCCTCCAAGCAGAGGTTTGTCTGTGCCTCCTGAGCTCTGTTAAAACCCAGAGATGACAATTCCTGAATGTGCTGAAGAGCCCAGGCCAAGAGCTGAGATCTGCAGAAGTCACCTTGTAAATGAATTTCCATTTGCCTTCCAAAACACAGTCTTGGGCTGTGGAAAGCCCACAAAGTGCTAATATTTAATTTAGCTAATATTTCATTTAGCTAAAGAGATCCCTCAGCTTCCCCGGGCAGGACCAAATGGAGCAGTGTCATTATTGCTCCTCAGGTATCAGGGTGAGATTAGATCTGCAATCAGGCACAGCTCAGCCCCACACCGAAGGCAGCAGGGCACAACCGAGATTGGATTTGTTGAGGAATTCCTTTCATTTCACTTTGGATGTGTGACACCAGGCCAGAGCAGCTGTGCAGTGCAGATATGACAGATGTGCCTTGAAAGAACCCGGGGAAAGTGCACAGCAACCTGGGACTGCTTTGTGCTGAAGAACAGAGATTCTCTGGGACACAAAAAGAAGTTAAAGCTGCTCGGCCCTGTCTGTCCTCCAGTCGTACCCAGCTGCCACTCAGAACAAGGAACAAGCAGAGAAAAGAAATTGGGAATTTGAAGCCTGCAGGGTTCCTGGCTGTTAAAGAGAATAAACAGTGATTTGCACCCCAAAACCAAGCCCGGATCTAAGGGGACAATGCAAGGTAGGCACCAGTTAATTGCACCATTTTCTTCCTGGTCACAAGTGTTCCTTTGCAGGACTGAAAGTGTTTTAATAAAATGCTGTTTGTATTCAAAAATAGCCTTTTAATCAGTAGCCTTGAAGACTTCCCAAAATAATAATAATAAAAAACCTTTTATAGTCTGTCTTGAAAACATTGATGATTTTTTGAAATTATTTCGGATGTCTCAAAGAATCATCACAATGATCTCTGGTTTTAGCAACAGTCATTGCCTGACAAGGTCAGTTAAAATAATCAACTGTGGTTTCAATTTCATTCTAAAGTATTCAAAGCTAAAATTTTCAATTAAAATTTTGAAAAAAAGTCCTCTCCCGGCAAGCAGAAATGACAAATTAATTTGGGAAGCACTTTGAAACAAACTCCCCCCCAAAAATACCTGCCAAGCCTTTATTTTAGATTTCCTTTGTTTTCCAAAATTAGGTGTCATCTTTCAATCAGCACCACCCCAGAGGATGAGATTTGTGTTCACTACCCTGGCATGTGTAATGATGCCAGGATAATTCGCAGCAGATGTACATTTGGGGAGAAATTATTTTCCTCAGAATCTATTTGTGTGGGAGGATGAAGTATGGTTATAATGAAGGTGCTGTGGGAGCTGAATGACTCTGCATCTCAAGTACAGGTGCACTTGGGTGTAACTTAAACATAGTTTGCAATCTCTCTAAATGGAGCATTTATAGCCAATTACACTTGTCATTCACCTTGCAAATACCTCTATCTAATTTAACAGCATATGCAGCAAGCAGAAAAATAAAGGATATTCTATTAGGTGCCAGCAGAATAGAGGTGGAGGTAGCAGCTCTGTGTGTAACACACGTTTGGCAGATTTCTGAACTGAAATAGAGTGGATTCAGAGCCTGGCCTCCAATGCCCTTCTTCTCCCTGCATCAGAAGCCTCCTGTCAAATGCAATTTCCTCCAGGAAGACATGTATCTAGCTGAGATTTTCCAAAACCTGTCCAAGTGATTTGGACACTCACTTCTCATTAGTATTAATAGTAAATGAGCATGAGCATCTCCTCAGTGCCTTTGGAAATCTCTGACACATTTTTATTTTGGTGGCTGTTAAATGACTCTTTGGGCGATCTGCACCAGAAATGACAAATTTCCCATTTGTTTTCCTGCACTCGGATATTCCTAATGTCCATGTACCAAACGTCAAAATTTTCCCTCAAAAAGACAGCTGAGATGTGGTGAGAGGGAGGGCAGAGACAGACTTTGGCTGTGTTTGGATGAAAGGACAAAGTTCACATTCCAAAACTGTCTCCTCCACGGAGGGCTGCACAGACCAATTTTAGGATGATCCCACATTCCTTGTCATCTGTTTGTCACCGCCCCAGGCAGGGATGTCACTGCAATGGGAGCAGGGATGCAGAGGAGTTCCACGGCTCTGTGTCACAGGCGCTGAATCACAGGCAGTGCCCCGGAGAAGGGAACAGGAGGGAGGGGAAGGTGAACCTCTTTGGGAACACCTGGTCCATGCCCTGCAGCAGGGAACAGCTGTTCCTCTGAGATTTCCTCGATTTTTCAGTGTTGCACCTTAGATCACATCCAGTCCCTCTTACTGTTCCAGGAAACAGTAAGAAGAGAATGGGAACTGAAGAACAGCAAATTATTTCTTAAACTGACAAGAGATTATATTGACCCCTTTCCCCAGCAAACTGAGGGAGCAGAAAGAGGCTTGTAAGAGATTTCATTCCTGCTACACCCAGTTTCCACCTTTCACCCCCACACAAGGCAGAAGAAAGCCTTGCAAGCCACTTCTCCAGCCAAAACACTGCAAATCCCTTCAGACTGGACCACGGAGCTTTTCCTTTCCAAGCCCCACCTAAAGTCAGACTTACCAATGAACATAAATGCAAATAAGTGACTAATACTGAGCTCTACAAATCTATTTTACGTGGCTTCTTGATCTGTTATTTAACTGACATGCCTTCCCTTTTTGCCAAATGTATTTCATGTATATGTGTCTGTTTCCTATAATCTTTCCCATTTCTCTTATCGCTTGTATTTTAATAAACCACATGTACAGATTCAGTATCTTCTTTAGCAGCCAGAGAGGGAGATATATTTGTTCATTGGAGTTATTAAAATTCTAAATATCTCCCTCCTTTTATTTGATTTCAGTGAGATTCCAGACATTTTCTCAATACCAAGAAGATTGGATTCAGTGGAATATAAATCTGACAGAAGTCTTGCAAGGAAACTTTAATTTTCGTTCAAACTCCATTAATTTAAGATATCCCTAGAAGATGTGGACAAGGTGAACCTTTTTATGTGAACTATTTTTAACCCTAGTTTAAGATGAAACTGAAATGGATTTTTTTTTTTTGCTTCTGAACACTGAGAAAAATTCCTAAAAGCAAACTTGAAACTGTTATTTTCCTTTCATATATATATCTTAACTCCTGACAGAACTCCTGATGCCCACTTGGCTTAAGCAAGGACAGACTTAAACATTCAAATCTGACTTTTGGGGCATTATCTTCCTGGTATTAGTGGAATAAACTACTTAAAACAGAGTTCTGATTTCCTGGGGCCTCTCTGCTGCTCTGTCACTGCTGCTTTTTACATAGAGAGCACATTATGTTAAGAGGCTCTGCTCAGCAATTCCAGTATTTGCTACCAAGGGAGACTCCAGCAGTGATTTCTCCCTGATCCTTTGCAAAGCAGCAGGGATTTGTCTCCTGGTTTTCTCTCAGTGAACTCAGTGTCCTGTGGTTTTTCTGGATATATTCACTGGATATATTGTTCTACCCACAGCTGTTTGAAGGTACCTCTGGCCAAAGGGGGAGTTGGAGTTTATTCCAGTTGGAGTTTAAAACCCAAAGTAATTTTAATTGTTCCCCTTGCACACGAACCTTCCCACTCACAATAAGAACAGTGGGTGCACATTGCAATTTCAGGGGAAGAAAGTGCTTGCAGGGAACATTTAGGAGCAGGGACCAAAATCAGGGCCTGATGGACCACTTGAAACTTTCTGATCACTACTTAATGTCATCTCAGAGGTGTTAGCCACCAAAAAGATGACAAGATCACAATGAAAGATGGTAGATTTACATTAGATATTGGGAAGGAATTGTTCTCTGTGAGGGTGGGGAGGCCCTGGCACAGGGTGCCCAGAGAAGCTGTGGCTGCCCCTGGATCCCTGGAAGCTTTCCAGGCCGGGTTGGATGGGGCTTGGAGCAACCTGGGACAGTGGAAGGTGTCCCTGCACATGGCAGGGGGTGGAATTGGATGAGCTTTAAGGTCCTTTCCAACCCAAACCATTCTGTGATTCTATGAAGAAGCAAGTTTCAACTTCCCACCAATTCCTTTGGAACCACAGCAGAAAATTAATGCTCCAGGCTGCAGAGTCTTCATCTACTCCCCAAGAGGAGGAGAGCTGGCATTAAGAGTGCACCAGCTTTGCTGCTGTTGTTCCCAGACCTCTCCAAAACAACCAAACAGCAGTTGTGTGTGTTTCTCAGAGAGGAAATTTATCTAAACCTCCCCGTTTCTGGAGGCAGCCTGCTGCCACCTGCCTGTGCTGGCTGCATCTCTCACCGCCGGGTGATCAATCTCCGCTCCCTGCACCACTCTGCAGAGGGGCAGCCTCCTGCTCCCCTCCCCTGGCCCTGCTGCCATCCAAACCCCCTCCAGGCTGAAAAGAGCCAGGAGCAATTCATCTCACCCTCACTGAGGCCTCTGAAACCTTTCTCTACTGACTGAAGACTCTGCCTAGTTAAGCTCGTTTAGCTGACTTCTAGACAGAGTTAGGGAAGCAGATCCCACCAGTGCCAGGTTGCTCAGCTGCCTTATTTAAACCTGGTAATGATGTGCTGCAGTGTCAGCCCTTGCCTTTCCACCTCTTTTACCAGGCTCACAGCTAGTGGGAGATCTCACCATGGTGCCATGAACTCTGTGCCCCCAGCAAGCTCTGAACTCTGCACACCTTCACATCACAGCACTTCATCTTTACCTGGGTTTGTTTTCTTCCCCTCTGAAATCCCAGTGTTCCTACAAACTGTTGCACCCAGGCACTGCTGGTTCTGTAAATCATTTCTCAAAGCAGTCTGAACTACTAAAAATCAAATCACATTATACTCACACATTAAAGTTTTAATCCAGGTCTGCCAAATGCATGGTCATGGAGCTGAATGCGCTCAGCCAAAAAATCTGGAGTGTGGTGGTGGTCTGGGTGCCTTCCACATAAAGTCTATAGCAGGAAGACCTCTCTGAATCCTTCTGCAATTCCTCTTCTGTGACTCCCAGTTGGATTTGGTTGGGGGGATTTGTTTCTCTCTTTGGTTTTGGGGTTTCCTCCACTTCCGGGCCGTGAGGGACAGGAAGGTGCATTTCCATTCTGAGATTATGGACTGAATGCATTGTCTGAGAGCAAATATTGCAATGTGAATTATTGCAAATGAATGCAGACTCTGTTCACAGCCAGATCCAGTGATCAGAAATGCCTATGTCAGACTTCATCCCAGTTTTGTGACCAGGCACAGTTGTTAAAGTCACTTCCAGCTCCAAACAGTGTGGTTTGTTTGATGTGCTGGGAAGAAGAGGAAGACTGCCTGTAGCTTGCTTTGCAACCAGCTGGAGGCCAGCAAAAAGACAGATATGTGGCTGGGAAAGCAAAGTCTGTACATTATGTCTCACACTCTGCCTTTGAGGTGCAGCAAAGCAGGTCAGAGACTTGGCCATGCCAACCCACACAGCATCCTTTCCATGGATGGAGGCAGGAATCCAGTGGAGCTGTGTGCTGCATCCATTCCAGCCTCCTGGCACAGCACAAGAGCACTTCCACCAGAGGAACAGGGGTGGCTGCCACCAGCAGAGAGCCAACAGCTGGGCTGCAGGTGTGTGTTCACCTGTACTGGGATGAAGGGCTGTTCTCAGGAGCCTGGGGTGATACAGCAGCACCACAGACCCACACAAACACAGCACAAGGGACAGTTCCAGGAGATTTTAGGGCAGCACTTCAGGCCTGTGCAGGTTCTGAGGGCCCAGGTGACATGGCAGCATCTCAAAACTGCACCAACAGGGCACAGCACTCCTGAGGGGGCAGCTTCATGAGGCTGGGGATAAGGCAGTGGCTCAGTGCACAAACACGGTGTTAGAACTCTTGGAGGGACCGTTTCTGTGGCCAGGTGATCCAACTGCACCTCAAAGCTGTGTTAAGGCAGCACAACGCTCTTGGTGAGCCAGTGTGCTGCAGCCAGGAACAGGGCATCCCCTCACACCTGCCTCAGCTTGCTGTGGCTGGAGGCACAAACCCTCCATCGCCTCAGGGCGGGAAGCCGGTGCCACCTCATCGCCTCATGGAGGGGGAACTCTCCATTGTCCCTGGGCGAGGACCCGGTGCCACCTCTGGTCCCGGTCCCAGTTCCGCCCCAGGGCACGAATCCTCCCTGGCCCCAGGCGCTGTCCCAGTGCCGCCCTAGGGCGCGGTGCCGGTGCCGCCTCAGGGCACGGACTCTCCCTGGCCCCAGGCACTGTCCCACTGCCGCCTCAGGGCACGGACTCTCCCTGGCCCCAGGCACTGTCCCAGTGCCTCCTCAGGGCACGGACTCTCCCTGGCCCCGGGCACTGTCCCAGTGCCGCCTCAGGGCACGGACTCTCCCTGGCCCCGGGCACTGTCCCAGTGCCTCCTCAGGGCACGGACTCTCCCAGGCTCCAGGCACTGTCCCACTGCCGCCTCAGGGCACGGACTCTCCCCGGCCGGGGGCGCGGTGCCAGTGCTGCCTCAGCCGCGCCCGAGGCGGGCAAACGCTCCCGGCGCGTGCTGGGGGCGGGGCGAGACGGACCGGGGGCGTGGCCTGCGCGTGCCCGCCCCCTTTCCCCCCGGCCGGGACGGAAGGGGCGGGGCCCGGTGCGGCGCGCGCGCGCGCGCGTGGTTCTACGGAAGCCGGGCCGGCGCGCTCGTGTCCCGGCGGCGGCGGAGGCGGCGACCCCGGCCTGAGGGGCTGGGGGGGCTCCCGGGGGTCCGGACGGAGCCGGGGGCGGGATGGCGGCACCGTGAGGAGCTCGGTGAGCGGCGGAGGGGCGGCCTGGGGCCTGCGGCGGCGGCGGCGGGAGCTGGTGGTTGGGCCGGGGCGGGCAGGGCGGGAAAGCGGCCTCGGGACGAGGCTGGGGCGTGAGGGGAGAAGGGGCTGGGAGCGAGGAGGGGGCTGTGAGGGGTCGGGGTGTGGGGCGGCGGAGCGGGGGCGATGGACGCCGCTGCGGGGCGGGTGCCGGGCCGGGGGGTGAGGCCTGGGGGCGCTGAGGGGATCCCGGCGGGCTGAGGGCGCTCAGTGTCCCCTCTGTCGCTCGCAGCACCCTCAGCGCGGACTGGATGCCCACGGGCGGCAGGGCGCTGTCACACGCCGCCCGCGCTCTCGGCAGGGGCACCGCGCCGTTCTGCCCTCGCCCACAGCTCCCCTTGGCCAGACCCTTCTCCTGCTCTGCCGGAGTCAGCCCCGCTTGCTGGTGCCAGCTGCTGTTCCGGCCTGTCCCCGTGCCGTCCCCAGGGCAGCGCCGCGCTGCCGGCGCCGTTCCTCTCTCCCTGCTTTTGGGCGGCTGGCTGCGCTCAGCCTGCGCGGCTGCCGAGGGCATGGCAGAGCAGCGGTACTGCGTGGACTATGCCAAGCGAGGCACGGCGGGCTGCAAGAAGTGCAAGGAGAAGATCGTCAAGGGGATGGTGCGCATTGGGAAGATCGTTCCCAACCCTTTCACCGAGTCCGGAGGGGACATGAAGGAGTGGTACCATGTCAAGTGCATCTTTGAGAAGCTGGACAAGGCCAGGGCCACCACCAAGAAAATTGAAGACATCACAGACTTGGAGGGGTGGGAAGAGCTGCAGGATGAGGAGAAAGAAATAATCAACAAGTACATCTCAGGTGAGGCACCAGGCAGTGCCAGGGTCACTTTTCTCCTTACTTTCAAGTTATGCCAGAGATTGTCACCCAGCTGTGCCTTTGCCATGAACCCTCACAGATTTATTTGTGTGGCTTAGGGACACAGTGTGTGGTGCTGCTCCAATCCCTGTCTCAGCCCTGTAGGGAAGGGAAGAAATGGTCACTTCTGCAGTGACGCTCCTTGATTCATTTGTCACAGCTGACTGGGGACAAGGCTCAGGTGATTTAATTCATGAGCAAATAAAACCCATGAGGAAGCATCAGTTATTTTCCATCTCCACCTATTTCTGTGATCTTTAATGAATCACATATTCTTCTAACTTTTATCTGAAAAACATACAGTTTTTTTTTTTCTCCTCCAATTCCCATTTCTTTTAAGACTTTTTGCTTTGTAAGATACATAATATGGTGAGGGATGTATGAGATTATTCCTGACTGCCTCTTGGAACCTTTCTGCTTTCCAGAAGCCAATTCCAAGACTGGAGGTACCCCGAAGAAAAAGGTGATCGTGCAGGCAAAGCTCACTGCCACAGGACAGCTGACCACAAAAGATCCACCAAAGAAATTCTCTGGATTCACTGGTAAGAATTAAGACATTGGTTCTGGGAAATCAATTTATTTTAACCTCAACATCAAGAGGTGTTTTAGCTTGGCTCAGATCAGTAGGTTTTTATTTATAGATGATTTAGGGGTGTTTAGTTCTGGTTTGTCAAAAGCTGTCAGTGCTTACTAAGGTTGTCAGTCTTCAAAGAACATCTTGAAAGATGTTTGAATTTCCAGTTTTCCCAAGGAAACAAAGGTTCTGCCATGACCCACACTGTCAGGATAACTCCATCTCCCTGCATCCACTGGCTCATTCCAGTCAAACTGAAGGTGAAGGCTGAAGTTACACCTTGTGGAGCTCAAAATCTGGAAAAAACTGCTGAGGGATTCTCAGCTGTGTTCATGGAAAGGAAAACTTGTCCTGAGTAGCAGCTGCCAACAGGACAGTCCATCTGTGAGCTCTGACTGACCTGACACCCACCTGGAGCTCCAGACTGCCCTGAGACACAACACAGCCAAAGGCATCACCTCCTGTCAGGGACTGGTGTTAGGAGACAAAAGGGGATGGGGACATATTCCCCCATTTTAGAAATTACCTTGCTGTGAAGGGCAAAAACCTCTAAAGTAGAAAACAAAATTAATAAAGCAGAGGTATCTGGAAGGAGAAATTAATTTTCACCATGGTTTAGTCATATTTTTCTGGTAAGAATTCAGATCTAGGAAATTCTGGTGTAACGTGAAGGGTAAAAATAGTTGGAAGGCTTTTATAAAAGTCATAAATGTTAGCTCTGGGATTGTTCCCAGCTCGCCAGGCAGAGGTAACTTCAACATTTACTCCATGTGATGTGTTTGATGCAGCCAAGCCAAAGAATTCAGAAGATGCCCCTGCAAACTCTGCCCCCAAGGCCAGCCTGTCTGCAGCCAGGTGTGACCCCAAGCACAAGGACTGCCTGCTGCGGGAGTTCCGCAAGCTCTGCGCCATGGTGGCTGAGAAGCCGAGCTACAACGTGAAAACTCAGATCATCCAGGACTTCCTCAGGAAGGGATCTGCAGGAGGTATGGCTCCAGCTTGGAATTCTCAGCCTTCTCAGGGTCAGCTTCAAAGTCTGACCTCAGAAGGAAAGGTGGAATTAAAATCTGGTTCTTGGGTGGTCCCAGCCTTGTGCTGTGATGATTTCTGGAGGTAATCTTTGGAAAGTGAACTCTTTAAATAGCAAATGCAGACAAAAACGTCTCACTCAGGTGTTGTAGATGCCAAATTTAGTGCTGAGATCAGATTTAGAGGCAAATTGTGGCTATTCCCCTAAGAATTCCAAGCCCCAGCTGTGGGTTTTATCCCCAGGGTTATGCAAATGGACACAGCCAACCAGAGCCTGGACATCAAAGTAAATCCTCACAGTTATAATGTGCTGTCTTTTTTTTTCCAGATGGTTTTCATGGTGATGTATACCTGACCATTAAGATGCTGTTACCAGGTGTCATTAAAATAGTTTACAACTTGAATGATAAGCAGATTGTAAAGCTGTTCAGCAGGATTTTTAACTGCAACCAGGAAGAAATGGTCCGGGACCTGGAGCAGGTGAGTGCAGACAGCAGCTCTCTTAATTCCTGCTGTTCAGCCCTTTGCTTATGGAAATTCTGTAATGGTTTAGGTTTTTTACTCCTTACCTTGACTGTTAGAATGGGAGCTGGTGATTTATTTTGGTTTTCCTTGGCTTTAGCAGTTTTCATAGCATTTTCTGCCATCTGGAACCTGTAGAAAATCATGTTTGAGCAGAAAGCAGGATAAGAATTCACCTGGCAGAGCTTTAGAAAGCAAGACTGAAATTTTCTAGGCGAGGTGGGCTGCATCTGTTTGTCTAAACTCCTTTGTCTGGCACATTGCTACAGAACTGATTTATATTACTCTTTTTGTACCATCACATATCAAAACCTGGGATTCAATTAACAGACCTGTCACTGGCAGCTGCAGTTGGTTTGATACAATTAAGCTGCTACAATTGCAAGTGCTCAGTTGTGCATTGAGTCCCTGTGCACAGGAGCTGGTGATTGACTGTGCACCCTCTGATTCACTGCAAGGTGCAGAGGAGGAGTGAATTAGATAATAAAGGTAATTCTTTCATCTCTGCTCATTGCCTTGCTGTGTGCTGCCTTCTAGTGACTTCACTAGCCTGTCCCACATCCCTGGATTTACAAGTGGATTCATCCTGAGGAAATAAAGGGGCTGTGCTGCTGCAGCAGTGAAAAATAGAGCCATGAGATGATGCTGGTATTCTTAATTACCTTTCTTGGCAAATTAAACAGCTGAGCAGCTTTATGTGTCGTGGCAGCTTCCTTAGGTGTTTGATTCCAATTTCTTCATGCAATCCCAGCATCACTCCTGTCCTTTATCCTCACTGGAACCACGCAGACTCCCCAGTGGCAGCCCTGTTCTCTGGCCATGCCTCTCATCCACACCCTGGTTTTGTTTTTGGAGACAGGGAGATGTTTCTGAGACCATCAGGATCTTCTTTGAGCAGAGCAAGACCTGTCCTCCAGCAGCCAAGAGCCTCCTGACCATCCAGGAGGTCGATGAATTCCTCATCCAGCTGTCCAAGCTCACCAAGGAGGATGACCAGCAGAGTGTCCTGCACCAGATCAGTCGCAGGTGAGGGAAGGAATCAGCCTCTGAAGGTTTGCCCAAGCACTGGAATGCTTTTTTTACAAGCTGGAGAAGGTGAAAAATTAATCATGAGCTACTGAGACTGAACTTAATTAGCATCTGTAAGCTGCTGTTAGTGGTGTGATTGAGATACCTTGACAGCAATGGGGAACATTTGTGGCTCTTGCTCATGCCAGAGAACTTTGTCCCTGCCTGTCAGCACACTTCAATCAAACAAGTAACTTGCAATAATACCCTAATGGTGTTTAGCTGTTAATTAAGTTGCTGTTTTAAAGTATATTGGGAAAAAGCCTTCAAGTAATTTAGACAAAGATTCTTGGTCTGGCTCAGTTTGTGTTGATCTGAGGCTGAGGATTTTCCAATCAGTTCCTCTTGGTGCATTAATTAAGTAAATTTTGGAATGTGCATCAACACTGAGGCAGAGTTAACATTGGCATAAAGATGCTGGAAATCTTTTTGGATATTCCTTTATGTCTCTGAGGTGTCACTATTAACATGTGTCCTCAGTTACGTTTAAACCTTCTGCAAAGGATTTTTTAAGACACCTGGATGAGTTTCTTCATCCTTGATGCATTAATTAAGGGAATTTTGGAAGGTACATCAACACTGAGGCAGAGTTAATGCTGGCATAAAGATGCTGGCAAGCTTTTTGGATATTCCTTTGTGTCTCTGGATGAGTTTCTTCTTCTCAGCTGGAAAATCAGTTCACACCTTTGCTGAATCTTCTCTTCTTCAGGTGTACAGGCAACGACCTGAAGTGCATCATCAGGCTCATTAAGCACGACTTGAAAATGAACGCTGGAGCAAAGCACGTGTAAGTGACAGGAGCCCAGGAACACCCATTTCCTGAGGCAGCAGCAGGAGCAGCCCTGAGGCAGCAGGAGCAGCCCTGAGGCTGATCAGTGCCCCCTCTCCCCGGGCAGGTTGGATGCTCTGGATCCCAACGCCTACGAGGCGTTCAAGGCCTCGCGGAACCTGCAGGACGTGGTGGAGCGGGTGCTGCAGAACCAGCAGGAGGCCGAGAAGGTGCCGGGGCTGAAGAAGACCCTGAGCGTGCAGGCCTCACTGATGACCCCAGTGCAGCCCATGCTGGTAGGTTGGGTTCCCTCCTGGCAGCCAGGCACGGAGCAGAGACCCCCACCTGGCAGGGTCAGTGGCTGTGCAGGGCTCAGTGTTGCTTAATGCCAGTTTAAACAGCATCTCCTGCCACCAAATGTTCAATAAACTCAGTGCCTGCACCCTCAGTGCCACTGCCAAGCTAAAACCTTGCCTTGCTCTCAGTCTTGCTCTCAGACTTTTCTATTTGTTTGCTGTAATTGCAGAAGTTGATCCTTTCTCTAGAAATAATGTAAGCTTTTCCAGTGGATTAGAGATTCAAATGAGTCTGGCTTTCTGTGTGAACCAGGCAGAGTTAAATATTTACTTCTGGGCTGAGCACACTCCTACAGAAGGCACAGTGCACATTTTAAAGTGTTTGGAGGGGATAAGCACTGAAAAGCTGTAATTATCTGGGCATATGCAGATGACTCTAAGTAAGTGAAAATTAAGCAAAACTTGGACTTTCTAACAGATGTTCTGGACAAACAGCTCTACAAGGGAATTCACTGTAGCTCATTCATGAACTTAGGTAAGAGTAGCTTTATTTTCTGTGTATCACTGGTGTGGGAGAAATCAAAGCACAGAACCTTGTGCATATGGCAGAAAATACAGGGCTCAACCTGAGACCTTGGAAAAGGCTTCCAAATTTAAGGCCATAAGTAAGAATGTGAGTTAGTAGTTTAAGCAGAGACATATTAAGCTAATTAGTGGAAAGGTTTAAGGTTTTAAAGTTAAGATATAGAAGTAGTTATAAAGGTAATAAGTTTTAAGGTGTAGTACTGTAAGTTTTTGTGTCATTAGATGATTGGTCAAGAGAGTCCACACTGCAGCAGAGATGTGCAAGACAGATTAATTAGGGATTGGTGTGAAAGTGAAAACATTCTTTGTGGCAGTAGTTTATTGGCTAATTAACACTTAAGAGACCTTGTGACCACTGACCACCACTGACCACAAACTCCTGGCGTACGCGGTGAAGACGTTCTCACCCTTCATGAAACTGAAGGCAGTAAATCACTCTTTAAACATCTCTCTGGCCCCATTTCTGTTAAAATCCCAACAAGCTGGGTTTTGGGTGCTCTCTCCCCCAGGCTGAGGCCTGCAAGTCCATCGAGTATGCCATGAAGAAGTGTCCCAACGGGATGTACGCCGAGATCAAGTACGACGGCGAGCGCGTGCAGGTGCACAAGAACGGGGATCACTTCAGCTACTTCAGCAGGAGCCTCAAACCTGTGCTGCCCCACAAAGTAAGCACTGCCTCACCCCCTGTGCCAGCTCCTCCTCTGCATTCCCAATAGTCTCCTGCTGTAGGCAAGGAGGATTCCTTCTCTTGTAGACTTGTTGCTGGTTTCTATAGATGTGTAGAATGTGGGAAAGCAACGGTGGAAACTGTAATCATTTAATTCTGGTGCACAGTAAGAGCTTGAAATTAAATTTCATCTGTCTGCTGTAGAATCCTCTCTGTGCTCTGCATTTTGGGAGCCTTGGTGCCAGTTGGGTGACTTGGTTCTGTTTATGGAAGCCTCATTTTTCTATGTATAGACTGCATAGAAGTGCAGCTGTGCCACATGTGCCTCATACACTTGTAGAGAAAACACCTGCATTGGAGTGCATCCCTCTCTTCAGTCAGTTATTTTTCTTTTTTTTTTTTTTCTTTTTTCTTTTCCCAAGGTAGCCCATTTTAAGGATTTCATCCCCCAGGCTTTCCCTGGTGGGCAAAGTATGATCCTGGATTCAGAAGTTCTCCTGATTGACAATAAAACTGGCAAGCCACTTCCTTTTGGGACTCTTGGTGTGCACAAGGTAAAAAAAAATTAAATAAAAATTATTTTTTTGTGTTTGGAAGCTGTTACTCTGCTGACTTAAACACAATCTCTTATCACAGGATAATTTCAGAGCTCTGGTGCTTGTTAGAGCATCTGGGGAAAAAAATAAGATTATTGAGAAGGCTGATACTGAAAAACTCTAATACAGTAGACTGGATATTTACCTGATCACTGGCAGGACATTAACAGAACTTCATCTCAAGATATTAATATTAAAATACTAATTTTAAATTAATACTACAATGACACTAAAAAAATTTTGGAAAACCTTGCAATTCTGTCACTGTTTCTCATGGCTTGAGCAATGTATGGCAGCCTGGGAGAGCACAGGCATGCAGTGATTATTCCATGTAAGTGTTTGCTTGTGTCTAGACTGAATGGGGGTGAGGAAGAGGACAAGAAAATGAAAATTAAGCTGTAAGTGCTTAAGTTAAAAGTAGCCATTAATCTGCTGTCTGTAGAAGGGTGGTGGGGTTTTTGCAGCAGTAATGACAGATGTTGCATAGCCCAAAGCCATTAATATTTTTAGCATTATTTCCCATTCCTAGGAAATGAACATTTTTTATCTTCTTAGCTTGTGCTTGGACACGTTCAGTGTAAATCTTAATTCTCAGAATGCTTCTTCTAGAAGAGACACAAGCTTATCATACCTAGAATAATACATAGATAAAACCCTATCCTTTTATTACTTTGCTAAAACTGTTTGCTGTGACTGCAGAATTCTGTTAATTGTATTTCAGAAAGCTGCTTTCCAGGATGCCAACGTTTGCCTGTTTGTGTTTGACTGCATCTACTTCAATGACATCAGCCTGATGGACAGGTGTGTGTGTGGCAGGGGAGGGTGGCTGGGCTGGTTTCCCAGGATGAGCTGGCTGGAAAAGCCCACAAATGCAGACAGACCAGTTCACCTGGGCTGTCCCACTGGCCACCCTCTGGGAAATCAGGGCAGCGTGGGAGGGACCTTGCTGTGCCAAGGAGTTTCCCTGTGGAGCTCTCCAAAATTCTGGGATTAACTGCATCTCAGATCACATCCTCTAAACAGACTGTCAACATCAGAATTCCCATTTTATCACTTCCTGGAGGAAAGTAAGAACTGGCTGTCCTCTCTGGAACTGTCTAGGATCAATCATTTAATGACTTTGAGAGGTTTGTTTCAATGTTCCTGTTGGGATTGCTGCTTGTCCCTCACTCTCCCTGCCCTGCCCTAGGCCCCTCTCCGAACGGCGCCAGTTCCTCCACGACAACATGGTGGAGATCCCCAACAGGATCCTGTTCTCGGAGATGAAGCACGTCACAGTGAGTCCAGTGTGCCCTCACCACCCTGCTCCTCCACCACTTGGCTTGTTCTGGTGATTAACTCTGCAAATTCACCCTGCCAAAATGGTTCTCCTTCTTGAGCCAACGTTGTATTCCCAGCTTTTCCTGGCCCCAGGCCCTTCAGTACAATCTTGACTTGCATAGCTCAGGTTTTCTGGCTTGTTAAGGATTTTGTAGCCATTGTCACTCTGACCCTGTTAGGAGGAGCTAAGTCCTGTTGTCACTCAGTCTGTGCTGTGCAGTGCAGAGTGTGACTGAAGGGAGCCAGACTGTGCCACTTCCCAAACTGCCAGCTTCAAGTGCCACACAGCCCTGGGACATCCTGGCTGCTAAAACCTGCCTGGGACATCCTGGCTGCCAAAACCTGCCTGGGACATCCTGGCTGCTAAAACCTGCCTGGGACATCCTGGCTGCTAAAAACCTGCCTGGGACATCCTGGCTGCTAAAAACCTGCCTGGGACATCCTGGCTGCTAAAACCTGCCTGGGACATCCTGGCTGCTAAAAACCTGCCTGGGACATCCTGGCTGCTAAAAACCTGCCTGGGACATCCTGGCTGCTAAAAACCTGCCTGGGACATCCTGGCTGCTAAAACCTGCTTGGGACATCCTGGCTGCTAAAAGCTGCCTGGGACATCCTGGCTGCTAAAACCTGCCTGGGACATCCTGGCTGCTAAAAGCTGCCTGGGACATCCTGGCTGCTAAAACCTGCTTGGGACATCCTGGCTGCTAAAACCTGCTTGGGACATCCTGGCTGCCAAAACCTGCTTGGGACATCCTGGCTGCTAAAAACCTGCCTGGGACATCCTGGCTGCTAGAACCTGCCTGGGACATCCTGGCTGCTAAAACCTGCCTGGGACATCCTGGCTGCTAAAACCTGCTTGGGACATCCTGGCTGCTAAAAGCTGCCTGGGACATCCTGGCTGCCAAAACCTGTTTTTAGGCAGCAGCATGCTGGGGTTTTCCTTTGATCATGCACAAGCCTGATGCCCCATTATTTTCCCCATTGCTACTGATTTCTGTGGCTCCCTGGCTTTGGTGGTGAATACTTGGACATTCTGGGCAGAAGAAGGTTCAGAGGTCCCAAGGCAGTTGGATGGAGAAGGAAGCTGGCACTGCTGGCTGAGCAGGAGCATACCCAGCCAGTGGGGCAGCCACATCTCTGAGGGGTGTTTTTAACCAGACAAACCTTCTCTTCTGGGGACATACTCCCAGCTCTGTCACTGCATGTGCAGCAAAGAGAACATGTACAGGATTCTCCTTGGAAAAACATTATGAAATTACCTCATCCTCCCTCTGCAGGTGCTTTGGGTTTAGCTCCAAACAAAAAGCCTGAAGACTTCAGCCCTTTTTACAGTCCTGAGCTAACCATGATCCCTCTCCTTTGCAGAAAGCTTCAGACCTGGCAGACATGATCACCCGAGTCATCCGGGAGGGTCTGGAGGGGCTGGTGCTGAAGGATATAAAGGCAAGTTCCCATTGACCCTGCAGTGCTGTCAGCTGGGAATTGGGAATGGCAACAGAGCCAGCTCTGAGACACAGCCACACCCTGAGCATTCTGGAAACATCTCTGGGTTCCTCTCAGTGCTGACATCCAGTCCAAGCTGCTCCCCCTGCCCAGGAGCTGGGTGAAGGCCAGGGCTGTCTGAGGAGCTGCTGCCCACCAGGGGATCTCTCTGAGGGGCTCTGCCTTCCTTTGCACAGGGTAATTATGAACCAGGGAAGCGCCACTGGCTGAAGGTGAAGAAGGATTATCTCAACGAGGGGGCAATGGCTGACACAGCTGACCTGGTGGTGCTGGGGGCTTTCTATGGACAAGGCAGTAAAGGTAGGTCTGCAGCTGGCTTAAGCCACAGATCTGTCTGTTCAAGGAATCCCAAGGTTTTCCTGTTCCAGGCCTGCAGAATGAGAGTGGCTGGAGCAGTGATTGCCTGCTGCAGCCCATCATGTCCTGGCTGTGGGGTTGGCTGGGGGTTTGGCTGTGGGTTTGCTGGCACAGCAGAGCTGGAGCTGTTGGGCTGGGCTCTTGCACAGTGCAGGGGCTCTGTTCAGCTTTGTGAGTGGCCCCTGCAACCATCACAAGCCCAGGCCCCTTTGACTCCCAAAGGTGGGAAAGGGTTTTGGCTCTGAAAAGCTGTGGCTTGTCCTGTGTCCCTGTGCAGGTGGGATGATGTCCATCTTCCTCATGGGCTGCTACGACCCCAAGAGTGAGAAGTGGTGCACGGTGACCAAGTGCTCTGGTGGCCACGATGACGCCACCCTGGCACGTCTGCAGACAGAGCTGGACATGGTGAAGATCAGCAAGGTGAGAGGAGAGCCAAGGGATGCTCAGCTGCCCTTGAGATGCTGCTTCTCTGCAGGGTGGAAGTGCCCTGCCAGGAATGAATCAGAGTTAAAGCACATCAGCCCCTTGGCACAAGGGAGGTGTCAGAGCAGGCAGCCCCTGGAGGAGGCATTGCCTGGGATCTGTACCCAGACACTGAGTGGGAAGCCAGGCACCATCTGTTTCCTGCTAGGACAAGCTTTGTTGGGAAGATACCAATTTTTTATTTGGATTTTTGGGCACACTGTGATTGGCAAAGGCAGTCACTAGATGGGGCTGTGGGAGGGAAGTGCTCAGTCAGACTCTGGTGGCTCCATAACCTGGAGATGGAGTTAAGACTTCTTTGAGTGACTTACCTTGCTTTTCAAGACTGGACAAATAAACAGAGAGCTGAATTTTAATATTACCTTGACATCCTGAAGGCCATTTGCATCAAGGCTGTAGAATCTTAAAAAAAAAAAATTGGTAATTCTACATGAATCACAGGTGGAGCAACTGTTCTTGTTTGACACACAGAATGTCAGGAAATGAGGGCTGTGTTTGTGATTTTCTAGATGAGAGAAATGGCTGCAGATCAGTGCAAGTTTTATCCATGCAAAGGCAGTGTAATATCTCCATGCTGATCTAGGTTGTGTTTCAGCAGCTTCTCTTGTAGAATTAGGTTTATATATGATGATCAGTGTCAATTATGTTAATTTTGTGCTTTTAATTAATAGGATCCTAGTAAAATTCCAAGGTGGCTAAAAATTAACAAAATCTACTACCCAGACTTCATTGTCCCAGATCCAAAGGTAAGTGCTCTCATAATCATTTAACATTTCCCAGCCCTTACTCTGCAATCTTCTAAAAATCCCCTAGAAGGACAACTTAGAAGTTGTCTCTGTTACAAAATGAATCTTCATACTTGGAATGGGAAATTAAGCACAAGTTTTTATCTCTCAATCTTGCAGGTGCATTTGAGGCTAAGAGCTTCATGAAGAAATCACACCTGCAGCAGTTTTGGGAAATATTCTTGTGCATTAAATCCCTTCCAGAAGTGAGCTCACTTTAAATTTGAGATATGAGAAATCTGATTTAAAAGGGTCCAAACACAACTGCAACCCAGAATTTGCTGTTGTTGTAGGGAATGTGTCAGTATGCTCTGCATGCCTGAAGGAGAAGGTGTTAATTAGAAATTGGCATTTTGTGCAAGTGAAGGATCTCTGGCTTAGTGAAAAAGGAGCTTTTTCTAATGAGGCTGAGCAGGAAGGTCAGTTTCATTAGAAAACGCATCATGGGCAAAGCTGTTCAGATCCTTGGTTTAGCCCTGTATGAATTGAGCAGCCACAGCTCTGAGATGTCCTGGGGTTGGGAAGAGATGGATGGAAACAGCTCTGGTGCTGCTGTTCAGGTTGCTGTTCCCTGCTCCCATTGCTGCAGGTCACAGCCTTTGGTGTGAGATGGTTGGCCATGAGCCAGCGTTTCATTTGCTTTGGATGGAATTCCTGTCTGTAAAGGGACAGGAGGTGATTTCCAGGTGATGGAGCTGGAACATGGCAGCGTGCTGGGGTGGAGAGCTTGGGCTGAGACAGGAGCTGGCCCTGAGGGCACCCAGGGTGACGTGGCTTCCTCCCTGTGTGCAGAGGGCGCCGGTGTGGGAGATCACGGGGGCCGAGTTCTCGCGGGCCGAGGCGCACACGGCCGACGGCATCTCCATCCGCTTCCCGCGCTGCACGCGCATCCGCGACGACAAGGACTGGCAGAGTGCCACCAACCTGCAGCAGCTCAAGGTGGGTCAGCACAGGCCCTGCAGCACCTGCCACCAGGCAAACAGAGCCTGCAGGGAAGGCACCTGCTGCCTGGGATGGCCCCTTCCATCCTGTCACGCCAGGCTCGGGCTGGGTTGTTCTGCTGTGGAGGCCTCTCGGGTCCCCTGAGCTGTTTTGTTGTTGTGCCCTGTCAGAGAGGTCTCTGCTGGCAGCTGGTTCCAGCTGTGACATGCAGAAGCTCCTCTTCCTCACAGGTGGCCACAGAATCACAGAGTGAACTCGGTTGGAAAAGACCTTTGAGATCATCAAGTCCAACTCGTGACCTAACAGCTCCTCATCAGCTAAACCCTGGCCCTGAGTGCCACCCCCAGGCTTTTCTTAGACGCATCCGGGGATGGTGACTCCACCACCTCCTTGGGCAGACCTCGATTCTCTCCAGGCTCACTCAGTTTCCCATCAGTTGCTGGACTGGAGATGCCTTTGGGAAGTGCCTGTGGGGCACAGAGGTCAAGTGGCACCAGCCAGGACCCTGGGGCTGCAGCCACCCCCTCACCCTTCTGTGCTGAGGGGAAGGAGCCTGGTGCCAGCCCTGGCACTGGGGGAGCTCCTGTGCTCAGGGGAGTTGCTGCAGTTTGGGGCTGGCAGCAGCTGCCAGGGCTGCTTGTGCCATGGAAAGCAGGAGGGGTGCAGCCCCCCAGGGCCTGCCAGGATCCCTGTGGGGAGGAGAGAGGAGCAAACCCCTCTGCAGATGGGCCCTTCCCACAGTGAGCACTGGGCACTGCTCATCCTTCAGGCTCTGGTGAATCATGCTCTGTCTCTGTAGCAAATGATGGGGATGTGGCTTTTGCTCCTCCCTCTGTGGCTTCCCTTAATGCCAGGAGAGGGGTGGAATGCAGGGAGCTGGGACAGAGTTGACAGGAAAATGACTGCAGAGAGGTGCAGGAAGAGAAAGCTGTTGAGCAAACACTTCAGGGGGGGAGAAAAGCAGAGCAGTCTGTGCATCACAGCTCGTGTCCAGTGTCAGACATGATCAGTGCTGTTTCCTCTGGGCAGGAGCTGTACCAGCTCTCCAAGGAGAAGGCTGATTTCAGTGTTACAGCTGGGGAGGAAGATGAGTCCACAGCTGGCAGCAGTGGAGAGAATGATGGGAATTCCAGGTCTTCCACCCCTCACAGCAGTATTAAGAGTCCCCCAAGCAAGTCACCTGCAAAAGCCCAGAAGGCAGAAGGTAAGATGATGGTGCTTCAGGGAGGAGCCTGAGGCTGTGTCCTCTGTGCTTGGGAGAGGCTGGCTCTGGGTCCTTGTCTTGATGATCCCACCTTTCACGTGGCTCTCAGGGATAATGGGCAAAGCTGTTCAGATCCTTGGTTTAGCCCTGTATGAATTGAGCAGCCACAGCTCTGAGATGTCCTGGGGTTGGGAAGGGATGGATGGAAACAGCTCTGCTGATGCTGTTCAGGGTGCTGTTCCCTGCTCCCATTGCTGCAGGTCACAGCCTTTGGTGTGAGATGGTTGGCCATGAGCCAGCGTTTCATTTGCTTTGGATGGAATTCCTGTGTGTAGTGGGACAGGAGGTGATTTCCAGGTGATGGAGCTGGAACATGCAGCAGATTGCTGGGCAGTGTCACAGAGGACAGAGTGGTGACAGCACGGAGGGCAGGTGGCAGCAGCAGCCTGGGCATGGGAGCAGGAGGCTGCCCCACACCAGTGCCAGTAGAAATATGTGTCTCACTGGTGACAGTAATTCATGGATTTCCCAGAAAGAGGGGAGGAAACTTCTCCATTCTGCTCTTTACTCTCCCCCAACATTAATACACAACCAGTGTCTGGACAGAGCACATGCACGAGCCAAACTTTTGTTTTTAGAGAGCAAAGGAGTCATTGGATCCCCGCAGAAATCCGAGGAGAAACGAGGGGAGAAGAGAAAAGCATCTGAGATGGAGGACAATGGAAAAAAGGTACAGGCAGCACCCGGGGCGGGGCAGGGGGAGGCCGAGGCAGCTGTGGTCTGTTCACTTCCCTTCCAAGGAACGTTTGGCCCAAGCTCTGCTTCTCCTTCCCCCCAGCAGCCCCTGCTGGACATTTTCACGGGGGTGAGGCTCTACCTGGCGCCCTCGGTGAAGGACTTTGCCCGAATCCGCCGCTACTTCATCGCCTTCGACGGGGACCTGGTGGAGGAGTTCGACACGGCCTCGGCCACCCACGTCATCGGGGACATGGATGACAACCCCGGGGCGCAGCGCGTGACGCCCCGCTGGATCTGGGAGTGCATCCGCAAGCGCAGGCTGGTGGCGCCCTGCTAGCACAGGACAGCTGGGAACGGGGAGGTGAACAGGGAGATTCCTCCCTGGAGGGGTGGATGGAAGGGCAATGCCCTCCAGGGATCCAGAGATCAGAGCAGCCCTATGGAATGAATTAAAAGTTCTCTGAACTGCTCAATCCCCTTTGCCTGCCCATGCTGTAGACCACCACCCTGATCCAGGTGCTGGTTTAGTCTCCTTGGGTTTTTAAAGTTTGGGTATTTTTATAGATAAAGAAATAAAACTGAAGCAGCTTCTCCTTTGCTGTCAGGACTTACTTTCCAAAGGTTCTTCTCTTCCTGTTCAGGAAAACAGACCAGCAGCTCCACGGGACTCCTGGCTGTGCTGCCAAGGTTATTTGTGTTGTCAGGTAATTTTTTTTCCCCCTCCAGCTCTTCTGTACCCCCCACCCCCACTAACATTTAAGCACCTGGGATCCCAATTCCTGGCTGAGGTTCAGCAAAAGCTGTAGGATCTCTGCTTGTAACAGTCAGAAACAAAGTTAACTAAATCACATTTCAACTTTATTATAAAATTATAAACCAAACTTCTGTACCAAAACTAGTAAGTTTTAACTGCCATAGTACCAGAGGATTTAATAGTGAATAACATGCCCTTTCAAGTAGAATATTAACTTTTAAAATCTTTAAACAATGTACAGTGTACATAAAGCACATAAATATTTCCATTTACTTTATTAGTTCAGAACATTATATTCCTTTGGATCATTAATCAGTTTCCTCCAGGTTTTGATTTTCCTTTAGAAACAACTCACTCGTATCCATAAGCAGAGAATCCATTTCTACAAGGGAAACAAGAAGAGTCCTCCCTTCACAAAGCACATTTTGGAGTCACAGGGTGGGTGGATCTTCTCATCCCTAAAATTTCAGGCATTGAGCTGCAGCGTGATTTATCTGCTGTAGAAAATAAGCCTACCCTCTACAGGGAAAAGCACATCTATCCATAGGGGAATCATCATCTTCCTGCTAAATTCCCCCCAGCCCTGAGTTCATTGAAAAATATGACAACATGAATTTTCACAGTGAATTTCCTAAATGAGGCTGTTCAGTACTTTTTGTCTTCCTGCAGCTCTTTGAGGTCCCTGTGCCCTCTCCAGAGCAAACAGAGTCACTCCTTACCTGCCCTTTTTTCTGTCACTGACTTGGTCAGATCTGTTCAACCTTAAGTCAAAGATTGAGGAACAGCCTGACCTGGGACAGAGGTAGAACTCAGAATGCTGACTGCAGTGAACTGCAGCAGTGCAGTTTTGTGAGTTCTGAGAGCACCTCAGTGAGAAATCCCTGGCTCTCCTGCCCTCCTGAGCCATGGATTTCTCATCTCAGGAGCTGTTTTGGCTGCAGCTCCCAGAGCAAAGGCCCCACACTCCCTGCACTGTCCCTGCTCAGCACACACGAGGTGAATGCACTGCTGCCATCACTCCCCCTGCACAGGAGCTTTGGGTTTCCCTGCAGCTGCACCTCTGCCTCAGGAGCTGTGCAGGACTCAGTGCAGGGCCCTGTGGGTCTGTGCTGGTCCCTGCTGGCAGCCAGGCTGGCACACAGAGCCAGGGAAGCTCTGCCCTGGGGCTCTCACCCCACAGCTGCCCTGCAGTGAGGGCACAGGTGATGGACACAGGGCAGCAGGGGGCTGAGGCTGGGCTGTGGAGCAGCCAGGGGCCCTGGATCCTTGCAGGACACTGAGGGGAAAATAACACCAGTTCCAATCACCTCCAGCAAGAACTGCCAGGCTTCTCCAGCCAGTCCCTTTCAGGAGAGCTGTCAGGGATCAGGCCACAGCCCTTCTCCCCACCCTCACCAGCAGAAAGGACAAATTTGTTTTTGATAAGCAATGGAAGGTAACAGAACTGTAAAACAGCCCTGGGCAGGATGGGGGAAGCTGATCTGCAGTGGAGATTGCTCATGGATCCAAGGGAGACAAAGGCTTTCTTCCATGATTCCCTTCTAAAAAAAGAAAAAGTCACCTGTACTTAAATATGATTGTGTAGCAGTGGAGGCCTCACTGCTCTGCAGCTCTGTGGTTTCCTCACTAAGCCTGGGGAAGCCTTGGATTTGTAGCTCCCTCAGCAAGTGAGGGCAGCTCAGTTTGAGCCCCACCTCTGGCACGTGCTGTGGGGACAAAAGTCGACAAAATCAAACCAGAAACCTCCCCCTGGCACAGAAACAAGAACCCAGCACACAGGGCAAGGCTGAGCCTTCCCAGCCTCCCTCCCCAACAGTTTTCAATGATACAAAGACAACCTTGATATAAAACGACACATTTTTCCACAATTGCACTAGGCTGGAATTAGGGAAAGCAGGGGCTGTCTGCCTGTCCTGCAAGCATAACAATTTTACATTAAATTAAAAATAACATTAACAAGCACAGTGACATTTTAATCTTCGAAAATCACGTTGTTGCTGGGCATAGCCTGAGCAGCAAAACAAAGGACACTTTTTGAGGCCCCAGTTCACTTTATTATTCAGAGGAAAATACAAAACCTCTGGAGCTGATCTTCCTGGTGGAAAGCTGGGCATCCATCTGTCCTCACATTATCCTAGGATGGAGGTGGTTAATGATTGCTGGCAATGAGCTCCAAGGAGTCCAGGCACTGCGGTGTAAAGCACGATGGTGGCGTGAGCGGTCGGGCATGGCTTGAGCAGAGCAGCTTTCCCCAGGCTTCCTCCTTCCCTCCCTCGCAGGGGCTCCACGCTAATCTCCAAGGTAACTACTGGCAGGGATGTTGGCCCTTTCCCTAAGAGCACTGAGGCTTTAAGGCACAGCAGCCCTGACCCCAGAGCCACCTTTATGTCCTGAAGACGTGCACGGCCCTGATCACGTACTGGCGGCAGATGGGGCACTCGCTCATGCGCTTCCCGCACTTGGTGCACGTCACCATGTGCCCGCACTCCAGCAGCACACAGTCGATGGGAGCGTCCATGCAGATCCTGCACAGGTTGTCCTCGGTGCTGGGGGGCCCAGCACCACCTGAGGGGACACAGAGCACGCCTGGGTCAGACAAAGGGAGGTGTGGCAGGGTTGGTGCAATCCCAGCGGGCTCTGCTGAGGGTGTTGAATTCCTCTGGGGAAATGGTTTGTCCCCAGAGACCCCCTGATGTCTGTAACTATTAGTTTGACCCTGTTCTCCCCTTATCTCTGACCTATTGGCTTGCTGCCAGCTATCTATCCTAGACAGAGAATAGATAAAAACCCAGGTTCTTCCTCTTCTGTTCTCTTTGGCCTCGGGAACCCCTTCGGGAATAAAGCCTTGGAATATCCCCTGAGGTCAGAGCCTCTTTTGAATCTTTTACCCTCTCCCTGAAGTATTCCTCCCAAAGCTCCCCAGAAACTGAGCGAGCACAGGAACCCAGGGGGGCAGGGGGGAGCGCTTCATGAAGGGATTCTCTAAGGGACAAGGTCTGCAAAGGAATTCTCCTTGTGGCTGCTCCATCAGATTTCTGAGAGGTGGAAACAAATACCACTGAGATTCTCAGTGATGAGGCAAATAAAGCAACATGGGTGTCCCTTCCCAAGTAACAGCACAAGAGGAAATGACCTCAAGTTGTGCCAGGGAGGTTGAGATAGGAATTTTTCCTGATACCTGTTTTCAAAAGGGTTGTCAAGCTCTGGAACAGGCTGCTCAGGGCAGTGGTGGCATAAACAACCTGGGAGGGGTGTTAAAAAGCCATGTAGATGTGGCATTTGGGGACATGGTTTAGGGTGGCCTTGGCAGTGCTGGTTGGGCTGGACCTTGGAGGGTTTTTCCCAATAAACAATTCCATGATTAAGGATCTCACTCACCAGTTTGATCGTCAGTATCCAAAACTGCAACAGAAGAGAAGGATTTGGTGAGAATCTGAGAAGCTGGGAGAGAAGCATTACCAGGCAGGGGCTGAGAAGCCTGAGGGAGTTGCTAAACCAAAACTGCTTTTTGCTGATCAGCATGGGAGGCTCAGGCTGGGCTCTGATCAGGACAGGTTCAACAACTGACAAGAACTCTCTCCTACACTGAGCTCACAGAACAGTTAAAGCTTCCCAGAGATAAGGGATCCAAAGGGATGTCTCAGCTTCTAAGACAGCCTTGGAATGTGTGCAGAGTTTGGCTTCCCAGTGCTGCACCTGCAGCACCCCTTGTGCCAGTTCCTCTGCTGTTACACAATCACCAAGTGATTGAACACAGACACACAGTGAGTAAAAGAAAAGGATAAATTGCCTCAAAAGCACATGATAATGAAAGAATATAACCCCAAAGCTGCTGTCTTAAATCTTGGATCATCCATAGAAGACAAAGCCTAGAGAGACGTGTTTAAGAAAACACAACTTTGGACAGCACTGAGAAACAAACGTATGAAATCAAAGTGTTGAAGTCACGTTTCTCTTGTAAGTAATTTACAAATATGTGTCTTTCTTAAGAAATCCCCTAGAGGTGCAAACTGGCACCTGGAAAATCAAGACAGATCTTCTCTGTGCACCTGTGTCCCCTCACAGCCACCAGTGCAGGCCCAGCACATGCAGCAGGAACACTCTGGTGGTAAGAGAGTGAAACCCCAGCTACCCAGAGCTGGGCAGCCCTGGGAGCCACTGCTGAGCACACACCCTGAATCTCCCAGCTGCTCTTTGGTGGCAGTTTCCTGCCTGGGCAGGGCATTGCCCTGCTGGCTTTGCCAGGTACCATGAGCTGAGGGATGAGAGCTCAGCACATCCAGTCATGTCCAGCACCCACCAGCAGATGTGAGGGCGAGGCAGTGCCCAGTGGGATCTGTTGGCATGCACAACACCAAGGGTGAAGGATGCACAGCCCCTGTGCTGCTGCTGCAGGGCTCCCACAACTCTCTCCTCAAACAACAAGGAGTGGTGAGCAGAGTTCATCTCCTTTCACTCTGTACAAAACACTCCCTCCTTCCTCCTCACTTCGCTGCACCAGAAGTGTAAGGTAACTTCTATTTCCTCATACAGCCGTCTGTAAAAAGGCTAAACCTGGGCAACAGGCACAGGTTTGCTAAGCTTCTCACCTAAATGCTGCAGGTCCTTCTCTCTGTAGAGGCGAGTGACCCTCTCCAGCAGCTCCCACTTCTCACAGCAGCCTTTGTAGTTGACGAAGTTGCGGGCCAGGATTTCCTTCAGCTGCCGCACCGAGAGCGCGTTGATGTCCCCGATGCTGGTCAGGTCCGACAGGGAGGCCTTCCTGCCCAGCACCAGGTTATCCTCGGAGTCACTGGACTGGGAGGGAGCAAAGAGGGAATCATTCCTGCCCTCAACACCGTGAACTAAGATTCCAATCAACTCTCAGCACGTGCAGGAATTCGGGTCTGGATGTACAGAGAAGTGGCTACTCTGAATTCATCTATCAGAAAGGCAAATCTTGAGACAGAACTAAATAATTTCTGCTGTGGTGTCCAAGTGACACCAGTTCTTTCTGCATGTGGAGGACAAGATGATGCCACAGAAGGGATTGATTTGGTTTGGTCAGTCTCAGTCACTGTTCACCTCTGGCAGCAAATCCAGCCCAGGAAACTTGGTGTTCCCTGTCCCTGGAATTCCCTCCAATGCCATCCAATTAAAGGACACACAAACCTCTATCTCATCCTCTGCTGCTGCTTCTTCTTCTGCTGCATTCTCAGCTGCTGTTCCATAGGCTGGGCTCGGAGGGACGTGACCATTGGCCTGGAAGTGGAAAGAAAGCTTTCACCAGCTGTGGGTTTCTGGAGGGAAATCAACTCCAGGGCAGTGTCACTGCAGTCCCTGACCTCTGGAAGGACACAGGCAGTACAAGGCACAAGCCAGGCACACTCACAGAGGGTTTTCCCTGGGCAGCACTCACACAAAGCAACACTTGCTGAAGCTGAACCTTGAAAGCCCCAGCACAGAACTCCAGGCTGGATCAGGAGGAGACCAGGTTTATACACCAAATTTGTCTGTGTGTATCTGCAGTCCTTCCCTGAGGGTCACACTGTGCTGTGCTGTGCTGTCAGAGCTCTCAGTGCAAGGCTCTGCAGAACCCTGCTCTAACACAGCTCAGCTCTTCACAGTAACCAGGCAAACACTTCCTCAGGTGGGGTCTGCAGTGGGCAAACAGGAGACACCGAGTGAGGGAGCAGCAATGACAGAGCTGGAGAAGAAAAGCTGGGCAGCTGCTTTGAACATTTGATCAAATGAGCAGTGTAATTTCAGCTGACTCACCCCCAGCAGCCACTGCTCCCTCTGGTTTCCTACTGACAAAGAGGCTGTAATGTTACCACCCCACTTATCCAAGTGGGGACTTGTTAATATTTACAGAGCCCCAGAGTAACAATCAGGATCAAAGAGCCTGAACTGCAGCAGGATGTCATGCAAGTCCTGACAAGAAGATGAAATGTATCATGGGGCAGGAAGGGAAGACAGCAGAGCTGGTAAAAACTGGGAAACCAGGGAACGAAAACGCCTTTTAATGGTTTGTAAAAAACATTCTCCCAGGAGAACTCCACTTTTGAACCAGATATATCTGCTGAGGAAGCAGAAGGTGCACACATCTTCACAGCTCTGGCCCACAGGGAACTGAATACACCCATTAACTTTGTAATAGGACAAGGAGCAGATGTCAAACACTGAGTAAACTTCCCTTAGCAGAGAGCAGAAAGACAAACACAGCAAGGTCAATAAAAAATAATTAAGCTCAAATGCCCCTGCCAAGGTTCATCAGAACTGCAGGTTCATCATAAACCAAGAGTTGGCAACAGACTCAGGGTTTGTCTCCTATTGATCTGAGTGCAGGAGACACCAAAAACCTCACCCACCCCCCATCACCTCTGATCAGTTCCAGCTCCAGAAGTGCTTTAGACTGTGCTTGTTACCTGACACATGAATTAAAGAACGGCATCAACTATTTAATTACACCTACAAACACTGCCAGAAGCCATCAGCAAGTACCAAAGGAAGCAGTCACAGGAGCATCTTGTGGCAATGGAAGTGTGGACCAGAGCACCAGAGAAAACACATCCCAGAGCACTGATGATGTTCTGAGAGTGAACACTGATATATTCAGCACTGCCCACCACATTCAATTCCATAATGAATGGCCCATCAAAGTTAGTGACAACAAGTCACAGCTTTACACAGCAAAAGCACATGCAACATCCTAGTAGTTAATCCAAAAATGAATGAGTTTGCAGGAGATGGTTCTGGCCAGAGACTGTACCTGTTGGTGTTCCTGAGCTTCTGAACTTGAGATGGGATCTGCAGACACTGAGGACTCATCGTGTGAGGTAGGAGAGGCCAGGTTGGTTGTGGGGTGACTCACAAAGTCTTGCTGTCCAGGGGCACTGGTATTAAATGTGTTTGTTCTTATCTGATCTTCCTGGGTGATTGCAGGCTGCTGGCCAAGGATCAGGAATACCAGGTCCTCCTTTTCACGACAGAACTCTGTGGAGATCTCATGGAGCGCCAGGTAATCCCGCAGATCCTTCACCTTCATCTTGATCAGCTCCTCCCGCTGAAAGGCCGTGGCTCGGAAGCGCTGGCAGAGGTGGCAGAGCAGGGGCCCACCCTCGGCCTGGTTTGAGCAGGATGTGCAAAAGTTCTTCTTGCAGTCCAAGCAGATGTGCTGGGAAAGAGAGGGGAAGGAATCAGAGCCAGCCCGTGCCCTGTGCCCGCAGCGGCCACGGGCAGCGCTCCCCTCCCGGCCGCAGCCGAAGGAAGCAGCAGCTGCTCCTAAAGCACCACCAAAACCTTCAATCCATGAAAAAGTGTCAAGTGCTTGATGCCCATGTTCCTAGAGGAGGAAAAGGATTGAGCCCTGAGCAAGCAGCAGGTTTCTCAGTCCTCAGAGAAGCCCCACTCCATCTACCCAGAATGAAATGGGATATCCTGACAAGATTCCCTCACATGACAGGAATTTTCTGCACCTGCTCATGCAGTTAAAGCCAGAGGAAATCAGGAGATTGAGGCAGCAGACTTGTAAGTGAATTCCAGCCAGTTGTGCACATTGTTCTGTGCATTAGGAAGCTCCAGCATTGAAGGGAACTACTTAAAAACATCTCTTTCATAAATACCTGCTATGAATGACCTTCCATCCCCTTTTTTTTCCTCTCCAATCTGCTGCAATCACGGAATAAATCTTTGTTTCACCGTAAGAGGGACAGGGAACAGCAAGGTCTCACAGACATCAAAGAATCTGACATTTATTTATACAAAAATAGCTTATTTTGAAAACAATATGCATACTTGATACCAGTTAGTGCAAGACAGAAAGTGTTGGAAGTTTTGGAAATACTATGTCCCAGACAGTTAAAAACATTACAGATTAAATTGTGTTGTTAAATGTTTGTATTTGATCTGTCACTCAGGGCTTGATTTTCAAAAGCTCCAAGCACTCACAGTCCATGCTGACTTCTGCAGAAACTTGACTGCTCAACCCTTTGGAAAGGCAAATTCTATGTTTTTCAATAGAATAGCAGCAGAACAGCCACATTACTGTTAAAAAGTCCTGAGGGAAGAAAGATGTGGTTTCAGTGCTGGTTAAAAATGTTAATTCACAGTCTCAGAGAAGCCAAGCACCTCTCTGAAATCCTGACATCCTGATCCTTCAGAGCTGTGCAAGGACAAACACACAGGTGGAGCTGAAGAAGTAGTAAATACAATCTCAAAGACAAAAAACTGGTTTATGAACTGCTGCAGTGATTGAAGAACATCCCAGCTGACAGAAAGCAGATGCTGCTCGTGTTTTACAGGGTGTAAATACACTACTTGCTTACAAAAGCTCTTTCTGAGGCCCTTTTCAGCCTGAAAGCCTCGCTGTTCCCCATTAACACCTCCAGGCCTCTCATTTAGAGCCTGTACTACACTCACAGTGACACTTACTGGAAACAATCCCAATTTCCTGCTCATGCATTTTAAGACATGAAAATTTCTACCACAGAGAGAACTCTTGAAACCTCATCTCAAAACTGCTGTTTGGGGGCCTGCCAAGGACAAGTGACTTTCACCAATCACAAAGCAAGGCAGGAAGGGCAATTTCCACAGAATATCCCTTTGGAAGAGTTTTCCTTAACTTCATCACCATATAAAAAAATTAATATGCAATTGACTTTTTGTGACCCTGTGATTGCAGGAGCAATCCTGTTCCTCGGGAAATTTTCAGGGCAGAGACAGGAACTGATGGCTGTGTGTGCCTACAGCAGGGCAACAAAACAAATCCACAAGGGCAGAGAAGTGGAAAATAACCTTGATGGTAACACTTGCCCTCTGAATCCCCCATGGGAGCCATCAGAAGAACTGAGATTAAAAAAACCCCAACAACACAAAAACTGCACAAAACAACCCAAAACCCCAAACACTTTTCTCTGGCAGGGGAAGCCTCCCCATGCCCTGCAGGTTGCCAAACTGGCTCCAAAGGGAGCCCCTGGATGGCCAAGGACTTTCCAGCAGCCAGAAAACCCCTACTTGGGCACTCCCATCTTTAGGTATCACAAAGCAAACACAGCACAAGGGCTGCTCTATCAAACACGTTCTTGCAATTAACAGTAATGCTGCCTCAGTTATCAAAGGATACATTTGGGAAGTGAAAATAAACCCAGGCACGTCTCTGACTTAGCAGCTCAGCACTAGGATTTATCTTCAGAGGGAAAAAAAAACACCTCCCCAGCCTGTATCTGAGCACCAAGTGTTTGAACATGGACATTTTGGCTACATCTCAGCACCAAGCACATCTTACAGCTTCACTGAACTCTGACTGAAAGGGCAGGGATTCAAGGCACTGCGTTCTTCAGAAGGATTGGTTTCAAATGTGGCTGTACATTTAAACTTTCCTAAAAGGTCAGGCCACATCTGACTGCTGCTGACAGCACAGTCAGCATGGTCAGACAGCCCTGAAATGCTTTACGTGGGGGTTTTTGTTGGTTTGTTGGGTTTGGGCTTTTTTAAAGCAATCCAGGCTATCCTTATGGTCATGTAAGTGCAGAAGGATTTAATTTTTATCCACTTTATTTCAGAACAAACATTAACTGGACACTGGAGTTCAAAGGTGCTGCCTCTCCCAGGAGAGAATGCAGTTTTCCATGCTGTCCTTGCAGCACAGTGAGACTTCACACACTTCTCCCTCCATAGCAACAGCCCTGAGGAATTACCATGGCTCACAAACACCCAGTGATGTTTTCAGCTCCCTCACAGACCTGACGGGTGAGCTCTGGCAGCCCCTCCTGAGCTGTTCCAGCATTCCCACCTGCAGCACCAGGCTCCAGTCACTCCCAGAGATCCCTGCTCAGGAGCTGGGGCAGCAGGAAGGTGGGAGGAGGTTTGGGAGCCCCTTTTGGAATACAGAATAAAAACCTCAGACTCAATTTCCCTGACAGCCTGGAGCGGGAGCAGCTGGACATGAGCATGGGTACAGACACCAGATCCCCCAGGAAAAGGGGGAAGCTGCTGAGGGCAGGAATGTTTCCAACAGCTTTAGCAGATCCTCTACAATTTGTGCACCAGAGCTTTCCCTCTCCCCAGTCAGAGCTCACCTGGAGCCTTTGATGGCTCTGTACAAGACACTGCTCCAAGGGCAGCTCATTCAGAACAGGTATTTAGGAGATTCTGGGGAAATCAGGGCTCTGGTTCTGCTGTTGAGCTCACAACTGCCTGAAATGGTTTCATTTCAGAATTATCTCCATCCACTGTTTGCAACCATGCCCAACAGCAAGTGCTGGGCCCAGGGTAACTCTCTCCACAAGCACTTGTGAGGACATGTGGCTGAATGAGGACAATGTCAAAGACAACACTACAGAGTCACGAGCAGGGACAGTCCCACTGCAGCTGACCCAGCACCAGGAGAACTCTCAGCACACTCACACACCCCATAATATATCACCAGAGTTTGATTCCTGAAGCAACTACACTTGTCAGTGCAAAAATGCATCAACATCCCTCTTGTCCTGGGAGTAGAAAGCAGCAGCTCTGCCAAGACTCACCATTCCTCAGATGTGTGTCCTCATGCATAAATAACAAAGTGCAAGGAAAACCAATTTATGAACTTTCCCATGTAATCTAAAAGGGCTGTGGCCAGAATTCACCATTATTTTTAAATTCTCAGATACTTAAGTTCAGCAGCTATAGATCAGACACTTCTTAAGCCACAGAGTGTGTACACAGAACAATTTTCCTCATTGGAACACTTTCAAGCATCATTAAAGGACCCACCATGTCCAAATAATGCCCCAGGCACAGTTGGCTGTCGAATTAAGTCTCATTGTACCAATTATTTTTGGCATTTATACACCCACAAATCAAGTTTACAAGTAAGATAAAATAGATTTGGGTTTGGTCTGGGGCTATTTTTGCCCAGCAGTTCTACACACACCCTCAAAAAACTTCACTGGCTTTTAGATTGAGCAACAATAGTTTGGGAAACAGGCAGGCAGATCTTCCTTTACTAAAACCAAAAGCATTATTAACCTTCTTGCCATAATATTTATTTTTTTAAAGGACATTAATGTTTTTAAATAAGAATTTTCATAACTCATGTTCAAGTTAATGCTCCTTTAAGTGATTAACAGCAGCTTGGCTTTCTCATTGAGAAGGATTTCCAGTCACATTAATGATGCCTGTTAATTGTGACAGAATGGCTGAAGAGCCAGAAGCAAGGTGAGCTGTCCCTCCCCTAGGGAATGTCCTCAGATCCGAGGATACGTGCATGAAATGTGTGTGTGTAATGAAATGCAGCTGCCCCTGGCAGGGCAGGCTCTGGACTCACCTTGCTGGAGGAGCTGTCAAACTGCACCCCACAGGCCTTGCAGCTCTGTTCAGAAGCCGTGGGAGAGGGGAAGGAGCTGTAGCCAGGGTTGGAATAGGCCTGGGCTCGAGCTGCCGGCGGAGGCTGCATCTCCTCAGGGGAGCCATCCATACAGAACCAGTTACAGCAGCTTGCCCACATAGTACCTGCCAGGGAAAACACGTGTCAGAGTGCCAGGGACACAGGCTGCCAGCTGAGGTGACAACAAAGCAGGAAATGCAGGGCAACTGCCCACCCATGGTTCATTTTTAACAGCACGTTTGTCCTTCCTCTGACAAGTGCACACAAACCACACACGCCCAGTCCAGCACGATGCAGCTTTGGTGAGAAGGGACAAATAAAGATCAAGAGAACTTTATTACTAAAACTTCATAGAGTTAAGAGACTACAGTGAAGATAAGATAAATTTTATGTTCCACTTGGCTATATCAGATTCTGAGATTGCTGTAACAGGCTGTTTCTATTTCACATAAGCTGTAATACTTATCAGGATGTAATAATGCATCAGGAAAAGAACACAAAACCTCAAATTATATGGCACAGAACAGTTAAATAAAATCAGCAGCAGGATCATAGATGGCTATTCCTTAGCTTTATCCTAAATCCCTCTACAGATCTACAGCTACAAATCCAAAAAGATAAAATAAAAGCAAGGACAGCCGAGCCACTGATTTCACACACTGCAGTTCTCAGCTCAATTTACAGCATTACAAGGCTGAATCATCAGACAGCAGGTCACTGTCAGTAATGTAAGAAAATCAAACACTGGCTTTGGTAACTTGCTTGAGAAAACAACTGCAGCTGACACATAAAATCACTTATTTATTTTTTCAAGTCAAATTTCATATGTATACACACATACATACACACACACTTACTAAAAATCCTAGTCCAGTGCAAAATGCTCAGTTCCAAAGTCTTCTCAGACCACCTCTGCTGCAATATTCCAGAAATACACTGCTATAAACTTGCTTTTGGGAGTTTACAAAGAAATCTCAATTCATCTGGGCATTCAGTTTCTGGAGCACACACCATGTGTCATCACTTATGGCTAAACTGAATACAAATTGCCTCCTCTGCATTTCTGCTCTCACATGGGAGTTCCTGAACTGTTTCTTTTATGTCTTAAAAATCAGCTCCCTCACTGATAGTGTTCAGCAACTGCTTGATTTTATAAACTTCTGGAAATAAATCATCTCTCAGCTGCACAGCCAGTGCATTGCTTTTTACTCAGTAAGTATTGCCACTGTGAAACTCCACATTCCCAAGGGAACGGGGCTGGCATGAATCCTAAAGGTTATTGGGTATAATATACTCTTTTTTAAGCTGTGCTAAATCTTTGGGGCTGATGTACTTGAATTGGGAAGCTTTTGCACGCTGGTGCTGTTCCAGTATCTGTTGCTTTAGTGGCATCTTTAATCCTTTCAAAACCTGGCTGAATTTGGCTGGTTGGAATCCCTGCTGTCCTGGACAGATGCCTTTCAAACCCCAGAGTGTGAGCTCAGCCAGGAGCCCTCCCTGCAGGCTCAGCACATTGCAGTGTTTAAGGGCAAATCTACACATTCACACCATGGATTTGTGGGGTAGCTGCTGTGCTCATTGCTGCAGTGGAAATGACACTTGGGCTGGCAAGCAGATCTCAATAAATAGTGTGGATTGCACTTAGGCTGGCAATGAGATCCCAATAAATACATGGAGGAAAGCACTGCACAAACAGAAATAACCTATCATCCATCTGTGTTAGCTTTGCCCTGCAATCAAACATGCACTTTAGACGGCACACATAAAAGAAACAATTATCCTTTTTCTCTCTGCACGTTAATTTCCGAGCTCTCTGTCCCACTCAGAAGTTAACAGAGCCTTTCTTTTACAAAAGTACAGAATTTCTACTTGAAATCACGCTCTTTGGAGCTTTAATTTGTTCCAGGGAATCACAAATCTAAACAACATGAAAGCTGCACGGTCCAACAAGCATTCACAGCCTCCACAGCAGTGTAAAACTGTGTCCAGAGTTCAGCTCCCTTCCTGTTTCAAGGACCCCTGCAAGCTGAAGGCCACCCACGATAACAGAATACACAAATGCTACTGCCTGCCCCCAAAAGCTTTGTTTTCCTAAAAAAAGACAGCCTACTAATTCACTCTGGAACACTGCAACATGTCAAACATTGGGAAGAAAAACACAAGGCAGTGCACAAAGTGGGATAAAGTAAGACAGAGCTCAGCATTCAGCTGGGGCTGTAGCTCTGTGATTGCCAGGAATTAAAAGGCCAACAAAAAACTCAGACGTTGCTTTAGAAGAACCTTAATCCTGCTCAACTACAAAAGCATAGAAGGGAAATGCCCATAAACAAACAACTTAACAACCAGGACCTCTGATCTGTAACGTTTTCCAAAGGTATCTCTGTTCTTGACTAGAAAGAACACGTTAAAAACCTCTGTAGCTGCCTACAGCTGCACTAAGAGGGCAGCAAGAAATACAGGGAAGATTCAGCAGCTGCTTCAAGAGGGATTTTCCATTGTTCTGGACAGGATCAGCTTTAGAGCCAAGGAAATGAGCACTGCCACTGATAGAGGACTCAAAGTTCCAAGCAGAATGCCTCAGTGGAATTTCAGAATGACCATTTCCTTGATAACACTACAATGTTTGCTACAGCAAAATTATTTCCCTTATTTATTCTGTTACCTATGCAGTGGTGTGTGGTCAGCACAGTCCAGGACTGCTCATTTTTCTGATGGATGGATGGAGGGATGGAGGGATGTGGCAGTCTGAGGGTCAGAACCAGAGTACAAATCCTGCCCTGCACAAATCCTCTCAATCCCCTGCAAAGGAGCTGCTGTTCTGCACCCAAGGAGCTCCACAGCTACACCAAAGTGATAAATTAATGCCCAGACAAAAAAACACCCAGTGGAAAGAGCTACTTCTGTGTTGTGCTCCAAGGCTGGGAAAATACTTACAGTAACTTGGCTAATAACAGTGTGACAGCTTGGGAAACTTAATGACAGCATGGATTTCAGGAATTCTTGAGGAACATCCTGAATAAAAGATGTGAACTTACTGGCATAGCTGACATTACAGGCATTATCCTTGGACAAGGTGCCTGTACTGCCTCATGGAGCCACAGAAACAACTGCTTGAGCCACGCAGCTGAGCTGGGTTTGGCAAACTGGAAGCTCCATGGCAGGCACCCAACAGCGACTGCTGGCAGCCAAAAACCACCTGCCCTAAATCCTAAATGCTTGGAGCATCTGCCAGGGCAAAGGGAGAGGGAGTTTCATCAAGGGTGGAGACACAAGATCAAACAGTCTGTCCCGGACCTGCAAACGCATCCACCCACACGGCAATCAGCACCTTGGGAAGAGGGGGTTTCATCCTCTTTCTGCAGCTGCTTTAAGGAAAGCCAGAAGAAATCCAGTAAATGGCAGGGAGGGGCTTGCAGGCTCCCCCATGCTCTGCTGGACTGCTTTTATTGATTTGATTATTTATTTTTCTAGTATGAAGCTGTGCATGCTATGACTCTCTTCACTGGATTTAAATAGGAGAGTGAAGTTCATTTCATCACCAGTTCATTAACACGTTCCACACAACACCATGAGTTCTGCATTAATTTCATTCTGAAGGAAATACCAGTGATGACAAAGCTTTCCTCCCATACATAGCTGGGAGACAGGATTCATAATGCAGGCCTGGATTCTTATACTTTCCATCTTCATTTTAAAAAGTGTTTGAACTCAGGTTCTCACTCTACATGCAATATTACTGCCACAACCTTGCTAGCTGGAGTACACAGGGATCACAGCCTCCACACAGGGTTTATTACACATTCTGTTTGGAATTCATCAAAGGGTAGGCTGTGGCTGCAGAGGGAAACTGTGGTTTATGTTTGAATATAAAACCTGCCTTTATTTTCCTAAGGGTACAAACAACAAGGGACTAGAGCAAGCAAAGGAACATGTCGGAATCAATGAGCTTCCAGCTCTGTATAATAAAGCTCTCGAGGACTGGGTCTGGCTCCTTTTCGTGACTGCTTAGGAATTCAGCAGCTGGAATGCAGCAGCACCAAGGAGACACTTGAATCGAGGGATTAAAAGGAACTGAGCTCCCAGAAGCAGCTGATTTTACTCCCACATGAGGAGAAACCACAGCAGCAAGTACTTCTGCTCCTGAGAGGCCTTTAACCACTGGCACAGCAGGACTGATGACCCTCGAGGCTACTGCAGATGGAGCTGGGTGCCAAAAAGGGAGGGAGATGCAAGAGAGCAGCTTTGCCAGGGCCGGCTTCCCTGCAGTGCTGTTTGCTCATCAGCCCCACAGCAACCCTCACACCTCCTCTGTTCACCACAACGAGCTGCTTTGCCATCAGCTCCCTGAACCACGCAGCTCCTCTCTGCCCCTCACCCACTGAGAGACAGCCTCCTTCCCACTTCAGAACCTTCTTACAGCCTTCAGAACCTGCAGTGAGCAGCTACAGATGCTCTGCAACAACACACTGTGTGTCCTCCTCAACACTGGTAAGGCACAACTTTCAACACACAAACCCTGGGGTAATGTTGATCACAAAACCATTCATTCCTGCCACTTCTAGTAGCTTGAAGATCAAGGAAATGGTTCAGGAGACCAGAAGAGGCTTTAAAATACTCATGTACTGATAGCTCACTTTTAAAATTATTGGTTTTGTTATTAATCCATGCTGTAGCCCCTGCAAAATGAATCAGATCTCACTTTGATGAATGCTGCTTGAAATGGTTGAAGGACTTAATGAGTTAACCACCTTGGTGCCCCATTAAATGTTGCACAATTGCTCATTGTTACAATTTACTTTTTTTTTTTAATATCAACAAACCTGTACTGATAAGAAATGCCTTGCTAAAATTAGTTTCACTAATGACCTACCACTTACAAATTGAATTCACAGTTAGGTCAAAAAAACAGTATTTGCTTGATAACAGAGCTATAGAATAATCTGCTCAAATGCCACTTATGCACAAAGTATTATTTTTATCAGCCTTTGTCCCAGGCACAGACCTGAATTACGATAAATGGGAGCAGCCATATGTTGGGACAGCTGGAAAAGTCAGCAAATGAGCCACGTGCAGAAGGGACAAGGGAAGGAAACAGGTTGCCAGTCTGAGCGTGACATTTGCAGACGTGGTATCTCAACCAGCACAGAGCAGGAGAAAAGGAAGAGATGGGACACAAATCTGTCACAAGAAATGCACATCTAAATTACTCTATAAAATAACTGGACTGACACTGTCAGATTTTTATGTAGGGATAGGAAAAAATATGTTTATGAGTAAAGGTACTAATTCACCTGTGCCCAAGGGACAGCATGTACACCTTGAAAAAAATGAGTAAATAAATACACTGGATCACAGCTAGAAACAGGAGTGTTCAGGTGGGGGAGACACAAGAAATCGTGTTATGGAAGGAGGAAACACTTTTCCATTTTGTTCTGTGCCTTCCAAAAGCCTGGAGACATTGCCCATGTCTAATCATCTAAATAAGCAACAGCAATAATCCTTAAAAAGACAAATATTTAATTGCTCACCAGTCTGATCAGCAACTTTGATGTCAGTTTAAAACTCTTCAGGTGAGACCCTGGTCAGCTACAAAGGCAGAGCACTCAGGTCAATCCTCACCGAGCGCTCAGAACAGGGTGTCCAGGATTCCTGTGTCCCCTTGGTTGTGATGCTGTGCATCCAGGAGTGCCTGTACTGCTGGGCACATCAGGGGATGCCCTTGAGCAGCAGCCACATCCTCACGTCCAGAGGCTGGCCAGAGCAGGCTGGCACTGGCACCCCATTCCAAACGCCGCCTACACCTTCCCCGTGGGATGCGCGCAGTCCCTGGCTGGAAGCGCAGCTTGCACCCACCAGCAATAATCCATCTTCAGCCCCTCCTCAACACAGCTGCACCTGTGCTTCTCCACCCCGGAGATGCCTCCAAAAGCCTCTGTGTGTGGGCTCAGGAACCTCAGCAGATCCCAACAATCCAGGCAGGAGCGTGGCACACAGCTGGACTCGGCAGCGCTGCTGCTGCGAGCGTGCGAGCCCAAAGGAAGGGAAACTGGCCACGCACCAGCATTTTAATGAAGGAAGTGACATCCATTTACCACAGAGCAGAGAGTAAACAGGGCAGCCCACTGGGGCAGGGTGCAAGGCAGAGCAGGAAAAAGCTGGAACGGGGCCACAGGCGTTCAGCACAGCCACACACAGCTCTGCTGCTGAGCCCAGAGAAGCACCAGAAGTCACTTCCCACTTGCGTGGTGCAGAGGAAACCATCGTGCAGACAAAGCCCCTTTTATGCTGCTATAACCTGGTTTATGTTGAGCACACCATTTGCCAGGTAAGCCCTTGGAAAATTGGCTTAGCTGAGAGGAAAATTATGAGTTCTTATATACATGACAAAAATCCAGCAGGTTTGCAGCTGTACCAGTGCTTATCAGTACTCCCAGCAACACCTGATGCTGTTTGGGAGGTTTACAGACAGATCTCCACCCGAAATCCCAGCAGCACTGTTACAAGCACAAAGGATCTCAGCTTCAAGCACCTTTTTGAAACTAGAGAGCTGCAATTCCCATTTGAAATGGAGAAAATGGTTTTAGAAAGCTGTGGGATTTATAGAGCATTGCCCAGAAAGCTAATTCCAAAACAGACACCTTCTCACTTGACTCCCAGCTTTGCACCTGGAATTGCAAATTCAACTCTTGCCCACTTTCCCTCTCCTCTGTAGCACAAGGAACACCAAATTTCCCCCATTTTATCATGAGAGGCTTGGAAATCCTGTTTTGTAAGGAACTGGATACCTCAGGTATTATTTTAACATATACTGTTTATTTTGACACAAAGTTGCACTTTATATATTGAAAAATATTTAGATAGAAAGTTCTTTTTGCTATTAACTGTAATTAGGTCTCGAAACATCTGCCAAGATGGAAAGTCAGTGACATTCTTCCAGCAAGTTAACAGAAAACAAAGCAAAGTGATTAATGAAATCATGTGATTTTAGAAAATTATTTTTCTTACCCAGCCTATCTCAATTCTGTAGTCCCATACCTGTTCCCAAGGGATATACTGTGACCTCGGGCTTATCTCCCTTCCACTCTGCTGTTATGCTGAAAAACAATTCAAAAAGCTACTGTGCTCCTTCACACTGGTTTGATACTCATCAGCAAGGCTGAATTAAGTCAGTTGTAATTATAGCATGAACCAAGTCAGGAGGAGAAGAAAGGAGACTCTGGAGAGCCAAGATTCCAGAGTACTGCTTTGTTACCATTCCCAGCATCCTGCATGGGTGGCTGTGTCTTTATCCTCAGTCTCACACCCAAAAGTATCACTGAAAGTGGAAGCTCTCAACCAAAACATCAGCAAGGAGCAGTCTAGGAATCCTAGACTGTCCTCTCCCAACTCAACCAGAGCTTTTCATTATGGAGAAAATGGTCCATGCTGGATTTTTCTCTCCCTTCATTCCTATCCTCACAGTTTTTCTTGGATCCAGCTGCATGGGTCACTGCTAGAACTGTAATTGCAATAGACAGCAGTAAATTCTCAAGGAAAACCAGAACATTTCAATAACTGTGCAGCTTCCCTAACCAGCCCTACTCCAGGAAGGGCCCATCCTATCCAGATTTCATCTCAAAACCCACCTCGATCACTCTTCCAGTCCATGTTCCACGTGGCAACAGCTGGGGGAGGTTTCCTGGATCTGTGCCCACCTGGAAGCCAGAAAGTGGCTCCAAAGGCACAGCAGGAGCTTTTCAGGGAGTCCTCCTCCTCCTCTCCACACTACAAATACCTCCCTCTCTCAGCAAATTTTACAAGGCCCAGAATAGAACCTTGCTGAAAATAAGTTTCTGCCTGTGCTGCAAAATACTGCTGTGGACTCAGTGACTTCAGTGTTTGGGTATTGCAAACAGACAGGAGCAGATCCACAGTTTAACCAGGTAACAGCTTGGAATCCCCTCTGCTGGAAGGTGATTTCACCATGGAAGAAGGTAACCACTGTCAGAGGGTTTAATGATACCCTTCTCCTAAGTGAGGGAATTCAAGGAGCTGGAGAAAAAAGGGGAAATTTTGTATTTTCATCACATCTTGAGTTCCCTACTTCGGGTAAAAAGAGATCAAGCTATTTCCATTTCCACTGGAATCCCTGGCCCCAAAGGCCTGTGGTTACAATTACACATCTTGTTTCATTATGACAACTGGATAAATTACATATTCACCAACAGTTCAGCTTTGGAATGAAGCACAGGCATATGGGGGCAGCTGAAAGGAGAAGAAAGAGGTGCATTATCCCAGAGAAGCTCCTCAAACTCAGGATTGGACAAGACTAGCCAGAATTACATTAAGTTTCCCTGAAACTGGGATTGGAGTTGGCCCTAAAGCTCCACAGACTCCGGCCTATCACTGTGTCTCAGGCACGCAGAACTGAAAGTGTTTGCTGAGAAATTACACCACCAGTTGGAAACCCTGGAAATTACCTGTCATGCCAAGCTATGGGTTTATTTTTAACCAGTAAACTTCTAAATTTCACTCTTCCAAAACCAAAATATAGTCTCAAAATTCCTCACGTGCCAAACCTACTCTTCTCCCCACCTTATTCCAGGAGCTGCTGGTAGAAAATGAACCTAAACCCCATGGAATTTACACAAGTGGAAAAGTGTACGTGCAGTAAGACTGGATGCACCACAGCTCTGTGCAGACTGGCAGGCAACCTCTAACTTATTTAACTGGAGCCTGAAAAAAGATAATTTTTATTTGTCTGGACTGAAACAGATCTGGATGTATATAACCGAGGCACATCGTAACAAGTACAAACACTGCAGACTCATTTCAAAGCTATGCCTAGTCCAAATTAATCTGAAGTCAAATCCAAACTAGGTGCTGAAATAGAATAAAATGCAGCTGCAGATCTTCTCCTTGGGCACACACGTATAAAAGACCAGCACAGACGTCACATCCGACACGGTGTGGGAAGATTTGCCCTCCCAGGCCACAGAAATACTTAGAAATTAGTCAGCAGTTAAAAAAAGGTCCAGGATGTTGAGTACAAACCTGAGGACTGGTTTTGCTCCTGAGATAACAACAGATAGCGCAATAAAAAAGTGAGTTTATGGTTTAGTCACCTTCTCTGTGCACAAGGGAAAATACCCCACTCTCATCTGAAGGAAGTTAATACAGGTGAAACTTCGAGAGGGACTTTGAAGTTGTACTCTTAAAGCATTTCCATAAATATTATTCTTGTGCCAATCTCCCTTTAGCACGGAAGCATTTGAAATTCAGAATTGCTTACATGCAGCCCTGGAGAAGAGCTGGAAAACTGAGGGAGAGTTCGAGCCTTAGCACCCAGTGTGTGCCAGCAGGATGAGCATGAACTCTCTACAGCATTCATGGGACAGATGTGGGAAAGTCCATTTCCAACCATCTGCAGTGTTTGTTTCTAGGGCTGGAAGGTTCTACATGGTGGTTCCTTCCCCACCATCCTTGTTCAACTGCTGTGCCTCTCTTCCTCCAGCCTCAGTCTCTGCAGAAGATTAAGAAATTGAGAAATCCAAAACAAAGCAGCCTGAAATCAGGGCTTTACTCAAACAGAAACATGAATAAACCCAACAGCCATCTGGTCCCATGGTTTTGGTTGCTGAGTTGAGAGAGCACATCCTGAGGAGATTCTGCAAGAGCTCACAAACCATTCAAGTAAACATTTGTCTCTGGGAACTAAAGCCACGATCCAAAAAAGGTAATTCTCCTTTTTTGTCACTTCTCTATACACTAATTGTGGCAGAACATTTAAGTTCTTTGTCAAGCCTTTTAATCACCTGTGTGCAGCACCAACAGAGGCAGGACAGGCATCCTTTGATGGCAGAACTCCCCTAAACCTGCCCAATTGATGGGATCAAACAGAAAGTGCTGAATGTGGAATCCCAGTGGGATCCAACCCAGAGGATGTATTTTTACAGGGAGATAAGGAAAGCTTCAGCCAGGGACCTGCATCTCCTGCATTCCCTGCCTTTGTCACAGAGGGGAAATTTCCCATATATGGCCCAAGGCAGCAGGGTCACATTTCAGTGCAGGCTTCTGGCAAGCCCAGACATTCAGACATCATGAGTCAGTGCTCCAGAAATCACTGGGATTTAGAAACCAATAAATCTACTTCATTTTGGTTGGTTTTTTTTAATTCACCTTCAGTTGGGGTTTTTTCCTCAACCTTTGCAGTACACAGGCACTGTCACATTTTCATTTTGCTTCTCTGTAACTGGCAGGAGCATTTCTTTCCATTCTGAGGGGTTTTTTTGCTTTGTAAAATGACAGATAAGGTTTTCATGTTAGACTAAATCCTGGTGTTGGGGCATGAAGAATAAAACCAGACCAACTATCATGGAGTTTGGGAACATACTAAACTGTCTTGTACTTTCACACAGCTCTCTAACAACAAAACAAAATACTTATTTTCTAAATAAAACCTCAAAACGTCATCACTTCTGTCCTCAAATAAATAACAACTTATCTGGCATTTCAGCACAACCAGACAGGACTGCTGCCAGTAAGAAGCTCCCTATGACACAATCTTTTCCACCATTGACCTGATAACATCAGCATGACCTTTCTTCTCTTTTGAACTCTACTTTCCCCAGTTCAATAGTTCAGCAGAAAGTGACCCATTTTTGACTACATAAACAAAATCAGATACCAGATATTCCTATTAAAAAAAAAAATTAAAATCCAAATTTCAAAATATATCATTGGGTAATTATTTTCTGATTAGTAATGGGATAAATAATGTGGGAAAATTCAGGGTGAGGATTTTTAGTTTCAGTTTCCAACTCTGTAAGTCTGGGCCACTTCAGTTCTCTGTGCTTGAGTTTTCCATAAGCAAAATACAGATAATGCCCCATCAGGGACTGGAATCAATATTTCATTTCTTTAAAGCAGCACTGTGTTCATAATGGAATTAAATACTTTCAGAGAACTGCAGAGCTCACAGAAGTGAGGCACTTAAGAGAAGAAATGCCTCCTTGCAATTCTGCAGAGCATCCTAACAATTTCACAACACGTAACATAAACAGGACAAAAGAAGATGATTTTGAGGCCAAATTCATGTTTGACACAAGTACAAAAGACAATGCAAGTCCTGTTCAGTTTTTGTGGCTTTTTTTCAGTTTGTTTGAACTATTTCCCAGTTCATAATGAAAATTATGGTCAACATGCAGGATAAAATATTGCTCGAGAAGCTTGTTTTGACTTAAAGGGGCATTTCAACTTAAAAATAAAAGTGTTACTGACAAATGTGGCCTTTAAAAAAACCCAAAACACTACAAAACAAACAAAAAAGACAAACAGTCTTGGGACTTAAGGTGTGAAGGAGGCAGCATGCTGTCAAACTGCTGGCTAGGAAAACATCAAGATTTTAGATCTCAAATCTTTTGTACATGCTGTAAAGAAACCTTTCTCCTTAGAAGTTTAGAAGGTTTGGTCAATACATTTAGGCTGCTTCCTCCATAATCAAGGATTAAGGCTGATCAGTCAAGCACACAGTGGACAGTAACAGTTTATACCCTTCTCTCCATGTTTTCTTTCATTAGGGGAATTTCTAGGAAATATCACGGTGTATTAGATTTAATGTCAAGCCTGCATCGCTTATTCCTGCCAGAGCAATGAAAGCTTTAGCTCCTGTTATTAAGAGCCACATCCAGAAGTAAAAAAGCAAGCTCAGGCCTCCAGAACCATGTCTTACCAAGAGAGTTTGGCTTTGGGCAGAGCAGCACTGAGGGAGACAGGCCTCATTCCAAGAACGATCATCTTACTTCCCTCAGACAAAGTAAAGCCTTTCATGACCCAGGCTGGGCCCTGGCCTACATTCTGTTGGATGAAAAGGCTTCATTATATGCAGTTGAACACATTGTTTGAGAACCTGATATAAATGGCCTTTACCACAGCAAGAGCTGAGCAAACTGAGATCCTGCAATGTTCAGGGTTCCAAGGGAGCAAAATGGTAAAACTGTATTAAATGTGTTGTGTGTTCTCTCTAAAGCACACACAGTTTAAACCCTGAAATGGGTTTTCACCCATGGCAGAGTGCAGAGATGGTATCAGGGTGATCAGATAAGGTTATTTGCTGATTTAAGGTGTCTCTGAAGGCAGATAAAAAGAAATGCTACAAGTGCTTTGTTCCTAAGTGTGTTATTTTGCCATACACAAGCAGTCATTTACAGGTGCTTTGAATTCCAGCTGAATTCTCCCTGCACACCTTGCAGGCATTCCAAGTCACTCCTGAAGCACAGCAGCCACCTGAACAACGTATTTCAATTCTTTCCAGGAATCCCTTCACTCCAAATGACATTCCTGACTTAGGTATTTCCATTGCAAAAATCTGTCTGTGACTGGATTTGGGTCAGGGGAGCGAGTAACAAATAACAGCAATAAAGCAACAGTAATAAATAACAGCAGGAATAGAAAGAAGTAGTTTGCCAAAAAGGAGGCTGATGATTTATTTTATTAAATTCATGCTTCAACTCTTGTTTCTCTTTTGCATGAGAGACAAAATCTTGCTGCTCCTACCCCAGAGCCCTCTGCACAAGAAGATGCAGTGACAGACGAGGTTTGACTAAGCTGACAAGGCACTCCATGATCCCCTGCAACAACTGATCAGCCTTTCCATCTGAGAGACATAAGGCATGGATTATGCAATATCAGCCTCTGTCTGACTGGCAGGAGCCTGGGCCCTGAGCTCCAAGAGCACGAAACAGCCCCTACATAAAAACCAGCTTCCATTTCTACTTTTCTGGATTATACAGTCAAAGGGGGACTTGGAAATCTACGCTTCACTTGGAATCTGAAAAATAAACTGTTTCCAAACTCTCCTGCAGTGCTTGTGCAACGGCCTCAGGACAGGCAGGGATCTGGCCAGCTGTGCCACCAGCCACAGAAGCTGCATTTTAGAACTCGCCCTTCTCTGGAACAATTGGAACTTTCTCCAGGCTGAAGTCTGCACACAGAGCTCAGTGTTTCCCTGCAAGCACACAACAGCTCCATTATTGTTTAACTACCACAAACCAGCTCCAACAATCTATCAGGCTCGACATTCTATCCGTCTCTGCTGCTAGCCCAGACTGCTGGGCATATATATAGGAAGAGGTTCATGGATTCAGAAAGAAAAAAGTTATTTTGTTAATCTAAACAGAGATTTCCCTTCTTTTAACCATTAATTTGCCATTTAAAAAAACATTCAGCAACGCAGAGGCCTGTTAGTCTTCAGACTATCAAATTCAAGTGTCTATAAAAAAATCTATTCCAGCAGATGAATAAAAGCTCCTTTTTAAGACACACATAAAACAAATTCAAAGGCAATCCCACACAGAGAAGGAATTGCTCACTGCCTCAGAGCTGCAGTACCAGTTGTGTTTCCAGCCTGGCCACGATTATTTTAACACCAAGCTAGAGCAGAGCACGAAGCTGCTGCTTATCACCCTCCACGCCCAGGGACAGCACTGCTGGGCAGTTTTCCAAGTACTCATGGGCCAGGCAAAGTCCTGGGAAGCACCAACACTTCCATGGAAGCAAAGTTATGAATGCATGATGCAACCTCGTGGAGGATGACCTCAAACACAGGAACTGCTCATCTGAGTGACGCCAGCAAGCTGAGGCTCTGGGTGAAGGACACCTGGCAGCAATCTGGGTCTCTGGGTGAAGGACACTCTGGTGCCAGCAGTCATTCTGCTCTGAGCAGAATGTTGATTTTGTTATCAACAAAAAGTAGCCTCACATCAGTTTCAGTCTGGAATTCTGTGGGATGCAATTCCACACTCATCTGGGGAAAAGCCAAAGCAATAAAAGCTCGAGTGGAGTGGATTCAGTGGTGCCACTTGTGACACTGCCATTTGAAAGCATCCCTGTGTATATATAGAATATATAACACCCAAAGGAACCATCCTTCTTGCAGCAGAGGTTACCACGCAACAAGCTACTCCCAAAAGAGAGTATTTTAAATTTCAATTACGTTTAATGAGTTTCAAATCTCACTTAACATCAGCCCAAACTAAAAGATTCAAAGCATATGCTCCTTAAGTATATTCTTATAAGCACATCCCACAACCTCCTGAATATAAATAAAAAGGTGGCAGCATTAAAAAAAGCTGATGTTTAATGAATATTTTAGTCTCCACCGAAATAAAATGTGGAAATTCCTATTCCAAGACTATTTGGCTGAGGAGCCACAGGGCATTAGAGAAAGAAGCCTGATTAATATTTTTGAGTAAACTGAAAACCTCAAGAGCAATTAATGTGAAGAAGTTGTAGATTTTATAGACAGTGAGAAGAATTAACAGCATCTCAGAACAACAATTCTTTCTGAAGAAAGTCCCTTATGGGAGCATAAATTTAACAAGCCAAAAAGGCCTTTCAGAGGTTAGAATAAGCCATCTCAGTTCTGAGGAAACCAGCTGAGAAAGAAGGAAAAGCCTAATACAGAATCTAAATTCTTGATCTGACATCATACTCTTGGTTTCTTAAAGAAGAGGGTAATTCTTTGACCTTGCAGTGTTGTTTGAAGACTAAATAATCAACTTTAGAGGCACCTACCATCAGGGGGTTAGAAACCTTTGCATGCAGGTGAGTCCTGGTCCTGACATCAGCCCAGCAGTGACGGGATTGTCCCCACCTGTGAAACAGAAATTCCACTTACTCATCCCTGCAAAGCATTCCCTGCTCCCTGAATGCCAGGGCAGTTCACACTCCCAATCCCTTTAGTAAGGACAGTCCCTGGGAAGGGGAGGAAAACAGGCTTGATGGGTAACCACAGAGAGGGACTGTCAGGGATAATGACTGGAATTACTTTGGGGAGCAGGAGCCAAGCTGGGGTTTCACAATCAGGGGAGGGCTGGGGGAACATTTGCACCAGGTAAATGCAGGGAAGGGCAGAGCACAAGGCACAGGCAGTGAACAGCAGCATCAGAGACCTCGCCAGGGCTCTGGCTGCACCTCTTCAGAGCTCAGTCCAGACTGCCACAATATCCAGGTAAAGCCAGGTTACATCCATAGCCAGAGCTGGGACTCTCAGCTACAATTTCTCTTAACTCCCAGCTACCCAGAGGTCCTCTCTCCCTGCTCAGCAGCAAGTCACACACAGCTGTGTCCAAAAAAGGGCCACACAAACACACTTTTCTGAACCCCTCATTATCCTGCTGCCCATAGGGAGTTTCTTTAAGCCCAAGTACTTGGTTCAATGTATTTTGCATTTCTTATCCTCAGATCAGGACTGGTCAGAAGGTTTAAAGGAGAGATGGAACCAGGGGATCTTTAATTTGGTGACCTTTAACCCAACTCACTCTGTGATTCCATATCCAATGAAAAGCCACTACAAGGGACAGGAAAGTAGCCTAACCCAATTAAACACCATTTTTCCTACAGTGAAACCAACACACCCTAGGTGGGCAGAGCATTTTACCCAGCCAGAGCTGAGGACACAAACTGCAGTGCTGGGGCAGACACAGCCTGCCCAGCTCCACTGCCCCCTCTGAGCTGGCCTAGGAGACCAGAGCAGCAGGAATTCTGCTTCCACCCCCCAGGCAAAATCTGGTTCAAAGTCCAAGCTCCAGGTTTAATAACAGCACTGGCAGCTCAGCTCATGCTCCAGCCTAATTGAAGAGTTTACAATCTCAGTTGTTATTAACAACAAACCGTGGTGCAAAGTTGCACAAGAAGTGAAAATGACACCATTTCACAAACAAACAAAACAACACAAACCCACGCTGAAGTCAGCAACAATAAAGAGAAAGCTGAAGATGTGAAGAAGACAGATTTCAGTCATAAACTCAACTAGTGACCACTAACCTCCCAAAAACTCATCTACATGATTCCTTCGTACTCTCAGTGCAGAGTAGTGCATTCAGCTCTCATTCTAGGAGCCAAATCACATGGTACCTGACAATGAGAAAGACTGAGCTTCACTGAAAGCCATCCTACTTTTTCTACCCTACAATTAAACAAAATACTTATGTGATGACTTCAAGACTATTCCAATTCAGCAAAAACTTGAGCAATTAAGCATTAACCCATGAGCACCACTGTCAAGGCAATCAGCCTTTAATTAAAAGTTCAGTTGCTACAGCTGAGTGGATGTGCAGTCACACAGAGTGCTGCAGCTGGGTAACTCTGCTCCAGGATTCCCAGCCCACAATGGGAAACACAGCAGCCAAAGGTGATTGTTTTGCTTCATTAGACCTAATTGTGCCACCAAAAACAACTGTGATTACAGACAAGGACTACAAGATCCCCTCCCCATCACTGTGGGCACAAAGGTGCTGAGATTCAGTATTTGATGGATGGAGGTAGGTAAACCCAAGGATCTGGAATTTTTAGAAATGTTTAAAGCTCATCAGAGCTTTCTGCTCCATTTCTCAGCTCTGGAAAAAAAGGTAACAGTGGGAAAACAAAGGATTAAAACTCTTTTGGTTTATGCAATCATGTGCATGCCTCAATGATCACCTGTTTTAAAATCTGAGCTTCAACGTGTCAAAATACAACCCACCACAGCATAAACACAATGAAATACCAACTTAAAATGCACCCATCACCTCCCATCCTAATGATATGGAGAACTAAAAAAGCCTCTTGTAGATCCACTAAGCTCTTCACCAACTCCACAGTGAGGCCAGAAAGAACAGAAAACTGCTCTGCTGTGGAACAGTTCTCCCAAACCAACATTTGAAGTTACATCCTGTGGTCCCCACGGAAGACAGGCTGTGTGTCAGAGAGGAGGAAGTGAGCTCAGATGAAACACAGAAATAAAGCCCTTCTGTCTTGGCCAATTAAACACTGCCCTGAGCACAGCTTAATCCAAGGAGCGTAAAATTAAACCCTTCCTATCTACCTTTAATGCTACACTTGACTAAGCACACCCAGCTGTCCTTGCAGGGTTGGAAAACACCTGAGTGTTTTGGGTTTTTTTTCTGGAGTGCAACTGGTTCTTTATCACAGGGTCAAACACTGAGCCTGCCCATCCTCAGCCTCCTAACCTGAGGAGGCTCAGAGGAGCCTGTTCTCACGGCAGAGCTGACATTTATTAACCTGCAGACACCAAAATACTGCTGAGAACCCAGAGGATGAGTCAATGCTTTCCTCACAGGAAACACCTTGACCTGCTTACAGGAACAAATTGCTCGGAAGGACGCTCGAGGACTTTTATTTTCTGAACAACTTTTGCTTTCTGCAGTGAAAGAAGAGCTGGCTCAGCTTTCACTGTGCAGTACACCCCCAGTTTGGAGCAGAGAAGGAAACAGTTTGGGTCCTTAACACCCAGTTACACTTTGGACATGGTAAAATGCAAATAGACAATAATTTAAGCAGAGAGCTCTACAGAAGGCTGGTGCTTATCCACAATTCCTCAGCTCTCATAGCAATTTGAGCAGAACAACCTACTGAACCCCAGAGGCCCTTTGGGAGCAGAACTCAGAAAGGGAAGAGTTGCTCATCGCTGCTTTTAAACATGAAAAAAGAGGCTCAGAGTCCCACTCCCCCTCATGAGGGAAACCCTGTGAGGGAGCCCCTTGACCTCATCTCCCCAAAACAAAACCCAGGTGCTGCACCTGTCCCAACCCCAGCAGCCCCATTCCCCCTGCCCTGTGCCCCCCAAGTCCTGGCAGCCCCTCCTGCCCTCTGTCCCCCTACACTTGCCAGCACCCCAATCCAGAGCCATTCCCTCACCCCACAGCCCCTGGATAACCCTCAGTGACAACTCTACAGCCTCATGGACCCCACATTTACCTGCCCCTACCCCATCCATCCTTCTCTACCCTGGCAGCCCCCCCTCCCCCACATCCCCAAATCTGGCAGCTTCTCCAAAAGCCTCAAACACTCACCCCAAAGCCTCAAACACGTCCCCAAACCTGCCAGCCCCCTCAGTACCCCACTGCTCCACACTCCCCAAACCTGCCAGCTCCCCTCTGTGTTCCACCCCCGCGAAACCCTCCCCGGAGACTCACACACACCCAACACTCCCCAAACCCCTCCAGCCCCCGCGAGGCCTCACAGCCCCACACACATGCCTCACACCTGGCAGCCCCCTCAGCGCCCCCCAGCCCCCCGGACGCCAGCAGCGCCCCAAGCGCCTCACCTTCCCCCTGAAGAGCTGCGTTCCCGGTGGCGGCGAGGCCGGCGGGCCTGGAACGGGCGGTCCCGTCCCGGTGCCGGCGCTCGGCGGCAGCGGCGCTATGGCAACTGCCCGCGGGGCCCGGCGGCCGGAGCGGCCCCAGGGGCGCCGGGCGGGGCAGCACCGCCCCCTGGCGGCCAGGAGGACTCCGCGGCGCACTCAGCGGGCCGGGAGAGCAGCGCCGCCCGCGGCAGCTCCGAGAGCCGCGGGTTCGAGACCCGCCCCGGGCAGGTGGGAGGAGGAGGAGGGGGCACTGCGGGGTTCTCTGTGCGCCGGCGGAGTCCCTCGGGTGCGCACGGGGCTTATCGGCATTGCACGGGAAGGGAGATACACCGAGAGATCACAGAATCAATCGGGATGGAAAACATCTCATCCACCAGACCAGAGCACCGAGTGCCGCGTCCAGTCTTTCCTTGAACACCCCGATGACTCCAGCACCGCCCTGGGCAGCCCATCCCAATGTTTAATCACCCTTTCTTCCTCCTAATGTCCAACCTGAACCTCCCCTGGCACAGCTTGAGACTCCTGTCCTCTCATCCTGAGATACAGAGACAGACACACAGCCAGGTGGACAGAGACATGGACACAGATCCCTATACATACACACACATGTATGCACGCAATGCGTGTAAATACACACTTATATCTGTATTTTATATGTATCAAGGGCAAACAAGCCTTTAGTGCCAAAAAGCATCCCTGATGCTTGGCGTGAGAGGTGCCCTGCCTGCCCTGGGATGGGATTCACTCCCCTGCTCCAAACCTTTCCAAGCAGTTTTCCAGTTGTTTTGGGCATGGGGAAGAGGCAGGGGAAAAGGGCATCCCGAGCTCTGCATTACACAGCTGCAGGAGTACCTGCCTGAGTATGGAGGGGACAGGCTGAATGAGCATATTCAGGTCAGAAACTCCTTTAAGCCTGATTTTACTATGCAAATTTAGGGCAAATGAGCTTGAGGAGGAAGTCAAGTTTTTCCAGATGCGGTGAGATTCCCATGACCCGAATGCTCCTGCTGTCCTCACACTGTGCAGCCAGCACCCACAGTGACAGCTTCCCTGCAGCAACACAGCCAGAAATTCAGGACACCCCTGTGACCTCGGAGCACACCTGGGAGCAGAGGAGCTGCCACACGAAACCCAGCCAGGCCCCAAATCACACCACCCACCCCAGATGTTTCCCAAAAGGGAAAAAACTCCCACAGCTGCAATTAGCTGAAGGCCAAGGAGAGAAAATCCCCCCCAGTTATTACAATTATACCAATGAAAGCTGGGATGGGAAGCTTTGAAGGATCCCAGACTTCACACCATCACCTTTCCTGACAGACTGGCAGTGTCCCTGTTGAGTCACCACCCTGTGACTCCCTGGTGACTGAGAGCAAGGCTGGAATTTCTTGTCATTTCTCAGGGGTCACAGGGAAGATGCACACGTGGTCGGTCTCATGCTGACTCCAACGAGGGTTCAAAGCACATTGTTCCTCTTCTCTTCCTGCTGGTTAGGGGAGGGGAACATCTGGAAAGCCCTCTTGGTTCAAATATAACCCCAGAGGTTTCTGTTGGGCTCTCCCCTGCTCCACACTCCCCCACAAGAGCTTTGCTTCCCCTACAGAACCTCAGGCAGAGAGATAAATTAGTAATTGAAATATGTGTGTACCATCCCTCTATCCACAGCTCCAAGAGTAGAGCTGGCAAGGAATTAACTAACTAGAAATTAGCTAGTAAGGTAAATTTCTGCTTGGAAGTTCCAGCCACGTCAGCACAGGTCTCCAGCAGACAGGAAAACCATCCTCTTCCTCCTCACCCCAGGCAACCAGGCTGCAATCCCTGGAGCCAAACCTCGCTTCCTGAGCTTGGAAAGCCCAGAAATGCAAATAAATACACAACTTTAAAAGGTTTTCAGTAAAAATTATGTATTTAATGTGCCAGGCACAGCCTTAGAGGGCTCCAGAGCTGTGCTGCTGTGTTATTAGTTTAATGAGCATGCCCTAATTAGTCCCAGCTCCCAAATTCTCCATCAGCTACCTTGAAGTGCAAGCTACGGCTCAGCTCACCTGCCAAGGAGGTCTCTTACACTGAGGGTATCTGAGACATCTGGGATCAAGAGGAATCTCCACATCTGAGCCTCCCCTCTCCTCAGGAGGCTGCCAAGAGCAGGCAAGAGCAGCTGGAAGGCACTGGAGCACGGGAAGATTATTTTAAACATCACCACATGCAACTGAATAGGTCCTTGAGCATCAAGCAGGGCCAGCTGGTGCCAGCCAGGACCCATCTGCCTCAGCTGATCCAGATCAGAACCTCCATCAGTTATCAGCAAGCCTTTACACAATCCAGCTGTGCCCCACAAACACCAGCAGGTCCCCACAGGGCCTGGTATTACTCTGGGGAGAAGGGAAGATCAAGCATCTCATTACATCCCTGCTCATCAGCAGCCTGTCCCACCCCAGTCCTGCTCAACATTTTAATTAAGTTCAGAGCAGCTGTCATTAATTGAATTCCAGCTCTCAGCAACCACAGCAATGTGCAACAGCTTTTTTTTTTTCCCTTTTATTTCTGAACCAAGCCCACTGTGGGCCCAAGGATGATCAGAACTCCAGGAGGCAGTGAGCCATGGGGGGAAGAAAACCAGCACGGGGAGTTGTGGGGTTGTGCAGGGACAAAGCTGATCCCAAACAACACCTGAGGGCAGGGCTGGCTCTGGGGGGTGAAGACAAACCTGCAGCAGAGGGCAGGACCTGGCAGTCCTGCTGCCCTCACAGCCCAGCTACTGCAGGCAGCATCTGCTGGGCACACAGCTCTCCAGGAACCCCAGGCTCAGTTTTTCCATGGGGCAGAAGAACAAGAGATTTTTCATGTTGGTCCTTCCCAGGGCTGCAGGACTCCCAGTCAGTTTGTAAAACCTTCAGTGCTTGTCTGCCTTTGTGACATTTGTTTCCCATCCCATCAGAGTCCCTGTGTGGGTGTCACCAGGCTCGGTTCCAGCACATCACCATTTCCAATGTCCAGTTCCACCTGGATCCCTGTTGGCTGCAAGGAGGAACAGGGCAAAGCTTATCCTCACACTGCTGGGCTCTACATCACTCCATCTCCTGTCTCAGAGCCAAAACCCCAGTTACACCCCCTGAGGATTTCCTGCTGCTGCTGCCCCTGTTTTAACTGGGTCTGCTGAATGCAGAGATACAAACAGACAATGCAATTTAGCAAAGAAAGAACATCTTGCTCTGAGACCTCCCCAGACACACCATTATTCAGCACATCCAGGATGCATTTCTCTGCCTAGCACACCACCATACCCAAATTTGTTTGGATCAAGCAGCAGAGCAAGCTCAGAGCCAGGAGGCTCAAGCTGAAGGCAGGCCTCAAGCTGAAGTCACCTTTGAAGGTGTCAGAGCCATTTCCACAGGACCCTCACTGCCCACACACCACCAGGAGAGTGAGACCAACACCAAGAACACAGTGACCTGGATTGGAAGTGGTGCCACTCATTTATCCTGCCCATAAATACCAGCCCAGGCTGTTGGGAACAGATGCTCCTCTCCTCTGCAGCCAGGCTGCACAAGCTCCTCTCCCAGCGAGGCTGGGTCCTGCCCCACGTCCCCAGAGGAGCCAGGAGCAAATCCCACAGCTGCTCCTGCATTCCCAGGGGTGGATGCAGGGATGGATGCAGGGAGCCTCACCTGCCGGGGTGACTTGGCCAGGGAGGCAGCACGTTGTGTGCTGGCTTTCTCCCAGGTGGCCTCTTTGCTCTCCAGCAGCACACGGGTGCTGGGCACGAAGCTCCAGGAGCGGCCGAGGGCTGGCTTCAGTGGGCCACTGCTGCTGTCCCTTGTCACCTGGTTGGTCACCTGCAGCACAAACAGACTTGGCAGTGCCTGGGAAAAGCAGTGCCACTCGGCACAGTGAAACACTGGAGGTCACCAGGAAATCCTGGCCAGGCTGCTGCTTCTAGGAAGGGTTTTTTTCCTTCTCCATCCTGAGTCCTCCTGCAGCTCCTCTGCCATCCCCTCTGGACACAGCCCCAGAGCAGCACTCAGGGAGTTCACTGATATCTGCAGGTTGCATCACTCCTGGTGCTAAAGTGACCACAAAGTTTAAGTTGGGGCCTCCAAGTGTCGTTCCAGACATGCTGTCCTTGTCACTGCATCAGAATGAGGGGCAGGACTGTCTCAACACCTTCCAGTGCCAGGCTCAGCAGACCACCATCTTCTGGTGTGGCCTTCCCTCTTCAGACACATCAACTGTGGTCCCACCCATCTGTCTGGTGCATTGGCAAATGTAATTGCTTGGCCAAGAGCTGGGGAAGGCTAGGGCAGGGCCCTTTCCAGCTCCTGTGGGATGATGCAATGCCCTGCAGCTCCTGCAAGGTGACCAAGAAGCTGGCCAACCCCTTAAATGAATGGTGTTATATCAAAAATAAACACAACCAGCCTTCCAACCTTGCCTTGCTCAATCCAGTGAATGGCTGAGGACAGCAAGAGCAGGAGGCAGCACATCAGCCCAGGTGGGCTTGGAACAAGACATCTGCAGGCTGCAGAGATGTTGGGGAGCAGGGCACTGGGGGGTTCAGGCCTCTGCCTCCTGCTTAGCTGAGATTTGGGTCCCCTCTGCCACAGGCTCCAGAGCCTCCCCATGGCTCCTCACCACACACCAGCACACAAAGGACAAAGCACAGCAACACTCACCACAACAGCAAGGCTGAACTCCCTGGCCAGGGTCTTCAGCTCCCTGGAGAGCTGCATCATGAGGGCCAGACCTGGAGCAGGACAAAGCGTTTGGCTGTCTGGGGATCAGCCCCCAAAGTGCATCCTGGAAGCAGCTGACAACTGGATCTGCATGAGCACTGGATTCAGTGCCAGCACTCGTGTTCATGGACACCTTCACTGGACCATTCCCCATCCTTTCCTATCTTAGAAGGCCCAAGGTCAAAAAACTCTGCAAAAGCACCAGGAGCTCCAGACAAAGCTGGCCAGATTGATTTATCAGGCACAGGACCCATCTCTCCAGCTAACAGCTTCACTTCCTACAGCCCACAGCTGTCAGGGGACCTCCTGTGATAGCTCTGGCTGCCACCCAGCTGTGCAAGACCCTCTGGGAGGTGTTTGAGGGGGCTCCTTGGTGTCCTCACTTCTGATTTATGGTCCTTTCTGGCAGAAAGAGCTCTGCAAACTGTGCCAGCAACCATGATGTATTTCTGACACTGTAACAGAAGTTTTAATTTATGGGCAAAGAGTCCAAAACACCTCTGGGTGGGTTTCAGACCACTGCCAGGAGTGTGGATGACCACAGCCAGCTAGAGTGTTTGCTGCTAACACTAACAGACTCTCCTTTTATCCAGTCCCAAAGGAAAAGCTGGGAGCAGTCACATCCACATCAGTCCTGCCCCAGCCCCCACTCCAAGCACAGCACACATGGCTGGAAGAGGCTCTCCATGATGAGCAGAGAGCTCTGCAGCCTCCTGGCACACACAGCGACCCAGCTCACCCTCTGACTGCCTGCCACCCAGCAGAGGGGAAATCACAGCCGACACCGAGTCCAGCAGCACCATCTTGAGAGGTCCCATGGAGCTCACCACCTGCAAGGAGGCACCACGGGCAAGGTGGAGTAACAAATGCAGCAGTTTTGGAGGCTGCGAGCTGCACAGAGCCTCCAATGTGCCCAGGATGAGGCAATCTGGAGTCACTGGTCAGGCACACAAGCCCAGCTGCCCTGCCTGCAGCTCTGGGGAAGGGAGAGGGGCCCAGAGGCTCCTTCCTACCTGCTGGGAGAGGCGATCCCGCAGCTCCTGCAGGGCACTTAGCAGCTCATAGATGTTGAACACACGGACCACCTGGATCCGCTGCAGAGCCTCCAGCTGCAGCACAAAACACAGCCTCAGCCTTCCCAGGACTTGTCCTACTCCTCCTGCCACCAGCTTTCTGCACTCACACCATGCCACGGAGCCAGGTGATGGCTTAAGTTTGAGCTTTCATGTTTTTTAGGCTCTGTGCTGCCCAGGGGTCCAGCTCTGAGCCTCATATTAAGTGTTAGTCAGCTCTGCACAGAGCAGGGACACAAAACAAATCCTGTTCCTGCTGCACACCAAGGACAACTTTCAGCCCAAAAGCACAAACAAGGGTGGCTGGAGGGAGGAACAAGAAGGATGGAACTTCATAACCTGAAGCTGTAATTGGACAATTAAACCCCAATATGCAAATGGACCCAAACTGATCAAAGTGTCAGACCTCATGACTGTTTGTCCATTTTGTGACCATTTTGGGTCACCCTTGGGTGTAGCCCTGGCCAGGCTCTTGTCCTGCCCAAGGTGAATCCTGGAGGCCTTTCAATAAATACCTATTTTATTCTCTAGCTCTATCCAGTCTGTTTCAGGTCAGCCTTCCCAAGGCATCACAGGGACCCTTATTCTTCCACATCTGCCTCCACCCCATTAACACCATTGCCCCTATTGCACTGATGGGAAAAGCAACATGGATTGAGCTCAGGGAGCAAAGTCCTGCAAGTCCAGTAAGTCCTTCCCTTCTCCCAAGGAAAACAACAAGGAGCAGTGTCTGTCTTGAGCATGACACCCACCAGGCCATGGAAGGAAGGGTTTGGACTCAAAAAAGCCCATGAGGACAAAGGCAGAGCTGGAAAGACAAACCATCTCTGGGGTTTCTTGCAGGCAAGAGCAAAGTTTTAGAGTTTTAGAGCAAGCAGAGGGACCAGCTCCAGGGGAACTTGCCTGCTCTTCCTCATCCTCAGTCTGAGCTCGGAGCATCTGGTAGAGACGGGAGGCACTGAAACCGCCCGTGGAGTCAAGGAACAGGACGTGCTGCTTGAGGCCCAGGGACACACTGGCTGCAATGCTCAGGCACACCTGGGGGAACAGGGACAGGCTGTCAGCCAGCCCTCACATGTCCCTCTGCTTCACGTGCCTGGTGGCACCATCCTCACCCTACCTGTCCTCTCCCCTGTCCTCCACCCCACTCACCTGTGTCTTCCCACTGCCCGGTGCTCCCATGAGCTCCATCACCTCCCCCGTGTACAGCCCCGAGTCCAGCAGCTGGTCCAGGCTGTGGGATGGACACAAAGTAGGATTATTATCAACACCCCTTCAGCCAGAAAGGTAGGGGCACCGAGGCATCAGTCCCCAGATATTTGTCCTTAAAGTCCCCTTCCCAAATGCACACAAGTGCATGGGAGCGGTTTGGTGACTGAAATTCAAAGCTTGTGCTGGCAACCACAGCCTTGCGCAGCAAACCCAGCCCCAGGCAGAGCTGCTGGGTGGGTGAGGCACCCACCTTGGGCTGCCAGTGGGCAGGATGGCAGTGGAGCTCTTGAGCTCCTCGTAGAGGTCTGCTCCGTTGGCAGGGAAGGCAGAGAACTGGGCCAGGAGCACGCGTCTGACTGCGACCAGCGCCTGGGGGCAGAGAGATGTCTGGAGATGGGACTGATCAACAGCCAGCACCTTGTCTGCCCCAGGCAAACCCATCCTTGTCCATGAGCCAAACAGCTCTGAGCTCCCCAGTTCATGTACCAGGAGTCAGCAGTACTCCCTTCTACCTTGTAAGACAGGGAACACTTTTGGGCAACATCCTCCAGGTCTGAAGACACAAAGTCCACCACTGCAAACAACATGAGGGACAAGAGGTTGGAAGCCAAATATGGTCAGACCACAAACACCAGAAGACAACCAGCTTAGACAAAACCTGCAGCAACAAGCAAAGTGTCTGTGCCCTCTGTCAACACTGAGTGGAGGAGTTTGCCCTCGGAGATGGCCCCATCACTCATCACAGAACAAATCATTTCTTGAAAAACAGAGCAGGGAGAGACACTAATAAAAATCTTCCCTTCCCCTCTAAGGGCAGGAGGTGTCCAGGGTGCAGCATTCCAGGAAGCTGGGCATTTTTCAGAGGGAAAACTGCACAAACCCTCCTGAAATACCATAAAAGAGCCAGAATGGATCAATCCTCAATGAGCCTCTGCAGAGACCTCTTACCATGTCCTAACACTCTCCTGCTCCTTTGGAGAAGTCCTTACTCATTTATCCACCCAGGAGGACCCCGAAGACATCCAGCAAGGAGGACACAGAAGGATATTCCTCCACCACCACCACCCTCCCAGGATGTGGGATGATACAGGGCCACCAAATGCACAGGGGACGATGTTCCCCAACCCGAGACCCCCGTGCCACCCTGTTACCCGTCCTGATGCCATTGGCCCTGAGAAGCTGGATCATGTCTTCAGTGAGACCAGGGCAGAGCCCAGCCCGCAGGACCACCATCTCCACAGGGAGGGAGAAGAGCAGAGACCTGCGGAGGAGATGGGAGAGTGGAATTCATAGAATCGTTAAGGTTGAGAAAGATATCCAAGATCATCAACTCCAACCCTGAACCCTGCACTGCCAAGTCCAACACTCAGCCACGGATGGCGCCTGCCCTTGAAGCCGGGGGGAAGCCACCCACGCTGTGTTTGGGATGGATGGTTACAATGGGTAATTAATTCCTCTTTGGGGCCAAACGGCCCAAAATCCGGCACGGGGGCATCGCTGCGGCTGGGGGAGCACAGCCCAGCGTGCGAGGGGCTCCCTCCCCGGGCAAGGGGACCCCCCCATCCCATCCCGAGCCAGCTCCAGCAGAGCCCCAGGACGGTGACCCACCGCCCCGGGCTGCCCGCGGCCCCTGCCCGCTCCCTTCCTGCTTCCTGCCGCCGGCGGAAGGGCCGGGGCTGCCGCTCTTCCCCGGCCCGCCTGTCCCGTCCCTCTCGGCTTTCCCTTCCCCAGCCCCTCCGCCGGGACCCCCGGAGCGCTGAGGTCCCTGGCCACCCAAACCCCCCGGGATCTGTGGCACTCCCAGGGTTTGTCCAGGCTCATCAGGCAGCGCTGCCGGCTGGGAAATAAATGAAGGTGCACGAAGGGCTGCGGGGGCTTTGCTGCCCTACAGGTGTTGGGAGCCGTGTGTCCCTCCCTGGCTGCCTTGGAGGCTTGAGTTTCTCCTGGGAAAGCTATTTTTGGGGTGTTTATTATTATTACGTTTTTCTTTCCAGCCGAGGCCTGAAGAGGGCTCTCGGCACTCGCTGCTGAGCCTGCCCTGCCCTGAACTCTCAGCTCTGCAGCACCCAACACCCTTTAATTTTGTAACTCAGTTTACCTGCAGTGCTGGCGCTTGTGACAATGAAGCTTTATTCTGGCTGAGGTGAGAAAGGCAGTGCTATATCCCACGAGTACTTATACTTCAGCCAGCTGAGCCTTGCCCGGTACCTAAAACTAGGTTGGAAGGAGTTTCTGGTGTGTTGATCCAAATGGATGCTGGAAAAGCTGCTGCACTGAGTCTGTCCAAGGCAGGGATGGCATCTTGCACTTCCACAGCTGTTGTCCTTGTGCCTTGGACCTATTCCCAACCAGGTAAAGATATGGGAGCTGCTCTTGATGAAGCTGCTTGCAGCTGTGGTGTTGATGATTTGCTGTGAAGGGATTTACAAATGGATTTGGAATCACCTCCTGCCTGGAGACCAAGGACCAGGCAGTGCTGCTGGTGGTGGTGAATAAAACAGGAGCTCTGGACAGGAAAGTTCTGTGCTAATTCTTGCTGCATAAGAGCCACAAGCCACAACATAGCTCACATAATTAAAAGACAATGATATTTTTACTCCTGGCAGTGTCTTGGTCAGCCCATGCTCTCCTCAGTCATTTCCCCATCCTGCCAGTTCCCTGCTGTGCTCTGTAGCTGGGATGCTGGTAGGTACACTGGGGAAGGCAAGGCCTGTGCTTGGGGGGAGATAAATCAAAAAGCAGAATTCCTGATCGTGACTGCTGGGGAACAGTGTGGGTTGAAAGGCTCAGTTCTCTTGGAGCTCCGTGCTGCTCTGTCTCCTGGTGTCACTCAAATTGAGGCACTCATCACAACACTTCCAGTATGTTCCAGTCCAGACCTGTGTGTTAGCTCACATCAGCATGTTCCTGAATGACATTCCACGTGTGGGGAGGGTGGCAGCCCCAGACTGGGGTGGGATTTCCAGTGGGATGGGCTCCCAAAGGCCCTGCAAGGAGGAGGAGGTGGCAGTGCTGGGTGTCAGTCAGCTTTCCAGCCCAGGGAATTCTGGAAGGTGCTGGGCACTGCTGCAGCTGCTGGCCTGGGGCCACTTGTTCCCAAGGCTCAGCTGTCTCATGCTTCCCTAAATAGAAAGGGAAGAGGGTCTGAGCACTGTGATAGGGGTCAGCCATCCCAGCCGTGGGCTTTTTTGGCATGAACCTCCCCCTTCCTGCTCCCTGCACCCTTTGCAGCTCTGCAGGCAGAGGGGAGCTGGGATTTGCCCTGGCAGGTGGGAGAGGATTCCCTCTTGCTGCAAAGGGGTGCTGCCTGCTTGCAGCCAGGTTCCCCCAGAGCTGGCCCTGGCTCCCAGCCCTCCCCAGGCATATAAAGCACGAGGGGACAGGGAGGAGACAGGCTGTGGTGACAGGTGACACTGACAGGCAGCAGGGGCTGCCAGGTCCTGCCCAAACTTGGAGTGGGAAGTGAGCTCCTTTCCTGAGCTGCACGGACTCTCTGTAGTGCTGGTAGATTTCTTTAATTCCTTTGTTTGTTGTCTTCGTTGTGTTTCCTTCTTTTTTAATTGACTCCTAAGGATCTAAATTGGTGGGGAAAGCTTCTGAGAAGCCACAGTCTTGAAGAACAACTTAGGTCTTCATTTTCAAAACTCTTCAGCCTGGTAAGCTGCTTTTATTAATGTGTGCTAATTATATGTGAGCCTCATGGTGGAACACAGCTTGGGGGGCCTAGGCAGGCGACTCAGGCAGCTGAAAATGGGACACAAATTAATGTTTTTCCTTCAAGCTCTCCAGATGGAGGATCCCATCCAGCTGAAAGAGGAGGGCAATAAATATTTTCAGGCCAGTGACTATGAGAAAGCCCTTCAAAGCTACACTCAAGCCATAAAGCTCAACAAGGATAAGGCGCTGCAGGCGGTGCTGTACAGGAACAGGGCAGCCTGTTTCCTCAAAAAGGTGAGAAAAGCTCCCCTCACCTGGGCAGTGCTCAAGGGGAGGAGGGCAGGAGGGCAGCCAAGGGCACTCACTGGCTGCAGACTGGGTGGTTTGTCCACTTATTGAATAGGGTGTTTCCAGCTGCTCTGAAATGAAATGTTCTGGGCTTGTGCTGGAGCTTCTCGGGGATGTCCCAATGTCCATCAGCAATGGGGACATGCCCTGCTGTTCCATGGCTAACAAATCTCTCCTTTCTGGTTTAACAGGAGGAATATGCCAAAGCAGCCTCGGATGCATCTAGAGGTAAGGAGGGGGTTATGAGGAGAGCTGGATACGCCTGCTCAGCCTGCTCTCACATCTGCTTTTGGGACACTGTGGCCTTATTCCTTGATGTCCACTAACTCCCAAGTGCTGAGGCCACAAGGGAACTCCTGGAAGTTCAAGTGATGTTCCAATTTGGTGTGCAATCAGTGCTAATCAGGCACTGATTGATGCTAATAACAAAGCAAATCACAGTTTGCAGAGGTCATTTCCAAGAAGCAAGCTCTGATGCCTGGTGTTCTGGATCCCTTTCCCAGCTATTGACATCAATGCTTCAGATATCAAAGCCTTGTACCGGCGCAGCCAAGCCCTGGAGAAACTGGGGAAGTTAGACCAAGCATTCAAGGATGCTCAGAAATGTGCCACCCTCGAACCCCGCAACAAAAACTTCCAGGAGACCCTGAGGAGACTGGGGGCCAACATCCAGGAGAAGGTAAATGCCAGGGGAACTGTCCTGGATTCACAGAGGGTGGGGAATCCTGGGAAATTCCCAGGGGTGGGAAATCCTTGCTCTGGGTTACATCAATGCATTGTTGGTCATACTGGAAACTTGTGGCAATACAGGGGGATAAATAGGCTCCATTGACTGGAAGTTCATACTTGATGTGTGTAAATCTGAGGATTGGGTTGAGTGGTTAAATTAAAAAGTGTGGCAGCTCCCTCCTGAGGCTGGCCTGGTCCTGAGTGCCTTGCAAAGGTCTTGGCAAGGGACTGGAGCAGCTTTGGGTTGGGTCTGGCAGTTGCCACATTGCTACAACTACCTTTTACAGGGGCGCTGTGGAGAAATCCTTGCACCACTACGTACTATAAAGTCTCAGAAATTAAGGTTTAGGGCTGGCCTGTGAGATGGGTAATGGATGCTGAGAAATGGTATTTCCTGTTACTCAGCTTAAATTACCTGTGGTTGGAGGGGAGGGAGTATTCTTGAAGCTCCTTGATTTTCTCCTGATGCTCTGTGCTGTCTCCCGGCACAGCTGCGCATTCAGTTCTCCACGGACTCGAGGGTGCAGAAGATGTTTGAGATCCTGCTGGATGAGAACAGCGACAAAGAAAAGCGAGAAAAGGTGAGAACTGCCCTGGACTTGGCAAAATGGCTGTTTGATGTCAGAGGCTGCATCAGGGAGCAGAACCCTGCATTCCCTTCCCCACCTTCCCTGGATGGAGGATGAGGGAAGGAGCTAGGAGGTGAACTGCACTCAGAGAGAGGGAAAATCACCCCTGTGCCAAGGGAAGGTGGCCCGGCCTCCCAAAATACCAAAGGTGGGATCAGCCTGGACTTCTGCTCAGATCCATCTCTGCCACCCTCCAGATGTTCCCTTCCAAGCAGTGACCCACTCTTCTTGGGCAGAGCAGAGCTGATCCCTAAATGCCCCTGGATAAACTCTCTGGTGGGGTCTGAGCTGATCTGCTGCATCTGTCAGGAGATGGCTCCCACCAGGATCTCTCAGAGCTGCACAGAGATGTTCTGAAGGCTGGGCTGTGCCACTCACCCCTGGTTCTTCTGCCTCCCACCCAGGCTGCAAACAACCTCATAGTCCTGGGGCGGGAGGAAGCAGGTGCCGAGAGGATTTTCCAGAATAATGGGGTCAACTTGCTGCTGCAGCTGATAGAAACCAAAAACCCTGAGCTGATCCTGGCAGCCGTGAGGACACTTTCAGGAATGTGCACAGGACATAAGGCTCGGGTAAGGACAGGGTGCTTGAACCTTCACTGCTATTGCCTTTTGCACCTGGGGAGGGGGAAATTGAAATAGTTTGTGTTGTCCGTGAGCAGTGGGAGAAGATTAAAACCCTGACTTGTACTGATTCAGGATTCACTGAGGAAAGTAAATTCTTTGTCCCAGCTGAGCCTAGAGAACACAGGGAGGAAAGGCCTTTGCTAACACTGTCCTGCTCTCTCCTTCCTGGGGCCAGGCCACTGCCATTCTCCATTACCTGGGCATCGACAGCATTTGCATGTGGATGTCAGTGGACAATGAAGAAATCTCCCTGGCTGTCTGCAACCTCCTGCAGACCATCACTGACTGCCTGCTGGGCCAGGGGAAGGAGGAGCACCACGGCAAGGAGGAGGCTCTAGTGCTAGGTAACAGCACATCACCTGCTCTTCATTCCCTCTGCCTGCAGGAGTGGGCCCAGCAGGGAGGGCTCTGCTCCTGGGATTCCACCTTATTCCTTGTTCTTTGCTGAAGTGAGGACTTTAACCTTCAGCTGTACAGGAGGACAACCTGCACACAGCTCTTATCCTCATAGATAGCTTCAATACTTCTGTTCCAGCCACACAATGGCTTTGAATGGCTTTGACTGAGCTCACCTGCTTTCAGAGGTAACTTCTTGTAACTGGCTGCTACTGTTTTGCTTCTGTGTAGACACTAAGAAGGATTTGAGGATGATCACCATGCGTTTGCTGGATATGCTGGTCAGTAAAAAAGTATCTGGGCAAGGGCGAGACCGAGCCCTCAACCTCCTCAACAAGAACATACCGAGGAAGGACCTGAAGGACCATGACAACAGCAGGAGCATCTTTGTCATCGACAATGGTGAGTCCTTGCCCGCCATCCTGTTCTGATCTGGGAGATGTGGAGCTGTGTGTTCTCACCTGAATACCTGTAGAGCTCATCCTTCCTATAAAACAAATCCTCTCTGGCTTTTTTGGTGCATGCAAGCCTGGAGCAAAGTTAGACATATTAGCAGGAAACAGTGCTAAGAGAAAATCAACTGTGTATGAGAACAAGAATTTTTGAGTTTCTAAAGGGCTGCCTAATATCTCTGGTTAGTTTCTCCAATGTATTTGCTGATGTTGGGAGGATTTGGCTTGGATAAATTGTCTGGTTTAGGCAGGATGAGATGAGCACCTGCTGAGCTTGTGCTCATAAACTGATCCATTCTAAAACTGGACCCATAAACTGATCAATTCTAAAACTGGACAAGGGTGAGGAATATGTGTGCTGTGTGTTTTTATATAGTAATTCCAATGCATGTGTATCTTACCATTTTGATGGAAGTTATTTAATAATAATTCAGCAAAAGGAGAGTTAAGTCATCCAGAATGACTTGAAAGTGGCTGAGTTTTCCTCAGTCAGAGCCTGCAGCCTTGGAGGTCAGTAGGTTTAATGTCTTCTGACACAAATGACAGATCCAGCCAGAGGCCTAATGCAGCTCTGCTTATCTCACTCTGAGAACTGGAAAAAAGCCTGATGCTGCAAACCTGTAATCTCACCAGCAGCAGCTCCTCCCCAGTAAATATCCAAGTGTCTTTTTTGCTTAAGACTTATGTGATTAGGCTGCAAAATAATTGAAAACCTTCCAAGCTGGCTATTCCACAGCAAGAAAATAACAAATGGTATATTGAGTTTTGCACGGACCCTCTCCCCTCTGACAGCCGTATCACACCATCATTTCCAGGCTTAAAAAAGATACTGAAAGTGGTGGGCCAGATTCCTGAGATGCCTGACTGCCTGCCACTGACAGAGAACACCCAGCTGACTGCCTCTGTCCTCCTAAATAAGCTCTACGATGACCTGCGCTGCGACCCGGAGCGGGACAACTACCGCCTGATCTGCGAGGAGTACATCAAGTGAGTCAGGGGTGAGCTGGCCCAGAGAGCAGGAGCAGGGGTTCTTGAGGGTGAGATCAGGCACTTGAAATCCATTTGTGTTCAAAACTGGGGCTCTAGGAGATTACGGCTTGCTTGAGATCCTGCTGGGTCACAGCTTTGGAGGAATTTGCACTCCCAAATATCCGGTGTGATTCAGCAGCGCAGCTGAGGGAGGACATTTCCCCCCCATTACTGTTCTATACCCTACTCCCTCTATCCCATGCAGGAGCAAAATCGACCCACAAGACATGGATAAGACACTCCATGCTGTCCAGATTGTGTCTGGTGTTCTGCAAGGGCCCTTTGACTTGGGCAACAAGCTGCTTGGCATGAAGGGAGTGATGGAGATGATGGTCGCCCTGTGTGGGTCCGAGAGGGAGATTGACCAGCTGGTGGCTGTGGAAGCCCTCATCCACGCTTCCACCAAGCTGAGCAGAGCCACCTTCATCATCACCAACGGGGTGACGCTTCTGAAGGAGATCTACAAGAAGACCAAGAATGAGAAGATCAAAATCCGAGCTCTGGTGGTAAGGATGCAGCCCCGCCTCTGTCGCCTGCCACACTCCTCAGCTTAATCCTGGACTTGGGAGAGGAGGGAGGCTCTGGGAATGAGAGATGGGCTTAGGCTTTTTTGGGGCAGCAACCCAAGAGGATTAATGAGCCTTTCTCACTAGTATGTCCTTTTTGTCCTCCTCAGGGTCTCTGCAAGCTGGGCTCAGCAGGAGGCACAGACTACGGCCTGCGGCAGTTTGCGGAGGGCTCCACTGAGAAATTAGCCAAGCAGTGCCGAAAGTGAGTGACTTCACTTCTTCCTTCAGCTCTTCCAATCTCTGCAAAGTACAATATGTTCCTCTCCCACGAGATCCTGCCCATACATTGCCTTCACTTCCTGTGCTGCCTGCCAGCTGACAGTGCTCCCAGAGCCATTGCACTGGGACGTGGAGCTCCTCTGTGCCTGAAGCAGCCATGTGTTCCTCCTGCCTCGATATCCAGAGAAGCCTTCTCCCTCCCTCACTGCCCATGGGAGACACCAGACTTGGTGCCTCCCCCTTTGCCAGAGTGGCACAGCCTAATTAATGCTTACCTTGAATATGCACAAGTCCCCCCTGAAGGTGAATTTGCCAGATGGAGTAACCAAGGAGGTGGGATCAAGTTAGGGAGTGACTGAATGGGCAGTCATTCCTGCAGGAATCTCGTGTTTCATGGGATGGAAAAGGCAAAGCAGAGCTGAGTAGCTGTCCTGGTACATTCCTGGTACTGTCCTGTCTGTCATTCCCTGCAGCATTTAGATCCCACAAGTTGGGCCATGGGAGGAAGGTCATGTTTCAAGGGGAACCAAACCCAGTCTGAGGAGCTGCAGCAGAACCTGAGGACATATTTGGGCCTGAATCAGCCTCAATATCTGTTTTTCCTCCCTCTTTTTCCAGGTAAGTTAGTTCTGGCTCCTGAGACAGAAATGTGTTTTTCTCTCTTCCAGGTGGTTGTGCAACACCAGCATTGATGCCCGCACCAGGAAATGGGCTGTGGAAGGGCTCTCGTACCTCACCCTCGATGCAGATGTGAAAGATGACTTTGTTGAAGATGAGCCAGCCCTGAAAGCTATGTTTGATTTAGCCAAGGTCCATCTCCTTTCCTTGTTCCCTCATTCCTCTGGTAGCATCAAGTTCTCCCTGCTCTCCAACCCTACGCTCTGCCCAACCAGAAGGAGCTGTGACCCCAACCCTTCACCTCTGGTTCAGCAGAACTTCAGTTTTGCCTGTGCCCCAGAGACATCTCAGGGCTGCTGCCATCCTGCTCCTCTCCCTAGGCTGAGGGAGGTTCCTCCTACCTTCACTGTCAGCAGCTGCATGAAAACCAAAGGCACCAAGGTGTTGACAGCACCTGATGATGTCCAACACCTTGTCTGACCATGAAAACTTTCACGGGCTATAAAGTTGGGGATAAAGTTAAGAACATTTACACTAGTGCAAAACACCATCATGGCAGTCCAAAGGGGCCTGTTTCCCTGCTGTGCCCTCCTCACCCTCACACAAGCCTTATTTTCCTGTCGCTTTATTTTCTTGTCGCAGGCAAGCGACAAGACCATCTTGTATTCCGTGGCTTCTGCACTGGTGAACTGTACCAACAGCTATGATACCAAGGAGCTGGTCCCAGAGCTGGTGCAGCTGGCAAAGTTCTCCAAGCAGCACGTGCCTGAGGAACATCCAAAGGTGGGTTGTGTCCAGCTGGAGATGCTGTTCAGCAAGACAATTCTTTGGTGTATCCATTGTCACAGACTTGTGTCTCCTGTCTCCAGACTGAAATTGCTTTGCTGTCCAACCAGGCTGGGCTGATAGGTGGCTGGATGGCAGAGTGGCAGCTGCTAAGGGCTAATCCTTTCCCAATGTTTCCTCCTCAGGACAAGAAGGATTTTGTGGTGAAGCGGGTGAAGCGGTTGCTGAAGGCTGGGGTTGTCTCTGCCTTGGCCTGCATGGTGAAAGCTGACAGTGCCATTTTGACAGACCAGAGCAAGGAGCTCATTGCCAGGTGCCTTCACTGGGAGCTGGGAGTGCTGGGCAGCCCCTGTGCCATGGGGGTGGACACCTGGGGTGGGGCATTCTGCCTGTGGGGGAGCGTGGGAAGGAAAGATTTAAAACCAAAGTTTTTGTTCAGCAGCGTCATAAAAATCCATGTTCTGACCTTCAAGCTGCCTTGCTGGAATGCATTTTTGAGTTCTCTGTAGTGGTTCTGGCTGGAACAGAGTTCATTTTACAGACCTGAGAACTTCTTACTCTGCCATTTGTTGCTTCCTCAGAGAGTGTTGTGTGCATGGAATTTACCTGGTGGCTCTGGCACTCCTGCAAAACCTCAGCCCCGTTCCATGAGGGCTGTTGGCTGTTGCTGTCCTGTGTGGCTGTTTCATTGAGTGTTCTGTGCCCCTGCAGGGTGTTTCTTGCCTTGTGTGAAGACCCCAAGGACCGTGGGACCATTGTTGCTCAAGGTGGTGGGAAGGTGATTACTTTTATGTTCACAGTTCCTGATGTGCTGTCAATGTCTGCTGGGAGCCTGGGGTGTGTCTCCAGTGGGTGACAGTGACAGAAGAGCACAAGCTGTCCCCTCTTAGGGCCATACTGACACTGCAGTCCCATCTCTGCAAAGAAGTGATGTTCTTGGAGTGGCTGTGTGAGCTACAAGCTCTGGCGTGGTGCCTATTTGAGAACAAAAACAAGATATCACAGAGGGCTGTGGGGTTTTTTTTAACTTGTTTTAGTCTGGTAAGGCACTCCTGTAAATCTTCTCAGAACACTGAATGCTTTTCCTGTGTGTCTCCAGGCCCTGATACCTCTGGCTGTGGAAGGCACAGACGTTGGCAAGATAAAGGCTTCTCATGCTCTGGCAAAAATCGCTGCTATCTCCAATCCAGACATTGCATTCCCAGGGGAGAGGGTAAGCTTAGAAAATAATAATAATAAAAACAGAAGCAAATTCCTTTAGCAAATGAGAATTGCTAACACAGCCTTCTCTTCCAGGTGTATGAGGTGGTGAGGCCCCTTGTCAGCCTGCTGAACACTGAGAGAGATGGCCTCCAGAACTACGAGGCTTTGTTAGGTCTCACAAACTTTTCAGGGAGAAGTGATAAACTTAGGTGAGCCTTACTGCTTTTTACTTTTTGCTTTTTACTTCCTTCTTCCCCAGGAGTGAATGTGAGTTACTTGCTGGACTATGAAGACTGGTCAGTTTGAGCTACCTTTGGCAGAGCTAAAAGATTAATGAAATAGGAGAAGGAGAGTGACACATTTTCCTCTAGAAACAGCAAAGACACAAACCTCATCTGCATTAGAGAGATGAACCATGCCATGAGCTCCAGTGCTGCAGACACTGATTTGTTTCAAGGCCTTCCCTGCAGTTAACATTTGATAAGTTGGTTACTGCTTGACCTACAACGTGGGGTTTTTACTGCTCTTCTCACAGGTTGAAGATAATCAAAGAGAAGGCCCTGCCAGATATCGAAAACTACATGTTTGAGAACCACGACCAGCTTCGACAGGCAGCCACAGAGTGCATGTGCAACTTGGTGGTCAGCAAGGAGGTAACCCCCCTGGGCACGTCCAGCCTGACTGCGTGCACCCGCCCCTGTGAGGAGCCCTCCCTGGTTGTGTTACCTCTGGGTGTCTCTGGGGTTTTTTTAGGTTCAGGAGCGGTTTGTGGCTGATGGCAACGACCGGCTGAAGTTGGTGGTGTTGCTGTGTGGTGAGGAGGATGAGAAGGTTCAGGTTGCAGCAGCAGGAGCCCTGGCCATGCTTACGGCAGCGCAGAAGAAACTCTGCTCCAAGATGACTCAAGTGGTAAGGCCATAGCTCTGGTTGTGGGCAGTGTGGATGTACCCTGCAAGAGTCTTGGCTCAGATGTGGAAAAGTCTCCCCAAAGAAATATGCAGTTTGCTGATTTGATACTGAGGAACCCAGAGAGGCTGGGTGTGCATGCTTTTAGTCCATCTTGATAAATAACCTGAAATCCAAACCTTGTTCCACCTGGAAATGAGAGGAGCTTGATCGATAACCTACTGAGCTTTAGAGATCCCAAAGGATGTCCCTTCCCTGAGAACCCAGGTCCTGCATGGCTGAGCCTCTGAAGAGCTGTGGTTGAGAACTCCTGAACCCTCTTTTGTTGCACACATGACTGGACACTGGAGCTCATTAAGATAAAAATTATTAATCAAGCCAAAAGAGAAGCTCAAGAAGATTGGGTTGGGGGAGTGTCCTGGTCATCTCAGCTGTGTCAAGACTCTGGTCAGATTCTTTTCACAGAGATTATGCAGCAGCCTGAATATGAAACATGTTCAATCTTGTCCCAGTGCCATGAAAGATTCTGACTTAACTGTAAGAAAAATCGGGTTCAAATGTTTGGAGTCAGGTTTCCTTAGTTAAAAAATGAAATAACCATAAGTGATATGAGTATTGCTCTTCCTTCTGCTGAAGGAAGCAAAAGTCACGTTCTTGGTTGAAATATTTATCAGATCAGTGCTAATGATCTCTCTCTCCCTTCCAGACCACCCAGTGGCTTGAGATCCTGCAGAGGCTCTGCTTGCACGACAACGTGGAGGTCCAGCACCGAGGACTGGTCATCGCTTTCAACTTAATCAGCGCTGACAAGGAGCTGGCCAAGAAGCTGGTGGAGTCCGAGCTGCTGGAGATCCTGACGTACATCGGGAAGCAGGAGGATCACCCCAAGAAGCAGCACATCATCGGCGTGGCACGTGATTGCCTCAGCAAGTGCATGGATTATGAGCTGATCAAACCTCTCTCTCAGGCGTGAGGGAATGAAAAAGCACCAAAAAAAGGCTGAGTGAGGGGGGAAAAAAGAATGGAAAAACATGGAAAAGTGAGAGCCATGAGGAGAATCTAGTGCCCTTGGCAAGGCGCTGAATAATTTGGGGACAGCTTTGGAGGATCATAAGCTGTATGAGGAAAAGGAGGGAATTTGCCTGGGAAATTTGGGAAGTGTCTATCTGAGTAATTCCCAGATGGTGTAAATCCTTTCTCTGCCCCCATTCAGCTGGTAATGATGAAAGCTTCAAGGCCCAGCTGTAAAAGAGTTGGTTGTGTTGGAGATGTGGCAGGAGGCTGTTGGAAGGAAACTCAACAAAGCTGAAATCAGTTCTGCATCCACCTCCAGCTCCTGGTACTTCTGGAATTCCCAGCAATGGTGGAACAGGGAGGGTTAAGTGCCTTCTATTCTGTAGTCAGAAAATAGGATTTTAGCTGTGTGCTATTTTTTGTTCATTTATTGGAAGTTGTGTGCCAAAATGTGAGGATGGTGGACGAGCTCCTAATAAAGTCACTACTTTGTTCCATGTGGAATTCCTGTTCTGATTTTATTAGGCAAAAGGAGAATTTAAGGCAAGTCTCACTTGCAGTCTTGCGTCACACCTGGAAAACTGGAGTAATTGGTAGCACAAGTTGAATTTTCACTCCTTGCAAACCATCCAGTGCTCCCAAATGCAGCAGAGTCACCACAAAGGTGTCACACCAAGGCACAAGGAATGGTGAAAATATTACATTTATGAAAAAAAAACAAAAACAGAATGAGAAGCAACCCACCCACTGCTCATCACATTAAACTTCATTACATAAATATTTTCATTCAAGCACAGATTCTTAATGCAGGCTGTGGACAACACAAAAAATCACACTGTTGATTTAGTTCCTGGGGGAAAGTTCCTAAGCATATAATAAATATAATCTTACTCAATAATAATTTAAATATTAATTCAAACACATTAAAATATTTCTGATCATACTAAACATTAGTGATATTCACCATAGGCAGAGCATGATGAAATGTTGAGGTTTGGGGTTATGAAAGGAATCATGAGGATAGTCTTTTCTTGCATGTTAAGGAAAAAGAATAAATGAAAGTGCCTCTAGTGTCCTGAATTTGGAAAAGATTGAAAATTTTAAGCTAATAGGTTTGATAACCTAAAGGCAAATTTATTTGGAGGGTGATTCCAGCTGTAATCACGTTCAATTAAATCGCTGGTGCTTTATAATCACAGCAGGGGGATATCAGGCCATTCTTCCAAACCGAGGGAGCCACATTCTGTGGTGGGAAATATGTTTTGTTTTCTACCAGCCTTCAATTTTTGGATACCCATTTTTAGGGATTTTGATCTAGCTTTCGAAAGTACTTTCCATTAACGCTACGCAGGTTTACCTAACCAGCATCTCTTGACAGCAAGACAAAATGCCATTAGTGTTTAAAAAGGGCAAAATTTCCCTTCTCCCAGTAAAGCTTCTCTTTGGAGCAACTAGGTTCTACTACCTGACTGTTGCTGAAGTTGAGTGGGGAAATAACTTCTGTAAAAGACGTATTTTGGCATTTCTTTCAGCTAAACACGGGCAGAACACCCATTTTACACTAACACGGACCACCCGCCCCCTCAGCCCCCTCAGGCCTCCTCTGGGCGGGAAACGCTCTCACCGCCCCCAGTTCCTCTAACGCGCCTTCCTATTGGCTCCCGCCGGCCCTCCCGGCAGAGCCGCGCGCTGTGATTGGTTGATACCAGCGGAGGGGGTGGGGCAAAGCGGGCGGCTCCGCCCCGGCGCGGCCGGGCCTGCGGGAGCGGAGCGGGTGAGGGGTACGGGACATGGAGACGGGACATGGAGACGGGATATGGGGCACCGCGGCTGGGCAGCGGGGTTTCAGAGGGATGCGGGACAGCGGTGGGGCAGCTGAGAGCTCGGGGTGTGTGGAGACTGAGACAGGGAGGGTGAGGGGACGCGGAAGCGGCTCTGGGGGCTGGTTGAGGAGGGTGAACCCGGCCGAGGTGTAGGGCATGTGCGGTTTGCTGGGATGCGGGGAGGATATCTGGGAGCTCGGGGGATGTGAGGCTGGGCTAGGGCGGGCACGGGCAGAGCAACTGGGGACTGAGGAGCTGCAGGGACGTGGTGGGGAGGATACAGGGAAGGAGATGGGAAGAGAGTGCAAACGTGTGGCATGAGGGAAGGGAGGGATCCAAACAGGCCTCTGAAGCCTTGGAGGGACACTGCAGCAGCATTTATAGGTATGACACGGGTTTTTCCTCCTGGGTTTGCCTGGTACTGGCTCTCCTAACCTCGGAATGCCACTTTGTGACCTGTCTTCCGCAGCTCCTGCTCGGCTGTAGAAGGGATATCACCTCCATCCCTGTGCTCCCCTGCTCCACGTGCTTCATCCTCCCAGGGAGGAGGGAACCTCCCAGCCCCTGCCTTGGGAGCAAGCTCCTTACTGAAGGCAAATAGATTTATTTGCCCAGCAGCAATGATGAGCGAAGTATAGTCTGAACTGGTATTGCCGAGACTCCGTGTCTCGGCTCTGACCAGGGCATGATCACGTAATCTTCTCTCTGAGCTACTTCAGGCTAAGCTCGTCTGCAGGGAACAGCTTTCCTGTTCTTTAAACTTTGGTGCACCCTTAAAAAAAAAAAAAAAAATTAAGAATTTGTAGCTATTTCTTTTAACGGCAGAAAAACAAAGCCTTGATTTGAAAAGTAACCCAAATACTTGTGGCTGCAGCTTTAGTGTGAGCTTGCAGGGGAGGAGGGGATGTGGGTTTTCTCCTGCATGTGCCATGGACCACGAAACTCCAGATATTCTCCCACTGTGTCTTCTCTGTAAGTGCAATGCAGACTCTGAGCTGTCTGTCCTATAGAAGCTCATTAGCAGTTCATTCAGCTGTATTCTCATTTAGTGCTTGCCAGCAGGGAGCCAGTATTATTTTTGGAATACTCTCTATGAAGTGCAACCCCTTTGGGCTTGAGGGACAGGCCCAGGAAAAGAGATGGGGCTTTTCTCTAATTCAGTTTTTTGTTCTTTTCCAGGTCCTGGTGACATCTTTATATTGATTTCTCTCTTCCTGTGGAGAAGGAAGCATCTCTGGGGAATATATACCTAGGAGTATGTTACAGTGGTTTTCCCTTAACAGGAGAAGCCACTTTGTTTCTGTTAAGGAAGTAGCAAAAACTCAGTTGCTTCGTGCTCTAATTCTTGAACACTGCCCAGGTGAGCTGTGAATGTGCCTTAGGTTCACTGAAGAATTTTTAAAACACTTGCAAAGCCAAGTCCTGGCAGTGGGATACTGAACAACTCCAGTGCTGCTGTTAATGTTGATGAAATTGTACTGAGCAACACCAAAGCATCCTGAGGGTTTATGTGGTACAGGACTCTATAGAAATCACAAATCAGTATGTAAGTGCAAAGGTTGATTTAATAAAGTTGGTGCTCCCTGAAAAAAGTTCTCTTGCCCATCTTTAGCCCATTGTGGTTTTAAGCACACAGTTTAAGAGCAGATAAATGAGAATTTTTCTGTAACCCCAGTTGGTTTTGTAGCTTTGTTTGAGAGCAAGAAGCCTGACAGATGGGTATTTATTTGGCTGCTAAGGACAGGTGGTTTCAAAGGAGTCAAATCCAAGTTGGCATCCTGCAGCCATCTCCAGGAACATACAAAATCTGCCAGGTAACTGCTGAGCCTGTCACCATGGTGGGTTTGATGCTTGTTACTCAGCTAAGCTTTAAAGGGCAATTTATTGTGTAAAAGAGTTAATTACAGCTGCTCAGAACTGGGAGGCTTCCATGTGGGTGGTTCTGTGCAGGTCCTGGAGTTGGCCAAGTCCAAGTTTGGCAGGGACAGGGTGTTTGTTGTGCAGGAGTGGAAAGCAGCCAGAGCCTGGCAGGTGGGCATCTGGTGGGCATTTTGGGGAGAGGAAGAGGGATTAATCCTGGGAGAAGCAGCTGGAGAGGCCCTGGAGCAGTGTGGGATCAGATAACTGTTGTGTGTTAATGAATTTAGAGGGAGATGAGCCTCCCCAAGAGCCCTGCAGTGCTGGGGGGTGCCTGCCCAGCTTCTCCCTGAGCAGCAGACAAAAAACTTAAAAAGTACAGGAAGGATAAAAGAAAATCACATATCCTGAAAAGGAATCATCACTCAAGTGGTTATTTAAATGAGCTGTTGCACCAGAGTCACCAGGACATTAACAAAAAGTAAAAAGTGATTTGGAACCTCAGAAAATCTCACATCTCAGTGTGATTTGTCTTCCAGTAAGATGTGTGTGTTCTTACTGGCTCTCTAAAGGAAGAGAAGTATCTTCATGGACCCCACAGCTACTGGAAAAGAGAGAAATTAGACAGTTTTTATTAATATTCCATAGTGGCACAGGTAAAAGGGTCAGGGAAGTGTACAGAGATAATAAAGCATCAGGAACAAATCTCATTTATTAGGTGTTTTGGAAAGATCAAATTACTGCATTTTCCCACATTATTCAATAGCCTTACTCTCTTGCTTACAGGTGAAGGAGGATATTGGAGATTTTTATCTTCTGAAGCAGAGGTAAAAGGGAGGGAAAGTGAGATGCCTGTTTCAGTGGATTAAATGTTAGAAGATTTAATCTTACTAATTTAATCTGGAAAGACCAGAGTAGGGTCCTGTACTTGGTGCAGCAAACTTTGCTCCTGTATTCTCTAAGCACTGTCACCGTGATAGCTGGAGCACTGCTGCTCCCTAGAGTCAGGAAAACAACCTTCCATCCTGAAAAATCAGGTGTCAACCATGTCACACAGGCTTTTCTTTCCTCCTGTGTGATATTTTGTTCTGATATGAATGTGCTACATGGCTGGGACTGGAATAACTACAGTGTAATGCTCAGATATTAAAGATCCTCAGCCTACAAAGTACTTATCTTACATCCACCACCATCACATGGAAAGATGAAAGCAGCTTTAGTCTTGTCTCTCTCATGTAAATAGAGCCCCCAGAGGAGCAAACTTTTTTCCAAAAGCCAGAAAAGAATTAAGTTAGGTTCTCAATCAAAAGAATCTCAAAAGAAAGAAATTTGCTTTATAAAAGCAGATAATAATGAATGGAAAGACTTATTTAACAATAAACCACTCTCATCAGCTGGCAGTTTGTTTTAATCTGGTTTGTCATTTTCTCTCTTATGCAGAGAAAGTCACAGTCCTCTTGTCCATCTTGTTCCTTTTAAAGAATCAAAAGTCTTAATTGAGAGCCGTTGATGGGAACGAGGAGGGTGATGTTCTCAATTGCAAGAGCCTGAAAATGCAGGAGACTGAAGAGCAGAGGTTTAAGCCTGTCTCCACCTCTGACAAAGCCAGAGCTCAGTCTGGGCAGCACAAGGGCCTGGGAAGATGCCCAGGGAGAAAAAACCTGCCTAGACAATTTCCCTAGCTCTTTCATTTGCTGGCTCATGCCCTCAAGCAGCACCAGTGCTGCTCTTTGATCCTCACACCTGCACTCCTCTTACCCAAATCCACGTTTCCTCCCTTCCAGCTGGTCTTAAGGCATTTCTGTGCTGGCTGACAGGCTGGGGCTGTGTGATCCCTCTGCAACTGCCAGGACATTTGAACAGCTTATCAACAAAGGGCAGAGCCTCGCCAGAACGTGCCAAGGCAGAAAGCTGAAGAACCGCCGAGCTCAAAGGCGCTCACCGAGGAGCTGCGGCCGTCTGAAGCGTCCCATGGGATGTACAAGGAGGGGCTGGGGGCTCCTGGCAGCCTTTCAGCTCTCGGGGGAGTAGAGTTTGACCAGGTGCTGCAGCTCTGTGGCATAGCCCGTGAGCGGGCAGCGCTGGTGAGCCTTCACGTAGCCGTAGGCGCAGCGGTAGCAGAAGACGAAGCCGGAGGTGGCCAGGGCGGTGGCGTTGACGCGGACCTTGCGGCACAGGGGGCACACGCTCCTCAGGCCGGGCAGCAGGGCCGAGCTGGGCTCCTGCTCCAGGTGCACGGGGGGCGGGGGTGTGGGGAGAGCTGTCAGGGACTTGATGGTCTCCTGGTTTTCCGAGGAGTACCACCAGTCCAGGAACTGGAGGAAGAAGACGCTGACGGACAGGCCGGTGGACAGGGAGAAGGCAATGCCGCCCAGAGCTTTCCTCAGGGCCTGACTGCACTCGGGAGGCGAAGCTGTGGCAGAGAGAAGCAAGGAGAGATGGTTAATACTGCATGTTTATCCATCTAGAAACCATGGGGAAAAGCACATGGGGAGTGACTGCTTCACACAGCTCCTTCATGCTCCGTTAGTTGGCCAGTGTGTCCCGTGTTTGCGCTTATTAGGATGTTTCAGATTTTTTTTTTTTTTTATTTTAAGGAAGATCCAAATCCTGTTTTTTTCAGAAGTCTAAGAAGAAGAATTCTGAAGAATTCTTCTTCAGAAGAATTTGGATTAAAGGATCCTGGACCACGGAGTGTTTCACTCCTGGATCACCACTTCACAGGGTATTATTCAGTGTGGCCATGACTAGCTGCTGCTTAGGAAAATCAAGGAAATAAGTTTCAATCCTTTCAGCAACAATGCTGCAACTGCTGCCCCTCCTTTGCTGGAAAAATGCAGGGGAAGCCTGAACAGGATAAAGGCTTGCATGCCCAAGACCACCCCCAAACTCTGAAATTTTATTACCACAAAATCGTTTCAACCTAATCTCTGCTACTGGTTTCCTTACTGTTACTCACAGTAGCTCCTTTTGGAGTACATTTTGTCAGAGCAAACTTTCATCTTGAATTTTTGGAGAGCAAGGCACTTTTCCTTGCAGCATCACCTCTAAATTTACACACCCACTGAAACCCCTGGAGAGCAACAGCTGAGCCAGGTTCTGCCATACCTGTGTGTTTGATCTGAGGTGGTTTCAGCCCATTTCTTCTCCAGGGCCTGGATATCCTCTGCAGTCAGTCTGACCAGGCGGACACCAGCCAGCTTCAGCATGGGGGAATGATGCTCAGCCTTGCCCAGGATGTAGCACAGTTGCTGGATAAGAAACCAGCCCTCCCAGGTCATGTTTACGTAGGGGTAGGCAGCTAGGAAGGCTCTGTAGAAGCGCTTCCAGGATGACGAGGGAGGGTGGATGGAGTACTCATCCTCTTCCCTCAGGCTGGACACCAGTTTCTCCAGCTTTCCTTTCAGGTAAGGAACAAGAACCAGCAGGAGCAGAGACTTCCAGTGCTGCCTCTTTGGCAGGCCAGCTGTGGCCAGAGGCTGCCGGCTGCCACCTCCCATGGGGATCCTCTTCAAGCTGTAGAAGTTCTCAGAGAAGGATGCGCTGCACCTGGCCAGGTAGTGCTGCTGGAGCAGCAAATCCAGAAGGACGTAGATCTCATCAAACCAGTGCCAGAGGAAACCGTATCGGGCAGGATTAGACTCAGCAAGCACCTGTTGCAAAAGGGACAGAAAACAGGAGGAATCAGAGTGGTTTGTGTTGAAAGAGGCATTAAAGATCATCTGGTTCCAGCCCGTGCCACGGGCAGGGACATCTTTTACTGTCCTAGGCTGCTTCAAGCCCCGTCCAACCTGGATTTGAACACTCTCAGGGATGAGGCAGCCACAGCTTCTCTGGGCAACCTGTGCCAGGGCCTCCCCACCCTCACAGGGAAGGACCTGAAGCGGAGTAAAGTGCTAAATTATAAATTACAGCAGCTATAAACAACGCCTCTAATTCTCACCACAAGCCAGGTGGTTCACATCTGTCCCGCTGCCTGTGAGTGCGGCCGAAGTTACACGCCGGCCGCCCTCCTCTCCCTTCACCCACGGCCCGGCCCGCCCTCACCTTGACCAGGTGCTGCAGGGCGGGTTTCACGGCGGCCATCAGGCTGTCCTGGGCCACCGCCTCGAACACGGACGGCCTCTCCTCGCCGGCCGGGGCGGCCGTGAGGTGCGCGCCCACCTCCGCCATGACACCGCCGCACCGCCCCGCCGCCGGGGGGCGCCGCGGCCCCGCCCCGCCGGGCACCGCTCCGCCCCGCCCCCCGGAAGCGCGGCCCGCCGGCGCTCCGCCCGCTGCCGCCGCCGCTCTATGGTGGCGGGGCGCGGCCGCTCTGGGCGGGGGAGGGTTTGATCTCGCTGCTCGCGAGTCCGCCCGGCCCCTCCGCTTCCGGTTCCGCCGCCGCCCCCGCAGCGGTGAGTCCGGTCCGTGAGTGGGGCCGGGGCTGAGGGCACTGGGAGAGGTGCGAGGGGCACCGGGGGCGCTGGGAGGGGATACGGGGAGGGGGTGAGGGTCACTGGTGGGGTACGGGCAGGGAGGACTGCGATAGGGCGGGTAGCGGCACTGCTGGAGAATTAGGAGGGGCTGAGGGGGCGCTTGGAGGGGATATCGGGAGAGGTGAGGGCAGTGCTGGGGTGCTGGCAGAGGGCGGGGAGGGAGGAGGTGTGAGGTGCTGCGGGGGACTGGGACAGGGCGGGGAGAGATGCTGGTTTGGGAGGGGCTGAGGGACGATGGGAGGGCGCTGGGAGGGGATACCGGGGGGGAGGCGAGGGGTGGGGGTACTCTGAGGGGTGAGGGGCACTGGGAGGGACATCTGGGATATAAGGTGGGAAGGGGCACGGAGGGGGGGACATTGGGAGGGGGTACTGGGAGGAGGTGAGCGGTCCTGGGAGGGGGAACTGGAATGGGGCTGGGGGGAGTCCCTGACGAGGCGCTGGGAGTGGCTCTGGTGATGTACTGGGAGAGGATGGGGAGCCACTGGGAGGGCTGGGCAGGTGGTTGCAGAGGAACTGGAGGGGCGAGGGTGAGGAGTGGGGTCAGTGGAGGAGACACTGGTGTGGGATGAGGTGGGCGTGCTGGGGAATGGACTGGGATGGGGCTTGGTGGGACTAGGGAAGGGAGGTGGGATGGGAATGAGCACAGCAAGGTACTGGGATACTGAGGGGAGCAGGCAGGGATAAGGGCTGGGTGCTGAGAGGGGCTGGCAGCCACTGCTGGGAGTGCTGGAGGGGGGAAACTGGGATGTTTAGGGAATGTTCCTGCAACTGGGGGATACTGGGAGAGATCTGGGGAAGGGCTGGTGGGCAGGGGTGCTGGGATGCCAGTCTGGAGTGTGGCTGTGTGCTGGGAGTCCTGCTGGAGGTGTGGGAGGAGCTGGCAGCAAAGCTGGGATGGGGCTTCCACTGAACAAGGAGGTGATAGGAGGAGCAGGTGGAGTGAGGACCACCAAGGGGATGTTTGGTCCCCAGCATAGAAACAAAATCCCTGCAGCAGCACAAGTTCAGGGCTGCAGGCACAGCTCTCCCTCTGCCATCCACATCCCATTGTTCTGGTTATTTTCCTGGTTCTCCGGTGGCCCTGGGCCACACCTGGGCTGTTATGCAGCTCCTTGAGAGGCTTTCCAGGAAAAATGGGTGGCACCACTTACACTGGAGTTAAAGCAGGGATCACTTGAGAGATTTAGGGATTGATGGTTTTAATGTCCAGGAGCTTGGCTCAATCCCAAGGCCCTTAAACCTGCCACCCTCCTGTGTGGGATCAGTGCTGAGGAGAGGGTCAGGCTGACTGGAGCCGTGTGTGGGGTCCAGCAGGTGTTGGTCAGGCACAGGCTCAGGTTTTCTGTGTGGTTTGGGGCTGAGGAGGCTTATCTTGCTTTGGTTCAGTCTACATTGAAATGTCAAGCCACTGTTGGTAGCATTAAGCCTTGCTGGAGCTTTCTGGAGCCATTCCTTTTTCATCTCCTCTTGTTTGCTGGGGTTGGATCAGGAGGAGCCTTTTGCTGTCAGCTTTGTGCACCTCTTGCCTGTTTCCACCTCAGCAAGTGCTGGGCACAGAACAATAGTGAGGAGGGGGCAGTCTAAAGCAGATTTTTCTTTGTTCCTGATGTTCTAATTCACCTTGGCTCTCCTCGGTTTAGATTTGTGTCCAAGGAGCTGGCATTTTCTGCAGTCACACAAAACAGCAGTGTTTTAAATATCTGTTGTGGTTCCATTTGCTGTGAAGCACGCTGAGATTGTTAGTGATGAGATAATACCCAGTGCTGCTGGCAGGCTGTCTCTGAGCAGTGTGCAAAGCAAGCTCTGACACACATGGAGCAGCAGTCTGTGTGCTCATGAGAAAAGGAGCATTATCCCGTGCTGCACTTGGAATAGGGCAGTTTGGGTATTGACCTCAGTCAGCTCTCATTCACATCTATCAAAGGAGGTTGGAAAGGCATGAGCTGTGCTTGGCCCTGTCTGAGTGCTTCTAGGATTCTTCCTGTTTCCAAGTGTATCAAAGGAGAAAAACCAGCAATATCTGAAAGGAGTAAAGCAACAAAATGTGCTGCACTTGGGGTTTAACGACCATCTCTGAAATTCAGCAGGGTTCCTTCCTCTCTGTGTGTTGCTTTATGCAACTGGGCTGATGTTTATGGTGTTTGGGTTGGGGTTTTCTTTCCCCCCCCTCGATTTCCTCTCTAATCTGCTGCTCTGGCCCCAGTTAAAGCTGTATTAGAGGAGCTCAGATGAGATGTGACCCTGGATGACAAATCCCCACATAATGCAAGTAAAGGCCACGTTCAATGCTTTGTGCATGGCGCCGTGCCAAATACTCTGGCAGAGAAAAACATTTTAAGTCTTCCTTTTAAGCTGAGCTCAAACCCGAAGGACTCTGTCAGCAATAACATTGCAGCTGAACACAGGCTCTGATTTTAATTACAAAACAAGCTCCACAGCAGCCTCTGCTTTCAGGGGGAGAGGGGGGTGCTGTGAGATTTTTGCTGGAAAAATTGCACTCATTGTGGCTCCTGTGGCTTTCCCAATCCAGCCTCTGTTTTGGAAGGAGGTTAAACCTCCTCTGCACGAGGAATGTGTTTCCAGAGCTGTCTCCAGGCTTGGCAGGAGCAGGAAGGGAGAGAAATCAAACCAAACCCAGTAATTCAGCCTAATTGGATGAGGTAGAGGCACAGGACAGGCAGCAGCTCCAGGAAACTGGGAAAAGCAACAGGTTGATCCTCACCCAGATGTTTGGGAATTGGACAGGATGACCCCAGAAGAAAGGGGTGGAAATTGGGGCATTACCCCTCAACAGCTGTTGGGAAATCAACTGCTAGGGTGCTAAACTGATCCAGGTGGGTGGGGGAGAATGGAATGGTGATGGCATTGGGGTTGGTGAAGGGGTGAGGAAGGAAAGGGTTAAGGAACAACGATCTGATTGCACTGCTGGGCACTCCTGGAGTTCAAAGCTGTGCTGGTCCTTTTGCTGCTGAGCCAGCAAGACCTGCAGGGTTTAGAGGCAAGACAGGCAGCATTTAGGGAACAGAGGATTTACTGCTTTGCTGGCAGCCTTTAAGGTCATGGAAGGATGTGTAAGAAAAGGGGAATTGGGGCAAAAAAATAGAAAAAGGAGGAAAGAAATTACAAAATCCTTTTTGAGATGGTTTTAGGGTCATAGTTCTTAGCATTGATACAGACTTTTATCAAAAGCAGTAAAACTGCCCACTCCTGTGCTTGTTTTGAAAATTGTTTCGTATTTGTCACAGAGCTAGCCATTGTAATAATAAAATGATGGATATCCATATATGTTTGGGCAATCCCTGTGTTCTGAGGCATTAATTTTGTTCTGTGGAGCAAGAGAAGTGCTGGTGAGACCACTCTCATGGCTTTGCTGAGCACTTGCTGCTCCAACAGCATTTTTCCATCCTGTCCACAAAAAACCAAAAACAAACAAAAAAAGGCCAAAAAAAAAAAAAGGCAGAGAGGCACTGAAATAATGAGCTTTGTGTGTGTGTCGCAGAGGTGGGATGTCAGATCTTGGCAGAGAAATATTTCAATTTCAAGCTTGAGAGAACTGAAAAGTAATGGCTTTTCTTTTGAAAAAAAACCACTGTTTTGCATCTGCCGGGAACAAAAGGAGGGAAAGGAATGAAAGGCCTGGGGGTGGGTGTTGCAAGTGGGGTTAATTGTGCCTTCCATCAAGATGCAGCACAGGCAGATATCGTTAGGGGGAGATGACAGTTTCCTTTGTCTGGAACATGGACTTCTCACTGCCAGGCGAGACACTGGCTGTGCTTTTCCTTGGAAAATGAATCTGTGTACCCAGGAAAGCCAGCTGCAGAGCATTCCAGCATCTGCTGGTTATGAGGAGTTCAAAAAATGCCTTTTGCCTGCTGAGACTGAGGATTTAGGGAGCTGGGCTGAGCACCACTGTTGTGTTTTTACCAAGCCCTTTAAATCCCTGGCTTTGCCAAGTATTACCAGCAGCAGGTGCAGGATGAAGATTGGGGAACTCGTGCCTGTGGTGAAACTTTTGCTCTCTCCTTGCTCTGAGCTCTTGCCTCACAAACTGGCTGCTGCCACCACACAGCATTTGGAGCTGACTTGTTCTTTTTTTATCTCCATGTTCTCAGGTGTTTTAAGGAACTGGAACCATGACGGACTCCAAATACTTCACGACCAATAAAAAAGGTTGGTGTGTTGAGCTGGTGCAGTGGCTTGGAGGTGGTGGGTGGCTATTTTTACACAGCTTTTTTAACTGCATGCAGGAGAACTTGTGCTTTTCTGGTAGCTCTGTCCCTGTTTCTCTTCTTAATCATCCAGGGAGAAACTTCCAAAGTAGGTCACATGGTGACAAAAGACAAAACTGGGATATTATACGTTTTTATGATGCACAAAATGACCCAAATTAATTCTCTTTCAAGGATCAGAAAGCAAAACATTGGGATTTGAGTGGATCTGGCCAGAGACAAAGTTTTGGTTATGGGCTAACAGGTGCCAGACTAAGGATGGTTGTGAATTTGGGCATCACAGGATTAAGTTGATGTGAGGAATTTAATATTTTGGTTATATACATCAAGCAAACATAATGGGTTTTCCTTCTGCCCTTTTCTCCAAAGCTGCAGGTGCTGTTTGACTTTCCTCTGCCTTTACTGCAGGTGTGGTGGTTCACCTCAGGACAGACTGCTGCCCTTAAAAATGGGAAGCTGGGAAGGCTCTTTGGGATTATTTTACTCTTTCAGCTGTTTCAGAGCAGGGCTTGTTCTGCTGAGACTGTCCCAGGCAGATTTTCTAACCCCTTCTTGAACAAAACACTGTTGCTGAGTGCAATTTAAGCCTGATCATTCAGCAGATGTGGAAAATGGTTTGCATTAACCTCTCCTTTGCAAAATGGTTGAGTGCTCCCTCTGAATGCCTGCCAGTGAAAAAAACCCCACACTGTTGATCTATTTATGTGCCATTAAGCTTCACAATGAGCTCATAAATGAAGCTAATGCAGCTGATATCTTTGGAAGGAGCAGCTCTGAAAGTTCAGAGCTGAAGGCAGGTTTTTGTGGGCTGGCTGCAGGGAGCCAGTCTGGGCTGGGTGAGAGCTGGAGCCGTCTCAGCTCCGCTCCAGGGCACGAGCTCTGGGTGAGTAATGCCAGGCTCTTCCTCAGGCAGGAGGGATGACGAGTGGTCTCTGCACTGCAGCAGCTTCTCTTCTTTTTTGGAGTCCCTAGCAGTCTCTCTGTGTCAGATTTTAATGAGTGCTCTGCTCTGAGCAAATGTAGGAATGGAAAGTTGGTGCAGGAATTTTGTTGGGGATATTTTGATATTTGTAATGTGTGCTCAGGCTGTGGCTCCCAGTGGGAGTGCTGCTGGCTGTCCTTCCTGAGGAAAGCTGTCTGTCTGTCTACTGGGAGCATTATCCTTCTCATACCACTGGCTCTGTCTGGAACAGACAGATAAACAGCCTTTTGCACATGTTGCTTTATTTTATAAACTTGATTGCCACTTTGGTGACCCAGCCTGAACTGGCATATCTGGAAGAATTAATGCTGTGGAAAAGGCTGCTTTGGGAACCTTGGAATCCAGGCAAGCTGTGTTACATGCAGCTTTTGTTAGTGGTAACTCTGTCTTTTTAGCTTTTTTCCACTGGACTGAGCACATGCTGTCCTGTTTCAGAGACCACAGCATTTGGGCTCCACTCCAGCTTTCTCAGGAAGGAGGCAACGATGAGCAAAACTTAAAAAGTCTGGGCAAAATTCCTAGCTTAGTTTGTTTCTTGCAGGCACGAATCTGGCATCTCCAAGTATCTTTTCATGCTGGTTATGTAATGGTTGCCTCAGAGAAACAGATGCTCCAGGGATGTGATTTGGTGTCCTGGAAGTGGGAGAGCTGCCACACGCAGCGTGGTTCTTGTTGGTGGCATTTTCCTCTGCAAGGTGTAGTCATACCAGTCCCTGGAGTGTTGCAGCTTTGCTTCTCAGTGAACCATGTTCTCCACAAGGTCTGACAGCTTCCAAGTGCTGCTGGACCAGTTTTATGGGAATAATAGGCCAAGAAAGGCAAAAATTCACTCTTGAATTATCCCTAAAACAAGATCCACTATTCTCCTGAGAGGTTCAATCTGTTGTTTTTTGGTTTTTTTGTCTTCTGCCAGGAGAGATTTTCGAACTGAAGGCTGAACTCAACAATGAAAAGAAAGAGAAGAGGAAAGAAGCTGTAAAGAAGGTTATTGCAGCTATGACTGTGGGGAAGGATGTCAGGTAAAAGCAACTGTGGCAGCTCAGGTTGTCCTGGGACTCAGGTGTGGTGGCACATGTCCATGGAACAGCTCCTTGGCACCTTGGTGAGGATGGCTGTGTCCTTGCCTGTGCTGTGCCTGAGTCACAGGATTCTCAAACTCCTTGCTGTCACTGCAAGCAGGAGAAACAACTTTTCAGTGTGGGTTTAGCTCAGTGCCAAGAGACCTTTTTTATTTAAAACACACCCAGAATTCAGCTGTTTTGTATGCCACTTTAGGTGATGTTTTCTTGCTGCTTGCTGTGCTGGGTTTTAGTGTTACAAAGGTAATTCCAAGTTGTTCTTAGCCTCATCTGGCACAGCATACATTTAAGCTAGGTTTTAAAATGGGTGATTTTAAAATGGAACCTGTGTTTTCCTGCAGCTAAAGGACACTGGCGTTTACTGTCCCCAGTACTGTTTTCTGAGAGAACCTGCTTGAGTGAATGCTTTGTCCCTTCCACTTTCTCCTGTTCCTGGAGCCCAGCAGAGAGTCAGTAATTCTGGATTCACAGCACCGTGCTCTGTTGCCACGGAAATCAATATAAGCTTGCAAATTCAGCATCATGACTTCATCATAGAATGAAGGAACACATAAACTGAAAGGGAAAAAAAACCCAAATCTTTTCTGCCAGCAGCATTTGCCCTCCACCTTTAGATCCCCACAGCAAAGCTGGGAGCTGCAGAATCTTTGTGTAGCTTCCTGTGTTATTCTGCAGTGCTGTTTACAGATGGCTGCTTGACATTTGAGTGAAACCCAGCTTGTCAGTGCTTAAGCTTCTAATCACTCTGGACTTTGCTAGTCTGAAATTTGGCAGGTTCTTCATAAGTGTCCTGCATGTCCATTTAAAAACAACTTTTTTCCTCTTGTGGGTTCATTTCCAGGCCTGACATGGTAAAATTTTCTTGTTTGGTGAACTCCCCAGTTAAAACACATTTAGGAAATGGCATTAGTTTTCACCTCCTCCTATGTTAAAGCCATAGAAGAGATTAAATTATTATTTTAAAAGCCATTGCAAACTGCTTTGAAAGGGAAGGTGACCTTTCATTAAACAGCAGGATGTTTGAAGTGGAACTCCAGTTTTTCTGGCTTCCTTGATATGTTTACTGTCCCCTTTGCATGCCATGCCACCTCTGTTTTTTTATTTTGTGGGTGGGAGTGTGGGTCTGCTGGAAGGCAGGAATGCCCTGCAGAGGGATCTGGACAGGCTGAGTCCATGGGCTGAGGCCAGTGGTGTGAGGCTCAGTGATATGAGGTCCTGCACTTGGGTCACAACAACCCACTGAACACTCCAGGCATGGGGGAAGAGCAGCTGGAAAGATGGAAAAGGACCTGGGGTGCTGGTCAGCTGTGGCTGAACATGAGCTGTGTGCCCAGGTGGCCAAGAGAGCCAGTGGCACCTGGCCTGTGTCAGGAGCAGTGTGGCCAGCAGGGCCAGGGCAGTGATGGTCCCTCTGTGCTGGGCACTGGTGAGGCCACACCTCAAATCCTGGGGGCAGTTTGGGGCTCCTCATGACAAGAGGAACATTGGAGGGGCTGGAGCATGTCCAGAGGAGGGAATGGGCTGGAGCACAGGTCTGATGAGGAGCACCTGGCGGGCTGAGTCTGGAGAAAAGGAGGCTCAGGGGGGACATTCTCACTCTCTGAACTCCCTGACAGGAGGGTGTGGTTGGGGCTCAGTCCCTTCTCCCAGGTGGCAAGTTACAGGATGAAAGGAAATAACGTCCAGTTGTGCCAGGGAGGTTCAGATGGGATTGTAACAGGCTGCCCAGGGCAGTGGTGGAGTCACCATCCCTGGAAGAGTTTTAGATGTGGCACCTGGGGACATGGTTGTGGCAGTGCTGGGGGAACTGCTGGCATTTCCTAACCTAAACAATTCTTTGATTCCATCCTTGCTTATCCTTGTGTTGTGTGTCCAGCTCTCTGTTCCCTGATGTTGTCAACTGCATGCAGACTGACAACCTGGAGCTGAAGAAGCTGGTCTACCTGTACCTGATGAACTATGCCAAAAGCCAGCCAGACATGGCCATCATGGCTGTCAACAGCTTTGTGAAGGTAACCTGCTCCCCTGGCACATCAGGAAAGGGTCCAGCACAGTGGCTGCCAGCACATCTCTTTGTCCATTAGCCTTTGGGAGCTTTATCTCTGCTTTGGGGCTGGGCTCACAGAGGAGGGTGCTGAATCCATTAGATCTGGGTCCTGGCTCTCACTTGTTCCTGCTGGTTATTGCAGAGGAGATGACTTCAGCAGCTCTCTAAGTGGCTCTGAGAGAACCTGTCCCAGGGAAAGCTGCTTCTGTTGTTTTACCAACTTCTGGTACTGGAAAACAGATTTTATCTGTTTCATCTTCCAGCCTTTGTAGTATCTGAGACATGGATATCAAACTTCCTGTTTGAATGTTCCAGCTGTGCTCTGTGTGGAAAACCTTTATCTCTGGTGAAACTGAGAGACACTTCACTGGAAAAACAACAGCCTGATTGCTGGGTTGCCTTTAGTCCTGTTGTCAGGTTGCCTTTCCTTATCTAGGGAATGTTATTTCAGTCCCATGTCGTGCAAGATAAAACCCAGTGCTTAGAAGAAGTTTGAGACTCCTTGTAGAGTGCTATAAAATCTGAGACAGTGGGGAATGGGATTGAGTTTCAAGTTGCTGTTGTGGTTGTTGAGGCAGAAAGAGGTGAGAAGACCTAAGCTGAGAGGTCTGCTCTTCTGGCCAGAGAGGGTCTCTGCCTTCCTCTCTGGAATGAATATTGTCTGTCTTCAAAGTGCAATTCTGTTAGAATGGACTAACAAAATGGTATTTTCCATCTCACCTCCTGCAGAGGAAAGCCTGGTGTCCCTTTTGGCAAGTTCAGGTTGAGGGACAGGTGTTAGTGAGGAGCAAGTGTTGACACTGGTCTGGACTAACTCAGCACTTCCCAGTCCAAGGTGTGGAATACACTGGCGGATGTGTCACTTCTCTTGCAGGCTTTAAAAGTGGTTTTTCAACTGCAGGAAGTTTGAACAGTGAAAGGTAAATGCTTTTGTAGGTCATTCTGTAGCCATCTTTTACAGGCTGATTCTGGAGGAGCTCAGGGATGTAGATGGATTGGATGCATGGAAAATTATGTAGGCTTGGAGTAGGAAATGTTGTATTCCTGCTGCCTTTTCTTTTTCCTCTTTAGAAAAGCACCTCTAGAGTAGCCTTTGCTTAGTGCTTCATGTGTTGTAACCTAAGGGATGTCTGTGTTTAAGAAACAGGCCTTGGTGGCTGTTGCATTGTGTTTAGTTCTTGATTTTTCCCATTTTATTTCTTGCTCCTTTAAACCAGGAAGGTTGGAAATCAGTAAATTACTTTGTCTGTGGTGAGATTTTGGGTGCTGAGAGCTGCCTCTCCAGCCTAGCTACTGGATCACATTGAAAGCAGAGAATGAAGGGACACCCAGGTGACAATTTCACAAGACGGAAACATCTTGAGACAGCGCTAAATGCTTCCATGGAGCAGCAAGCACCCTTTTACCCCTGACCTGAAATAATTGCCTGGCTCTTAGCATGTAACCAGAGGGAGAGCAGCCTGCCTCTGGCTGCTGGTGCAGACGTGTTTGTGTTGTGGTGCAGGACTGTGAGGACCCCAACCCCCTGATCCGCGCCCTGGCCGTGCGCACCATGGGCTGCATCCGCGTGGATAAGATCACCGAGTACCTGTGCGAGCCCCTGCGCAAGTGTCTGAAGGACGAGGACCCCTACGTGAGGAAAACTGCTGCTGTCTGCGTGGCCAAGCTGCACGACATCAATGCCCAGATGGTGGAGGACCAAGGATTCCTGGATTCCCTGCGTGACCTGATTGCAGACTCCAATCCCATGGTAAGGTGTCCCCAGCAGGTTGCTTGAGTTTGTGTTGTTTTGCTGCAGCTGCTGCACTGGGATGTTTTTGTTGGTTAGAGAATACTTGTTGCCTCAGAAAACAGGAAGTGTCTTCTGTTGTTTGATCTGTTTGGCCTTTTGCCTATCTGGAATGCTGCAAAAGTGTAACTTCCTGGCCAGGTGAGTCAGAGGAGCAAGAAATATGTGATGCTGCTGCCTTGGTGACAGCTTGTAGCTCTTGCCTTCCTGCAGGCTTTGGCTCTTCTTGGAGTAAGAGTTTGGATGAATTCATTTGCTAATGCAGATAAATCCACTGGCTTGTAATGAGTGGAGAAAATCAATGCTAATGTTTTTAATAAAGCTAAATGAGTCGTCGGAGGAGAGGTGGAGATCATGACCAAGAATTTCACAGGAGTAAATTACCTACTAAATCAGCATTTAATTATGCTTGATGAAGGGTCCACTTCCAAGCCAGGTGTCTCCTGCTATTATTTCATGACTAAAAGGTGGTGGCCAAGGAATTGAAGTGCCCCACTGCATCATCCTTTCATTGAATACTGTTTCCTGCTGGAATCCAGGGAGCATACCAATATCATCCTAACATTAGCAGGGAAGAAAACTTCTGCTGCTCAGTTTAACTCAGAGTTTAAGAATGTGACTGCTACTTTTTCTAGCTCTTTTAGAGGATGGACTCTGGTTAAATAAATAGTCTCACACTATTAGGGCAGGTTTAACAGCTCCTTCTGTGGTACATGTGTCAAACCACAGAATTTGTGTCCTGCTGTAGTCTTTGGGCACCTGAGATAAACCAAGTGCAGGTGATAAGGTGCCATCCCCTTTAGCAGGAGACTGAAGGCTGCTGAGTGCTCTTTGTAAGACTTTCTAGAGACAGTGAAACTCGAGGTGTCTGACTGTCACAGGCAGCACTCTGAGTGATGGTGTCTCTCAGGAGATACAGACACCTCTTTTCTCTGATATCCAGCTCTTTTACAAGTTGTTCTTTTTATCTGCATCCCTGATTTTTTTTTTCCTTATGCCAGGCTTCTGTGTGAATATTGATGACTACTTGAAGATGCTTTCTTTGTCTAGGCAGCTCTGAGGCCTGTAGAGAAGCACCTGCTGTTCCAATTCAATGTGGAGGGTGTGCCTTGCAGCCTCTGAAGGGACTTTCTTGGGCTTCTTTAGTTCCACTTCAATGCTGGCCCTGGTGTTCAGCAGCTCCCAGGCAGCAGGGGAGGTCAGGGACAGAACCTCCTCTTCTCCCAGCCTTGGTTCCAGCTCTGGTTTTGTTAAAGCCACATGGATACAAGGTGCTCTGGCTCTGGCTGAAAAGATGTGATATTTGAAGAGAAATAACAAGGGTTTGCTTGCCCTTTGTGCTTGTTGGTCTCTGTGGGTTGGTAGATGAACTGTTGGCTGACACGAGAGCACAGATATGTGTTCAGAAAGGGCATTCATTTAATAGAGACTTAAATGAATGGTGAGAAGAGGAAAAATACCAAAGGGCAGCGTGTGCTCCATTTGCTAAATCAACCTCCAAAAGTAGCACAGGCCTTCCTAATAAAACATCAGGAAAACTCCTGAGCTCCTTGGTGGTAGTGAGGGTGGGCTGGGACAGCTCTTCTGAGGCTGTGCAGGGTCACAGTACCTTCCTTATGTTTTACTCACCTGCTCTTTCTGAAACTGAGCATTCACAGCAGGAAAATGCAGTTTGGAGGAGTGGTGGTGATGAAGCAGAGACCTGGGGTGTGTTTTCAGATCTGCAGGCTTTGAGAGGCTCATGTAGCTGGTGTTCTATGTGCTGCTTTCCCAGGTTTTACTGTAGATGGGGTGTGATATTGTTGCTTTTTAAGGGTGCATGGGGAGAGACTTTATCAAAGGCTTGAGGCTCTTAGAGCTGCTGATTTAATACAATATTTAATCTGGTTACAATTTTAGTAGAAAAGGACATTCCTTTTAGTTAAGTTGATCCTCACTGAAATTCGTGCCTTTGTGGCACAGTGGCTCCCTCAAAAAATAAAGGAATTATCCACCCCTAATTAAGGTTCATCTTCCTGGTCAAACCATCCACTTCATTGCTGCTTTGTCCATGTGAAACCTCCTGATGACCTTGAATTTTATTTGCCAGATAAGTTCTATTTGTGTGCAAGTTGATGTTTATTAAGGTATTTTTCCTTGGAATGCAGTTCCTGCCTGGAAGGTCTTTTTGAGCAAAATGTGTGTGTCAGTATTGGCTATCAAAAGAAAGCTTGCTGGAAGGAATGGTGCAGATGGATCTATTCTGATGGCCTATTCCCCTGGAAATGGTGCATCTCAATCATTGCAACCTGTTAGCCAGGCTCATTCATATTTATATTATAAATGTTTCTCCTCTTTTGATGGCTTGTGGAAATGGGCAACATTAGACACTTAATGAAGCAGAATTTTTGAGATGGGAAATCCACACTTGTTCTCTCTTCTGAGAAATGAGGATTTTTGAGCAGGAGCTAAAAAAGGCTGCAGCTGAAAAATAGTCTTCAAGGAGGGTTTTATTATGGCTTTGTAATTGGTTGCCTCTAGCACACGAGCAAGCTCTAAGCATTTTAGCTGGGTATTGGTAGAGGAACATCTCCATCTGTGGCTCACTAATTGCCTCATAATTGTGCAGAGATCAGGGTGCATATTTCTCTGGGCTCAGATCACCTTCCTCATAAGGATGTCTGACTAAGTAGGAGGTGACCTTGTCAGAAACATTTTGGGTTTGTTCTTTTTTTTCTTATATTTTTGGAGTAATGGCATTATTCTGTGTTAATAACCAGCAGCCCTTGGGGATGTTCAGGGCATTGAAGTCCTGTTGAGGTGCTGTAGGTGCACAGCCAAGGTTCTTTCCCCTTTATCTGGGTGTTTTGTTGTCAGGACGTGGCCTTAGTTCACATGAAGTGATCTCTTGTGCAGGTGCATCCCCTGGGTGAATGAATTCAAATTTCTAATTGCAGATACGTTGATGTGGATGTATCGGGTGAGATACCAGAGGGGCTGGTGGCTTTTGACATGACAGCAGAGTTATCTCAGTTGTCTTGTGCAGGCCATGGCCCCAAATCCCTTGCAAGGGCACGCTTCAGTTGCCCTGCAGAAGTTTGATTGTGAAGGAGTCTTTAATCTCATTTTACAGACAGGTCTGAAGTGCCTGTGGCTGCCCTTTGTCAGCTGGGATCCTGCTGAAGAGGATCCTTCCATAGAGGGAGCCTTCATTTCTTCCCAGAGCTGTCTTGAGGCAAATCCTTCTTTTTTTCACCCTGCATTTCTGCACATGAAGCTCAGCAGAGGCAGGACTGGAGGAATGTAAAGCTGGGGCCTGGCTGCCTTGGGCTGCTGCACCTGCTCAGTCCTCAGCACCTCTCTTGCTGGTAACCTGGGTATAATGCAACTCAGAAGCTTGTTCTCCCATAATCCTCATGCTCTAACAAAAATATGGCTCCAAAACAAGATTTCTGTGCACTCTGTCACTGCAGAACCCTGTTCACACCCAGCTGTAGGTAACACTGAGGGGAGAGAGGTAGGAGTGTTTCACACCTGCTGGTGGCCAGAGGTTCTCTGAAGTCGTGGAAAAACATTCTTTTATTATATTTTTTTCCTGCTGCTGTCTTGTTCTGGCCTTTGAGCATTGGCTGCTCCTCCTTGGAGCACTGGAAGTGCTGAGCCCAGGAGAGGGAGAGCAGACCACGAGATGGCAGCAGCTGAAAGCAGAAGGGGAGCTGACTATCTTTAGACACTTTATTTTGTAACTACTTCCCTCCTGGTTTTTATCCCTGCACTTGGTTTTCTTCAGGAATGTAAATATTAGCAGGAAAACATGAGAGGAAATCCATCTAAAGCCTTACTGGTCTTTTAGTATTTGAATGGAGCAACCTTTCTCTCCAAGTATTTTCAATCCTTGACCTTCTAAGGTGACTTTTAACCCATGGAATAGACTCCTTGCCAATCTCTCTGTTATCCAGGTTTAAGTTAACTGATGTCACCTTCTCCCTGTTATTTTCTAGGTTCTGTTCAGTTTTTAATTCCTTCCTGTAGCATTTCTCCTTCCTCATGCTGGATCTAAGTTTTTTCAGGTGTGACTGTTCTGCTCCACTGTTTTTGTGGACTGTGCAGACTTTTTGTGCTGTGTTTTACATCCTCTACTTCACAATTTATTAGGAGAAACACTGTTGTGACTCAGCACAGAGTAACCTGAGATCACAGAACTGATTAGGAAATGCTCCAGGTGTGGGGAGTATAATTAAACTCTCTTGTACCTGGCAGTTTTTTGCCTTTAGCATTAACCACACTAAGAAGGGAATCTGAGATCTGACAGCTGGGGTGGTGAGATCCAGCTTGATCTAATCCGAATTCCCTCCAGCAGTATTGAGTTTCCACAGCTCACAGATGAGACTAAAATCCTGTAGAGATAAATCAGAATATTCTCCTGTCTCTCCTGCTGTGCCTGCAAGGGATGTGGGTTCCTGCTCTGCCAGAACTTCAGAGTGTGTGTGTGTGTGTGAGCTTCCTGGATGACCCTGTGAAGGAAGATCATCCTTTTACTTTTCCTACTAGCTGGCAAGCAGAATGTCTCTGAGATGATGTCCTGACGAATGAGCCAGTTTAGAAGCAAAAGGAGCTTTTGCCTCCTGGGCCTGTCCTCTGCAGGGATTTTGTCCCTCTCTGTGAAGCTGAGAAAACAAAAATCCTTGCTGAGAAAGTGATGATCCCCTGAGTCCCAAAAGGACTTTGAGGGAGGCAGTCAGGGATGTTGGAATTGTTTTATCCAACAGGGAGTGGAACACCACCTTCTGCCTGGCACAGGAGATGGCTTGTTCCTCATGGGGCCTCTCCCAGCCCTGTGTTTTCCCTCTGCACCTGGTGTTTTTTCTGGTGGGAGGAGTGAGCTGTCACTGCTGGATGAATTCATTATTCCTGCTCATGAAGGTTGTAAGGACTTGAAAATCCACATCCCAGCATGGAGCTGAATCTTGCTGGGAGCTGTGGGCTCTGCAGCATCTCATCAGCCTGGGGCTGCTCCAGGATACCCTTTCTGTCCTGTGGGCAAAAAACATCTCTCTTCCTTCCAAGCCAAGTACTGCAGATACAGGCTGGATCTTGAAGTCCTCCAGCCATGTCTGAATCGGTCCTGTGTGTGGTTTGGGGTTTTCTTATAATGTTTGTGCTGCAAGCAGAGATAATATTTCCTTCTGGGAGACACTTGATGGCATTTGTGGGCGGAATTTCTTTTTCCCAGTGATGGATATGTTGCAGTGAATGAGAATGTTGCTTGGGGCTGTTGAAGAGTGGTGGTGGTGGCACTTTGGAGCTCTCTAATGGATGCTTCTGCTGTTTGCATGAGGCTGCCCAGGAGGGAGAGCAGCACTTTTGGTAAAACCATGCAACCCAAAGCAGCACCAAGCTGGGAAAGAGGTGGGGAGAAGCTCTGGAGGAGCCTGTCTGAACAGTGGCTGTGTTCATGTGTGGTGGGATGTGAGAGAGGAAATGTGGGAGATTGCCTGGCAGTGCAGAAACCAGCTGTGTGTGTTGCTGCAAAGACTTAAAGGAGGGGAAAAGGGAGAGCTGCCACCTGTGATTGGTGGCTCAGCTTCTGGTTTCCCACTCTGACCCCCTTGTTCTGCTTGGCTTTGGCTTTGGAATGAGCTCCTGCAGAGGAATCTCCCTTACTGAACAAGTATATTCTACAGGTTGTCATCCTAAAAGGGTCTGAGGGGATTTCAAGCTTGCATGTGGCACTTGGGTTTTTGGTTGGTTGGTTTTGGATGAAGGATACAGGTCTTGAGCATCTTCCCTTGAAGTTGTGCTTTTTCCCTGTGGTTTTCAGTACTGGCAGAGAGGCAAGGAGTTTCACAATTTGTGAAATTCCATGGCTCCAGAGTTTATCTTGCCAGACCCCTCATTTATAAAGCTTAATTGACAAAATTCATCCATCAGAGACTTGTCTCCTTCCCAATTACAGCCACCAGTATGTGCCTAATTTCCAAAGCATTAGTCTTGCTGAACACATCATTCCAGGATCTCTAACATCAATCAGTGTGCTGGGAATTTTGTTGACATGTGCCTACATGTTATTTTCCATTGGAACAGACACTTCTGGCTATTGACAAGTACCATTTGTCAGATAATGTTGTGCTCGTGATGTTTTGTAGCTCTGCACCCCCCTTTTTAGGGCTCTGTAAGGAATTTGGTGCTTAGCTGGTGCTTTTTTTCTCAGCTCAGATCAGAGGCAGCCCGTTTGCCACTGGATGGTGCCAGCGAGAACCTCTGCAAGGAGAATTGCAAAAAAAAATAAAGCAAAACCTTTCTGATGCGTGTGGTAGGTGCCTGATCCAGACTGGGATCACACCACAGTGATTTCTGGAAGGAGAATAGGGAGTTGCAGACCTTCTGTGTCTTCCCATGGAGTTTAATTTCCTGCACTGAGGGCTCAGCTGTGCCAAGGAGAAGCCCCTTGTGATGGAGCCATCCCTGAGCAGCTTCTTGCCCACCTACCACAAGAGTTTCAACAGCTGGGGGAAGCTTGTTTTCCTGCCTTACAGCTCACACATCCTGATTTTTGCAAGGATATGAGAGCAGGAGTGATGTTCCAGTCTGCCACAAAGTGCCATTTTTTTTTGCAGGGAAGTGCAAAACCCAGTTAGGGCAAGCACACTGTGGGAAGTATAACACTTCCCTTCCATTGCCACCTCCATAAAAATTCAGCCCACTTGCAAAAAGCAAGCCAGGAGGTCTTCCCTACCCAGGCAGTTCTTGGGATGTGATCAGGAACTGGGAATATGTGAGTCTCCCAGAGCTTTAATTTATATCTATACATGTAAACAAGCATTGACAGTGTGAGAGGCTCAGGAGGGCTCTCTCACTTGCATGATTGAGCCATTTCAGAGAATCATTGAATCACAGAAGGGTTTGGGTTGAAAGGGACCTTAATGCTCAATTTGTTCCATCCCCTGCCATGGACAGGGACACCTTCCACTGCCCCAGGTTGCTCCAAGCCCCATCCAACACTTCCAGGGATGGGGCAGCCACAGCTTCTCTGGGCAACCTGAGCCAGGGCCTCACCACCCTCACAGGGAAGAGTTACTTTTGTAAAGTAAGAGATTTTAATGGTTCCTGAGCTGTTTCTAGGGGATCAAAGTGGGGAGGGCTTGGAGATAAAAGTTAGATATGACCAGGATGAAGGGTCATGTTCTCTGGGAAGCAGCTGTGAGGGACCTTCTGGGCACACAACGTGGCCATAAAAATGAGTGGCCCTGTGAAACACCTACCCATGGATGCTCTGAATCTCCCACCTGGGAGTCTGTGCTGAATGACACAGATGTACTCTGCGAGCCCAGGGCGCTCTTTGAAACGTCAGCACCTCTCCATCCTCAGAAACATCTCCTGGAGCTTGGCTCCCTTGAGGGCAGGAACCTCCAGCTGTGGAGGGAACGCCACCTTCCCTCAGCATCTTCTCTGAGACCCCTTCATTTTTCCTCCTTTTCTTCATTTTCACTTCACTTTTAACAGCATGGCGAGCCAGAGGTTCCTGTTTCAAGCAGCAGAACGTTGTATTTCATTAACTCCATTACACACTTGGTTTAATTTCCAATTAGCTTGGAAATAATCTGATTCCTTCGACTGGTTGGCGTTCTGGATGTGCCGAGCTTCCCTCCTGTCCCCCCAGCCCCTGCAAAGCTTTTCCGTGTGGGCTGCCAGGCAGACACGCAGGTTTTCACCCACCCCCTCCCCTCCCTGGTGCTGTTTTATACCATTTGCTCTGAGCTGAAGGCTGGAGCTGCCAGAAGGAATTACTTGGAAATCACAGTGCTCCTACCTCTGCAGCTTTCCCGAGAGGTCGGGTCTGGTCTCTCTGGCTGCAGAGGGAGTTTGTCTGGAGGTGGATTTAAAAACTGTTGGGTTCTTGTTAAAGCCGTGATGTAGCTCTAAGTGTAGAGGTTTGGGCTTGTTTTTTTTTTAATAAGAGCCTGGGAGATTTTAGTTCTCCTCATCCCAAGCTCTTCTCCAAGAGAATTTATTGGGAAATTCCAGCCAAAAGCAGGTTTATTGTCATTCGGCTCATCTGTGCTCCAAAGGGATGTTGCTGTGGCTGCATTTGAATAATGTCCTCGTGTACCCAGGGTGAACTGATTTACATCAGCAAGCCAGGGACCTGTTATTGTTATTAATTATTATTAATTTGTCAATCTGCTCTGCATTTTTATTTTCCGGGGAATTTTTAGGCAGATCATCATTTGGGAGCTCTTAGCTTAAAGTTGCTGTTCTTAATTGTGAGTCAAATGAGGCATTTTGCAGTGGAGTTAACTTGGAAATTCGAGCTTTAAAAGCTTTTTCCTGTTCATTAGCTGGTTAGACTCACACATCTGTGGCTACTGGGTTGACTTCTGTTTTTTCTTTATTTTTGAGAACTTAAGGCTACACCAGCTGTTAGTTTTATGTACTTTAAGTCCCCTTCCAATCTATGGGATAAATCATACAACTGATTGGTTTCTCATCAAAATAAACGTGGGGCATGTTTTGAAAAGCAGAGAACACTTTGTTTGCTAAAGCAACTTAGGGGATTTTTTTTCCATCAGCCTGTCTAATTCCTTGGAATTGAATAGAACTTGAATATTGTCTTAATTCCTTGGTCCTGTAACATTTGTAAGGCTTTTGCTTAGTTTTATATCCTCCAGCAATTCCATCATCTTGTATTTTAAAGAGAAAATAACTTCTTGTAACTTAGCACTTTGTTCTTGCTGTTTAATAGAGTTGGACTTCATGATGTTGTGTTGCTGTGTTAAGGAAGAAGTGTCAGTCGAGCTGAAGACTTAAGGTTCAGCTTTGATGTTGCAGATTTCTCTCTTTTTTTGGCCAAAAACCATCTTTCTAAATATTTCCAGTGTCACTTCCAGGAGTGCCAAAGCACACACTGGATTAGCAGGTAATGTAGCACTGGAATTGGTATTGAATGGGTTTTTAAGGACTTTTTGCCATACCTGAGTGATAACTCCTAGTGGGGGATGCTTCAGTCCTTGACCTGACCTCTCACTTGTCAGGAGCAGTTGGCAGAGCAGGAGTTGTGTGCTGGGATTGTGCAGTGCTGGCTTGTGCTCCCCCTGTTCCTGTTCCTGACTGAGGCAGTGGCAGTGCCAGGGAAGAGGTGAGCCTGTGTGCTGCAGCCAGTGTTTGTGTTGGACTGTTTCCTGAGAGCTCTTTGCCTTTCAGCTGTGCTGGGGCTGTGTGAAAAGCCTTGAAGATGCTGATTGTTTTTGTTGGCATAGCACAACACCATAACACATCAATATGTTCAGTGCAAATCGCCAGCAAGTCCTTTTTTTTTTTTAATAAATACTGCTTAAAGTTTGAATTTATTCCCCACCCTTTCCCTGATCCCCTTTTGCTTCATTTATCTCCTTGTCACTGTGGTGCTGAGGTGGGAGGTGAGGAGCAGCTTTAATTTTGGACTGTAGATTGTAGATCCCAGCTCCTCTGGCAGAGCTGAGCTGTCACCAGATGTTTGACAACCCCTCCCAGTCCTTTTTCTAACACTCAAGGAGACCACAGCCCGTGTTTCTATGTCCATCTGGCCTTCTGCCACTTCCTCATGGATGTTTTGAATGGAATTATGAGTGGATTGCCATGTGGTGTCCCATCCTCAGCTTTGAGCTGAACACTTGTGTTTTTGCTGACGTGGACCCAAAAGATCCTGAGAGCAAAAGCTCATTCACAGTTTGGTCTCTGGGTTGGAGCTGCTGTTCTCCACCCTTGGGAACAGCATTTCTGTGCATCCTTTGCCTGTGACACAGGAAAAGACTCCATGGACCCTGAAAGGCAGGAAACATAATCACAGCTGCTTTGACTTGTACTTGCCCCTGTTTCCAGGGTTTTGGAAATCCTGGAAGTGCCCAAAACCATCTGAATATGGCACCTGGGGACATGATTTAGTGATGGGCTTGGCAGTACTGGGTTAATGGTTGGACTCAGTGATTTCAGAGTTCTTCTCCAGTCTCAGCTCTAGTCTAAAATTCTCTATTAGTTACTAATTTATCAATTACTGCAATGAAGTGCCTGACAGTGTGAGTGCATTTGCCAGAGCTCCTGTCCCTCAGTACAACTGACAGGTCCCATTCTCTGATGCTTTGGCTCTGTAAATTTTTTTGTCAATTCCAAACTTTTTCCCAAAATAGTTTCATTTTATAAGTGCTTTTTCATAAGGACTTTGAACTTTCCAGTGGTTTTTGTGATTTGTCTTCACTGATAAACTTCAAAAATACAACAATATTAAAAATCTTTTACTTCAGTTTTGTGCTGTGTCACAGTAACCATTCAGGAATTAGGCAAATTAAATAATGAGGAGAACAAGCAGCCTATCTTAATAAGTTCCTCATTAAAACAGTACAAGAAGACAGCAGCACTGATTACTAATGATTTTGGTGACAGAAGGCTCATTCAACTAATGAAATTCATAAAATCTTGGATCAAAATCCTATCTCTGACCTCTAGGTGTGAAATGCAGAACAGTCAACATTACTGTGCCTGTGTAATGACTTTGGAATATATTGGTTTAATGACAAGCAGGGATGGGAACAAGGCAGGGAAAGTTCTGGTTGTGCTGTTCTTGTTTTCATTGTACTGCATCAAAAGCATCTTTAGTCACCCAGACAATCAGATGATTTTAGATAAGATGTTTCTTTGCCTTAATCTCATAGAAAGTAACACTATAAATCTTCATTTGAGCAGGTATTTACTGGGAGTTGGACTGGACATGATGTCCATTGTAAAACGTCCTGAAAATGCCTTTTCATAGGGGATTTCAGTTCTGTATGTCAAACTCAGCTTAAATCCCTTTTCCTGTTAGTTCAACAAATAAGACTTTAGTCTCATCTGCAAATTTTCTGTTTTGTCTCTATATTCTGCAGCTCTTCTATTTAAAAAAAAAAAAATCTTCCCATGGAATGTGTTGGAATAACTGTTGAATTTGAGTATGGAACTGAGAATTAGAAATTTATGCTGCACTCCCACTTCTGTTTGTGTCAAGCTGGACCCTGGACCTCCTCTCTGTGCTTCCTTTCATCTGTGCTTAGAAAAGAGAAGACCTTATATAGTCCTAAATGCATCAAGAATATTTTCAGGGATGTTGTGCTGGAGTGCTTGCTTTACCATGGCTCCATAAAACAAAAGGATCTTCTGGAGGCTGAAATTGAAATATGGGTTATTAAAAATTTAGCAAGAGTTGCCCATTTTAGGGAAATTGTTTGTTTGCTCTCAAACTGTGTGACCTGCCAGTGCTGCTGCAGAGCTGGAGGCTGCCAGGCACCTGGCAGCTCATTTCTGGATCACTGTTAAGCCATGTGCCATGGGGAAATTGGGCAAGAGGCACACATTCCTGAGTAAATAGGGCAGCTGGAGGTTTGGGCACCTTGACTGTAAAGCTGAGCATCCCCTGGGACTGGGGGAGGACGTGGAGCCTGCAGGGAGGGAGGGTGTTCCCTGTGGGTGCCACCTCCAGCTCCTTCCACAGCAAAGCCTCCTGTGATGTCCTGGTCTCCTGTTCCTCCCAGTGGAGCTTTGGGCTCTGCAGGTTGGTTCTGAGGTGGTGCTGCATCCCAGAAGGCTCAGATAGCCCTCCCTGTGTGTACCCAGCCCTGGATCAATCCCTACCAAGCCCCTCATGCTCTGCTAACCAGGAGCTCTTCTTCCCCCAGGTGGTAGCGAACGCCGTGGCCGCGCTGTCGGAGATCAGCGAGTCCCACCCCAACAGCAACCTGCTGGATCTGAACCCTCAGAACATCAACAAGCTGCTGACAGCTTTAAATGAGTGCACAGAGTGGGGGCAGATCTTCATCCTGGACTGTCTGTCCAACTACAACCCCAAGGATGACCGGGAGGCTCAGAGGTGCGGTGGCTTTTTGGTGGCACTTGGGGGCTGCTGGGAGTGTTACAGCTCTGAAAGCACTTCTGATGACAGGGCACAGATAAGACTTGATAAACTAGATTGGAAAGCAAAGCTACTTTTGGTAGCTGGGGCTGATGCTGGAAACCTGCCCTTTCCCTCTGCAGAACCATTTTCTTTGTTTATCTTTTTTAAACTTTTTTCTATTCAAAAGGCTGGTTCTTGTGGGAACTGGCACTACTAAGAAGGGATCAGCCCAAGACCAAACCTGTAACAGTGGAAGCACTGTTTGGAGGATTTTCTGGTTTAAAGCAGAGCTTTCCTATTTGGTTTTGCTGCTTTGAGAGGCAAGAGGCTTTTATAGGTTTGTGGGTTTCCAAAGTACTACAGGTCTGAGACTGGAATATTTTCCAGCTGAAAACTAGTCTGTGATATCACAGAAGTGAAAATAAAGGTAAGAATTTATTTTTCTTACTGCTCCAAATTCACCTTTGTGCTTTTACATTTAACTGCAATGATTAAACCTAAATAGAAAGACTTTAGGGTTTGGGTAGTGGGCTGTTAGTTTGTGCACTTCAAGCCTCTTCCTCATCTGTCTCCAGAATCACAAGAAAACAGATTGTGTTCCCAAGAAAACAAGGATTCAGCCAGAAAAGTAACTTAGAACAGGGAGACTCTGAGATGATGTATTTAATGCAGCTGATGTGGGGATGGAGGGGGAGGAAGGATCACAAGCCCACATGCAAAATCCTGGCCAGGCCATTTGGGATTTGATGGGTTTCTTCATTGACTCTCTTTTTGAGGCACAAAATGCACTGTTTCTAAGAAGCCTGCCAGTAGTTCTTGCTAGGTTTTTTTTCCCTTGTGTTCTGTTTCTGTGCCAGAAACAGCTCTTAATGAGTGCTAGAAACCTGCAGAGATCTCCAGGGTGTGAGGCTGGTGTTATCCCAGCTCTGTCAGTGACCACTGGTCTGAACAGCTGTGAACATGTCCCAGCTCCTCAGCTGCAATTCCTCTGAAAAGTGGTTTATCCAACTGCATGGGCAGGAACTCCTTTTGCTCCTTTGTATGGAGCCTGCCTTACTTCAGAGAGCTCTGGGAAAGCCACCCTCCTTTCCAGCAAGGCTGGTGTCACTCCCCTGTGCATGGGGAAACTGAGGCACAGAGCAGCTGGGACATTGCAGGTGGCCTTGGGCAGAGGCAGCTGGGGGTGCCCCAGGCCTGACTTGGATTTCTCTGCTCTTCACTGAGCTGTGCTGCTTCCCTTCCAGCATGGCTGAAAGCAAATCTTGCAGGGAAAGAAACTTCAGGAGGCACAGATGGGAATAAGATTGTTCTGGGTTAGCAATGTGCAGGAGGGAGTGGGAAGAAACTTGACAGATGCTGTAAGAAACACCATATGAACCCAAACTTCCTTTCTTGTTGGGATGGGCTGTTTAGGATGCTGTTTGATTATAGGATCCATTATGGCAAGTGGTGAAGCTGAGATTGGGGAGGATATTTAGGTCACTCTTTCCTTGTGTGTTCAGAGGAACAGGAATCTTTTTTTGTTGAGATGACAGCAACCCCCCAAGCAAGCCAGAAGCGTGTATCACCTCTGAATGGTTATGTGGAGGGTAGTGTTTTTCCAGTAGCTGTTTTTGTGAAAGTTATGTTTGTAAGTGACAGACGAGATCACACAAATAGAGAATACCACCAGGAAAAAGCAGGAAGTGTGGAATTGTTCCTGAGCTCACTGTGGCAGGAGAAAAGCTTGAAGCTGTGAGAGAAGTCCCTGTTTGCTTCCTGCCGCGTTCAGGAAAACAGGACTCACTCATTCATTGTGGACAAAACCAAATCCAAGCAGTGTCTGAGAAGCTGTCTTCAGCTATGTGCCATCTCCTACATTTAGTTTTGGAATGTTTGGCATCCTGAAATCCCATTTGAACCCTTTCTTGTGTCCCCAGCATCTGTGAGCGGGTGACCCCCCGGCTGTCTCACGCCAACTCGGCAGTGGTGCTGTCAGCAGTGAAGGTCCTGATGAAGTTCCTGGAGCTCCTTCCCAAGGATGCTGACTATTACAACATGCTGCTGAAGAAACTTGCCCCTCCTCTGGTGACCCTGCTGTCTGGAGAGCCTGAAGTTCAGTATGTTGCCCTGAGGAACATCAACTTGATTGTGCAGAAGAGGTAAAGGCTCAGGGGATGTAATTCTTGTGTTGTCAAAGCCCATCTGGTTATCTCAGACCTCCAGATATTCCCACATGCACAGAATTTCTTTTAATCCAGGCCCAGATCCCTTGAGAGCCAGGTTAAACAGTCTCATGACTCTGGTAGCCTGAACTGATTTCCTTCATGGCATACTTGTGATACCAGCTTCATGCAGTATTTCCTTACCTGCCTTTCTCCACCTTCTCTTTCTGAGGAGTCAGAATTGCTTTCTATAAATAAATCAGAATGGCAAACAGGAACAGTTCATAGTGACCTGCAGGATCTCACTGTGCCTATGTTCCTCTGTTCAGCACAGAACCACCAGGCTGGTGTACAGTGGGTTGGGGTTTTTCCCACCGGTTTGCTCCAACATTTGTGTTTTATTGCTGCTGATCCTTGCTGGAAAGGTGAGATAGCTTGGATAGCATTTTGTGATTATATCAGGGCAGAGTTACTGTGCACTGGCATCTTGCAAATCAAAGTGGAAATGAATTTGTAGGTTTTGTGTTGAGATAAGGAAATTATTCTTTTATTGAAAATATTATTGTTCACTGCCTATCGTGGTTGGTTCAGCAGCTCAAATACAGGAAGCTGTAGAAAGACTTGAATTATGCATTTTTGTGTCTAAAGAGTCTTTTTATCCATGCTTCTTTCTTCAAATTGGTGTTTGCACATCCTAGACATAAAGTCAGAGTCAGAGAATGGTTTGAGTTGAAAGGGACCTTAAAGATCATCCAGTTCCAACCTCCTCTGCAGGTTCCACCTTCCAAATTACTGAGAGCCCTGTCCAGCCTTGTCTTGAACACTTCCAGGGATGGGGAGTCCATGACTTCTCTGGTCAACCAGAAAATGACACCATTCTGTTTCTTAGTGGATATTTGGGTAGATTTCTGAAGAAAATATGCCTTTTGTTACAATAGTTTGGGGTTTTTTTACCACTCTTGAGTGACACAACATTATGTTCCCTGCAGGCCTGAAATCCTGAAGCAGGAGATCAAAGTGTTCTTTGTGAAGTACAACGACCCCATCTATGTCAAACTGGAGAAACTGGACATCATGATCCGCCTGGCCTCCCAAGCAAACATTGCCCAGGTCAGCTGGGCCACTCCTGCTGTGCTCTGGGAGGGGAAAACCCCCTCCCCTGCTCCTTGTGTTTGAGTTCTCCTGGCTTTCAGGCATCACTGTGCCTGCTAGAGTGCTCTGTGCAGCTCTTCAAGGGGAGGTGGTGGAGTTTCCCTCATCATTTAAATGTTAATAGCGTGGCATGCATCGTGACCGTGAGGTGGATCTTGTTTCACAGATGACAATTCCAGGAGAACTCGTGGCTCCTGTCGAATGAGTCACTGCCAGCGCTGAGGTTGGAATGAGAGGCTTGTTTCAAGTGAGAGGGGTGTGCCTGTAAGGGAGGCATTCAGAAAGGCCAAACATTATTGAAGTGTGAATTTCGAGTTAGTGAAATTGTTAAAATGCTTGCACAGGCACTCTTCAGAGCTAAAAAAAAGTCCTGCTTTTGCTTAACTTGCTTCCAGAGTGGAAATAGCACAAAGCTGAAGCTGAACTGAATTGAGATTTGCTTTACAATGTAGATTCTTCTTGTATTTGATGTTGGTTTAATGCAGGTCCCTTCCTTCAAGGAGGTGTTCTTGAGTGCATCCCTGGCCATGAGGCCTAACACTAATGCAGAGTGATTAATGCCTCTGGTTAGTGCTATTATTGTCCTATCCTAATTGTCACAGAGCAATTTCATTAAATGTGACATTTTGAAGCAGCTCCTTTAGCTCTCTTCTGATGGGTTTTGAAACTGAGCAAGGTAATTCATGCCCTTTTTGTGCTGGGGGCATGGAAAATATTTTAAAAATCAGTTTCTATGAGAACGTATTTGGAATTTTCTCTGTACTTTTGGTAGGCTCCACACCAATTTGAATTTATAATGTTCCAATAATATGGGCTGTTTGCATGAAAGGCAGTGGTGTCTGGAGGGCAGTCTGGGATCCGCAGACTAATGAATGAATCTCTCCTGCTTCTGAGGAGACATTCATAAAACAACACAAGCTTTAGCAGGAATATGTCCTGGAGTGAGACCTGAGAGCAGCTTCCACCCACATCCCCTGTGCTGCTGGTGGAGAGTCCCCATCCCTGTGCCCATCCTGGACCGAGGCACCAGGATGGTTCCAGCCCAGGCCTCGGGCAGTGTTCGGGAAGCATCAGCTGCTCCAGGAGGGTGCTCCAAGTGCTGTGCAACGTAGATCATCCAAGGAAATAATAAAACTTCAAAACACAGATGCCCTGTCTCCTCCTTGCAGATTTATCTGTCTGCAGTCTGGCCCTTCATGGCCTCTTTATCTTGTCATTCTTCTGATCAATTTGCTTGGATGAGAGATTTTTCAAAGGGTTGTCTGGCTTTGTGCTGCTCCCCTCTCCCTCACCATCTATTTGTGACATCACGATTAAATCCCTGATGTCATGTTTGGCATGAGAAACTGAAATAAATTGAGCTTTTGAGGGAATATAAATTAGATATGGTCTTTTCTTGAAATAATTTTTTGTATGCTAAGTGATTTGAGACAAAGCTTTTTAGTTAAAGGTCTGTAATATCCCGGCAGATCCTGGGCTGAGCCCTTCATCGGTTTCCATTAGCAAAAACACTGAGACAAAATAATAAATCTTAGTTTTACAAGGGGAAGTATCTTCATGCTGTTATTAATCTGTGTATAGTGTCCTCAGATCTCCTCTGCATCTTCTGTTTGGATTCACCAGGGATCCAAAGGTTCATCTCAGCACAGAAAAGGAGAAATCAAAAATGGTTGTTGCTGAGAGCTTTCATGCAGCAAATGCCTTTTCAGTGTAGGAAGGAATAGAAACCTTTAAGTTTGGCAGGGCTGATTTTCCCCCAGCTCTTGTCCAGGGGAATTGAAAAGAGTCAAGACCAAGCCACCTTTTGACTTTGTCCAGCCTACATCAAGTATCACCCACACCAGTTTGGATTACACACCAGTGTAACCAAACCAGTGGGCTTCGGAGGGTGAGGCTGCTGGCAGAGCTTGGCTGCATGTGTGTGCTAGCTGTGAAAGAATATCCTGCTCGTCTTCCGGTGTCCAAGCAGCATCACCTGTGAGGGTGGGCTGTCCTCTGAGTGCCCCCAGGGGCTGACATTGGTGTGGTGTCCCCACAGGTCCTGGCAGAGCTCAAGGAGTACGCCACCGAGGTGGACGTCGACTTCGTGCGCAAGGCCGTGCGAGCCATCGGCCGCTGTGCCATCAAGGTGGAGGCAAGTATCTCGTCCTGGAGCTTCTGTGTGGTTCCCTGTCTTCAGAAACTATGATGGGCTTTGCCACCTCATTTCCATGTTGGTGGAGTTTCAGTGATGGCCCTCAAGTGGCCTGGCTGCATCCTGGTTCTGGGCAGAGCACCACTGAACAGGGTGTGAGCGGTGAGGACATCGCTGGAGGGTGGGGTGCTCCCCTCATCTTGCAGGCAGAGCAAGGCAGGTCATTCATCCTTGATGGAATATTTTACTGCATTTGCTTTGGTGGAGCAATGACTGTTATCCATCCAACTCCTTTAATAGCTGTGGCCTGACCTTTTTAAGGGGGAGGAAGAAGAGATTGTACAGAGAAACTCAGTATTATGAAGCATTCTGTGTCATCCCTCCCCTCCATTTCTACAGAACAGAGGCAGAGAATTGCAAAGATTTGGGGCACTTAAATGCAATTTATACAAACAGAGTGACTCTACTTACGTAAATCCATATAACTTGTGGCTTCCTTTGGAGTGTGCTCTCTTTTGCCTCAGTGCTTATGCAAACAAGTTCCCAGGAACCTCTGCAGCTATCCAAAACAAGTCTGAAATGTCCTCTGCCAGTGGAACATCCACCTAAGTGCTCATAATAGAATATTGTTTTTTTTAGTGATGTCTCTGTTAATTTCCCTGTAAGTGAATCTGAAATGCCTGTCAGGAGCTCAGAAATGCTGTGAAGAGAGGGAAGATTTATGCTGTGGTGTTGGTACTTTTCAGTAAACTGATGACTGAGTGCAAAATGTCACGTAAAGTGCTCTAATTTCAGCTGAGCTCATTTCGCTTTTGCTCAAGTGTGTTCCCATGAGCATTGCCTGACAGCAGATTTAAATAATAACCTAATCATGCCTGGCTTAGTGTGGTGTCAGTGCACAGGATTCTCTTGGTTCAGCTAAACTACTGCAAGCCTGTGCACAGAGGACACCAGCTTCTGTCCTCTGGAGAGAATCAACTGCCCTTTTGTGCAGCTCTCTCTTCCTTCAGCTCTCAAAGGTTTGTCACTGCCAGGGGCTTTCTTTGAAGTGTGGTCCCACTGAGCAGGGGCTGCTGCTTCTGTTTCATGTCTGCAGTTCAAAATACCAGAGCACTCTTTCCATGCTGTATCCAGGCAGATGCTTGTCTGGATGGAGCCACAGCAGTGACAGTAATCCTCAGAAAGCCCCCCAAGCATGGAAAAGGGCTACAGAGAAGTTTTTTAGGAGCTGGTGACAGCCCTTTTTGTAGTAGTGCTGTGCTGGAGAGGGGTGGGAATTTGTTTTAGTTCTCAGCAGGGACTTTCTCACTAGGATCTGGCCCTGTGTCTGTCCTAGTTGTACATGCAGGGTGGTGTGCTCCTGCACCATCAAGGTGATTTTACAAGTTTTTACCTTTTCCTGCCCTCATCTCTTACATTTTTTTCCCCATCTCTGATAACCACAAGTGTCATATTTGATAACCAAAGGGCTAGTAATAATGCCCCAGTGACCCTCAAATTGTAATTGTGCCTCTCATTAGTAATTTAACCTTGATTTTTAGCACTGCTCCACTGGAGATGCTGCTGCTAAGGGTGAGGTCTGTTTCCTGCTCTGACAAGAACCAGGTTGAAAGAGGGCAAATATAGAACAACTCATGCCAGTGTCCTCATCCCTAGGTTAATCCCTGTCCCCACTGCATCTGTGTTTACTAAAGGCTGTTTACACTGTGAGTTATGACTGATGGGAGGGAACACTCACAGCCATCGGTGTCCAGGTTCCCAAAGCTCAGAAATCTGGTTTTTGACAAAGAACACAGCCAGTGGGAGCTGTTTGATGAATGAGGATTCACAGAGCACCTCAGCTCTGCCTTCAGGGATCCTACCTTTTGTCTAATTGTCTCTCCTAGGGGAGTGAGACAGAAATAAATTTGTCTGCTGAGAGGTGCACCACAAAGCAAATGTGGTGCTCCCTTTGCTCCTAGTGCTGGTTTGGGGTATGGAACCAACACCCACACTGAGTAACAACATTTTGCCCAGGCTTGAGCAGTCACATTGTTTTGAGGGATGTCAGAACATCATCCTTTTGCATGGATAGGGCTGGATTATTGATAGCTGAGCTCAGTGTTAGCTTGGGTTTATCTACAGCAAACTCTGGTGTAGCTACACTTGTCTGCCTTGTGAATTGGTTTGCTCCAGTGACAACATCACAAGAAACCATCGTGCCTTGCTCTGATTGTAAGGAAAACAAGCACTACTCCTGTGGGAAAAGAAAATGAAGTGGATGCAGTAAAGACAGGGATTCCTTTGGAGCAAAGGAGAAGCAGAAGGAGCCATCTTACAGGGATATTTGTCTCGTTTCCAAGAGACTCTGCCAGCAGGCTGGTTCTTAGAAATCATTGAGGCTTATGGCTGAGTGTGTGATATGTGCTACTTCAGTAATCTTGTGGGCTTTCATTTGGTTTCTGCAGAAAAACAAAGCAATTTTGACTTTGGTTGCTTGTCCTTCCTCACTCCAGCTTGAAAGCTGTTGGAGTTAGGGCACTCTTTCATCAGTTTGCAGAACTCTGCTGTCCCCAAGGATGTCCAGCTTCAAAAAGCTGTGTGTTTACAAGGGATGGGCTGAGCTGAGATTGGTTTTGTTAGAGGAACTGCTCTTCTGGGCATGCACCCACCACTGCTCAATTTCCAAGGGGCTCTGGCTAAAAATCATTGCTGTGTATTTTAAAGTGAATGTTGTGCTTTTCCTGGGAAAATAATCATACTTGAAATTGTCTAAAGGAAAGAAAAACTAAACTTTGATTTGCTTTTCCTCGAATTGTACAGCTCTTAAAGCTCTGTTAGTTGTAGGCTGTGACAGGGCTGCACTGCTGGTTGCCAGGAGTGACTGGTGCTGTAGATTCTGTAGAATGGGTGTGTGGGACAGATTTACCCCCATCAGGCCACTTGCTAAGATACCAGATGAAAGTTTTTGAGATGAAGAGGTGAATTTTGAAACTCTGAAGCATCTCTCTTGCAAGGACTTTGAGCAGGGCTCCCACTGTGAGCCAAGTGAGTGTGTGGAGCCAGGTCCATGGTCAGACCCCATGAAGTGGAAGTGTCTTCCAGGTCACAGCCTCAAATCCCTTCTGGAGCAGAAGGGATCAGAGCAGGACATGGTCAGGTTCCATATAGTGCCATAGTACCCATAATGCTGAGCTAAGGAGGGAGAGGCATCATAAAAAAATAGTACAACAATCACCCATTTTTGTGTGATGTCTCTCTTCACTCTGACACCGATTGTATTGGATTATTTTTTTCTGTTTGGTGTGAATTTCAGGGGAGAATCTTATGACTTACTGCCTGTTTGCAAAGACAGAACAAGTGCTGGTTTGTGGTCCTCCCTTGGCTGGTTTGTCTCCTCCCTTGGCTGACCCTCATGTCAGCCTGTTTGTGCTGACAGGCCCTGTGTGAGATATCCATGAGGGCAGGGAATTGCCAGAAGGTTTTAGTCTCTGACCCAAATTCACGAGGTTTGTCCTTGAGATCTTTGCCCATTCTCACAGAACTGATTCCTGTGACTAAAATGCCATTTCACTCCTCCTCCTCCTGCCCAGCCTTTAAGTGCTCTGTAAGTTGAGGGAGCTGTTAACTCACTGGAATTGAAATATCCACCTACATTGCTGTTGTTTGTGCCCTACAGTGTTTGTCTCCAGCCCGAATCCTTTATGAGTGTTCTGAAGGCAACTGGTTGGGAGCAGTCTGCTTCTCACATTAATCACCAGCTGTGTAATGAGGCTTCATGTGTGCTCTGCTAATAACCAAATCACTGCCCTCATTTGAAACTCTCTGCTGCTGGAGCTGGTTGCTCCTGTGATGTCCTGCCTCGCTGTGCTGTTTGGGAATAGACCTCCCTGAATTATCTGCCTCTAACTCCACTCCTGGTTCCTGGAGCATGACAGTGGCCAGTCCTTGTTATCTTGCAGTGCCTGTGAATTGAACTAATTAATGTGAAAGCTGCACTAGGAGCAGCTGAATTTCTATTTTTAGCTGTACGTTTCACATGTTGTTAGTGACCTCACCCCAAAAATACTGAACCTGCTGGGAGCTGCTTTTTGCTGCTGGTTTTGACCACACTCTTTTCTCCTGCCTTCTGGCTTTGCTAGAAACTTTCCTGCAGTCCCTATCAGAACTTTCCCAGCTCTGATTGCCTGGCATGGGAAGCCCCAGAGAGCTCATTCAGTGTCCTGTATCAGCCCCAGGGTGGTACAAACAGCAGTGTAGGCAATGTTCTCCAGGTCTCTGGTGTGATGACCCAACTTTCTCCTGGCTTCTCTTACTTACTACAGGAGCTGGAGCCATCTGGTGTCCCCACAAACAACCTTTTGTTACCATGTAGTTCATTTCTGGACAGAGTTAGTGGCTCTTTTCTCCTTGTTTTCCCTCTCTGGGCCTTTTCTCATACACATGCCATGTTCCTCAGTGTGCTGGCAGCGTGTGTGGCAGCAGTGACCATCCTGTCCAGGGAGGTTCAGCTGCCAGCAGGGAACAAACAAGACAAGTCTCTTTCTTAAGCTCGAGAATCCATTTTATTTCCCCCACTCCAGGCCAGGGAGGGGATGAGGAGGAAGAGAGAGATCCTGTGATTTTTCTCAGTTATGTCATGTCCCAGGTTCGTGGGGGGTACAGGGGGCGCAGGGCAGGGGGCAGTTGACCACAGGGAAGACAGAAACTGGACACCAGGCCCCCATGGGGCAATAGGGAAAGGAGATACCATGGGGAGGGTGATGGGCTTGAGCAACCCAGGGAGAAGATTACACAATGTTTGCAGGGAACCATGGGGGAGAAGCCCCTGCCACACCCAGGAAGGGTACAAGAGACTCCACAGCTGTGGGAGCAGGAGTGTCTCTTCAGCTTTTTAAACTGCGTTTTTCTGCTCTCTCCAGCAATCTGCAGAGCGCTGTGTGAGCACACTGCTGGACCTCATCCAGACCAAGGTCAACTACGTGGTGCAGGAGGCCATCGTGGTCATCAGGGACATCTTCCGCAAGTACCCCAACAAGTACGCGGGGGCAACCTCAGGTTGTTTTGGAAGCACTTGGCTGCCATCATCAGAATAGAGCAGAACTCAGCTTACCAGGGCTCTGAAGCAAAGGTGGAAGCAGTGATCCCACTCTTGGTTTGGTAGGATTCAGGTGTTGGCTCTAAATGAGGTGTCAGCCTGGCTTGTTATTAGTTTGAGTTGAAAGGTTTTCCTTCTCCCCACCACTCTGTATTGGAGCCTGGGTCAAAAGCCAGTAAAGCTCTTGCAGGGGATGCCAGAAGGGAAATTTGGCCAAGTTTATAGCCTCAGGCTGTTCTGGTTTTGCTAATATCCTCTAGAAATCCATGAAATGTACACGTCTGCTCATACAGGGCTTGAAAGTTCATGGCTCCCATGCTCCAAGATCCAGTCAGGTTGTGCTGAACAAAGCACTGCTGGCTTTTCCCACCGAGTGTTCCTCTGCCTTGGGCAGAACTCAACTCCTCTTGGTTCTGCAGTAAGGTTTTGTCTCCTCAGCCACAGAACTGCAGAAATGTTTTTCAGCAGAGGCTTCGTGATCACCTAAAAAATAAGATGGGACATCTGCAGCCTTCCCTGGCAATTTCTGCTGTCAGTCTCAGAAATTCTCTGTTTGTGGGGATACCCACACATAGGAGTAGGGGAAGCTAAATTAGTGTGGGATATTGTCTGCCTTACAGTAAAGCCTTGGGGGGAGTGTAATACCCAGTTTAGAGTTACCAGGCTGAAGCCTCCTGCAAGGCTGCAGGATCTGATTCACACTCGTGGTTTGAGTTGTTGGATCAAATATTCCCATTAGCAAACAGAAAGGGAGGCAGCTTTATCTTGAACTCCACATCTGGGTGGTCTTGCTGATGGATTAAACTGCAAAGACCCTGTGAGATCTCAGTGCTCAGCTTTAGGAGAAGAAAAAGTAGTTGAATGAAAATGCTGCTTGTTGTGTAGAAATACAGGACATGAATTCAGTGCAGGATCTTCTGCAGAATGATGTGAGCAGAAATGGAGTAAAACAAGTCTGGTTCACCCCAGTAATCCAGCTGTACTCTGAAAAACCAGGTATGAGAGCATCATTGCCACTCTGTGTGAGAACTTGGATTCCCTGGATGAGCCAGATGCCAGAGCTGCCATGATCTGGATAGTGGGTGAATATGCTGAAAGAATTGACAATGCAGATGAGCTGCTGGAGAGTTTCCTGGAGGGTTTCCATGATGAAAGTACTCAGGTAAAGCTCCAGTGTGCATTTTATCTGTAGTGTTTCGTGCTATGTGTTTATGGGATGGACAATAAATGTTATTGCAGTGGTCAGACAATACCTGTCAATAAAAGCTTCCATACTGGGCTAAAATAAAACTCCTGGGAATCTGCAGTTTTGCTTTGTTCTTCGTGTCTCCAAAAATTCCCTTCTTGGAAGGACAAGACAGAACTGGAGGGGGTTCCAGGGATTGCATATTTCTTGAGGGAATGGCTGTACTGGGGTCCAGAACTTAGATAGTGATGGAGTGCATAACAGTATGACACAAACCTCAGCCTGCTGCTCAGGGCCTTGTCTGTGAAAGTGTTTTACAGCAGGCAAGAGTCTGAGTCTTGTCATACTGGGTTTCACTGGCAAAGAATAGTGAGTGTGATGCTGTGAGGAAACTGAAGTCTTATGTTTTATATCAGTAAAAGATGTGGAGGCTTGTGAGACGTTGTTGAATGGATGAATTTTTAATCTCTCCCATCCCCTCTCTCGTAGGTGCAGCTCACCCTCCTGACTGCAATAGTGAAGCTGTTCTTGAAAAAGCCTTCTGAGACACAGGAGCTGGTGCAGCAGGTCCTCAGCCTGGCCACACAGGTAAGCCAAGGTATCCAGAGCCCTCCAGACACTGTGCTGGCCTGCTGTGTGATGTCTCCTGTCTGCCAGGCCAGGCAGCTTTGCAGTAGATCAGATTCAAGGTTCCCTCCTCTCCCAAAGAGACTCTATTTAAAAGCTGCTTTCTGCCTGTTACCATCTGGAATCTGTTTTCTCCTTCTTAGCTCTTGCTTTATCTGAATTCCTTCCCCATTCACTCACTAAATGGAGAGTTAGGGACAGTGCAGAATTATCAAGAAACCAAACTCCTTTCTCCTTGAAGGTGGCTTGCAGTTAAACATCTGGAGCTATCACAGAGGGAAAGAGCCTGGCAAAGACTTTGTTCTGTGAACAGCGAAGTTTAAGCAGTGCTATGAAAAAGAAAGAGCTGAAGTTTGGGCTTTTTCCTTTGTACTTGGATGCTGTCAACCAATGTGGCAGCTTTGCTGGAGGCTGTAGCAGTGGGTTAAGATCATGGATTCATTATGCATGAGGTGCTGAGTTATGAGCTCAGATCACTGCAGGCAAGGCTGGGCTTGAGCTGGCAGACACAACTGCTGTAGCTCTAGAGGACAGAAGTGCAGATGTCCTGGTGGCAGGGGTGGGTAGGAGCTCAGCTGATCTTCCTGTGCTCCTTGGCTGCAATGACTGGGGTAAAGTACCCAAAAAGAGCAGCTTCTCTGCAGACCTGCTGTGTCAAGTGATAAAAATAGTCTGCCAGCTGAATGGGCTGTGATTGTTTCTGAGCAGAAAACCTGGAGTCAATCATCAGCTGGCCTTTTTGATCCACTTTGCTGCAAGAAATCACAGTTGTGGACTCAGTGCACTTAAAACTTTTATTCATTCCTTTGGGGAGTTGCATTGGTCAGCAGCAACAAACCCATGAGCTGCTTTTCTTGCTTCAAAACCTGCTCTTAGGCAGGATCTGAGTTGCTCTTCAGAGAGGAGTGGGCCAAGGGCATGCTGTATCATTTGCCTGAGCCAAGAGAAGAAAGGTACTAAGTGCTAAAACCCACTGTGCTGAGTCACAAATATTTAATGGCACCCTCAGAATGTAGCAGGCGTCTGGTTTTTTTTTTTCTCTGTTTGTCACAAATGTTGATTCAGTCTGGCTTTTTGTATTTTATATGAATAATAAGTCAATGTAGCATAACTGGCTCTAAAACACTGAAAAAACGTTATGCTTCAAGGTCTGATTTCTAGGTAGGGATGGTGTTTTTCACATGAGTGGGAGAGTAATTACACGTGTGTTTCTTTCCCTAGCTTAGGTATTGTTGCTCTTTGAGTGTCTCAGGGCTTGTCTGCACAGCAGACTGCAGGTGTGGTTGTAGCAGGAGCCAGCTTCATCCAGCCAGCAATGGTAAAAATAGCAGTGGAGCAGCTGGGGCTGGGAGAAACACAGGAACTGAAGTCTCAGACCTCAGCATCCCCATTGCTGTTGTATGGATGGGGAGCTGAGCTAGCCAGGGTTCACTGGTGTTGCTCCACAGGTGTGCAGGCAGACCCTGGAGAGGGGAGAATTGGGAGAGAAACTGGGAGAGATTTGAGCCTGTTGTTTCAGTAGGTTTGCCAGTTTGCAGTGTGGTTTTTTTGGCTGTGAGAAGAAACAGTCAGCCTTGAATCTGTAGGTGCCTGCAAGTAGGGGAGTGTGGCCTTTCATGTGTGCCCTTGCAGAAACCCTGCCTGATCCTGAGTGCAGAGTCTGGGAGGGATTGTTAAGGGTGTAAAGAGTCCATAATTCTACCATCAAAGAACACCAGCTCTGCTGAGATAATGTGTGAGACAACAGAGAGATTAATTTAGGTCCTTACAAACAAAATGAGCTGAGCTCGGGCTCATTCCAAGAAGAGGCTTGAGAATGTCTTGAGGCAGATGGCAGATGCAGGTTCTAACAGGGCAGCAGCAATGAGAGCACAGAAGAGAAAAAAAATACCAAGAGGAAGGCTGGTGAGGTGTACAATATTTTGCTGGAATTTTATCAGGGGGAAAAAACCTCAAACATTTATCCCGTTACTCTGCTGATGTGAGGAAACCTGAGCTCTTGTTTCCATGAACAGTTCACTACAACATAAAACCACAGCACCTCCCTCTCCCTAGAACATTATCAGCAAACCATCCCCACTCACTTTGCTGCTCTGGGCAGAGCTGCTCAAAGATGAGAGAAATAATTAGCACTTCATGCAGAGGCAAAAGTATCTGCAATAAAACAAGAGTATTATCGACAGCTGGAGAACTGCTGAAGTACCCTAAGTGTGTATCATTAGCATCTCTCCATACTTCATTAGATAACTAAAAGGCAGGATAAATAAGATCTCTTTTGCTATAAGGAATATGGCTTATTAAGATGTGGCTCTGCAGCATCTTTTTTGTCCAGCAGTGCCCTTGGGTAAGTGTGTAACAGTCATTGCCACTCATGTTCTTTTCTCTGGATTTCTCTCAGCACTTACTGGCAGGAAAGTTTGGAAAGCAGTTGGCAGCTCTGTGGTTTGGGGCAATTGTGGGGTGTAAATCCTGGGCTTTTTCTTCCCTGACCAGCTGAGCAGGAAGCCAGGCATTAATACTTCGTTTCTCATTTTTAATTTTAAGATTTTCATCTCAACCAGCAGTTTGTAACGTCATTTTGAAATTGGTGGCTGTGGCTGCTGGCTGGTTGGGGTTTTTTAATCCAGCAGAATCACTGCTGGAGGAATAAAGTGATTGCAGGCTTTAGTTCACTTCACCTGTGAGTGATGCATTCCTTTGTCTCAGGATTCTGACAACCCAGACCTGCGGGATCGTGGCTACATCTACTGGCGCCTTCTCTCCACGGACCCAGTGACTGCCAAGGAAGTGGTGCTCTCAGAAAAGCCCCTGATTTCTGAGGAGACTGATCTGATTGAGCCAACCCTGCTGGATGAGCTGATCTGCCACATTGGATCTCTGGCTTCCGTGTACCACAAACCACCCAACGCTTTCGTGGAGGGCAGCCACGGCATCCACCGCAAGCACCTGCCAATCCACCACGGGAGGTGAGCCCAGGCAGCCCTGGGGATCATGGGCAGGCTTGGTTGTTTCTTTCTAGCAGACAGTCCAAAAGATCACAAGATCTTTTAGAACACCCTAGTGGGATTTTATTGATAGTTTGCAGGTCATTCAAGGGGCCGTTTCCTGCAGAATGTAATCCTGGGTGTGGAGTGTCCAAGTTCCTGGGTCAGAAGACACAGGAAGTGTCCAAGTTCCTGTGTGAGGAGAAGCTGTGATGTCTTTTGAGAAGATATCGGTTATAAGTGCTCTTGACATGAATTTGAGTAGAAAAGCAGAAGCTTTGGATGACTGGTGCAAGGGAGGACTAGAGTGAGAAGAGGCATCTTTCAGAAGATGATTTTGTAGGAGCTTTGCTTCAGTAACAGCTCAGATTTATAAGCCTGTCTCCTAAAATGCAGTATCACTTTCCTGGAACAGGCAAGCACAGGGATCCTTCACTGCTGGAACATGAAATGGAGAAGGATTGGTAAAACTCCCCTTCTCACTTGGTGTCTGTAAAGCAGGGGAAGTGCAAAAGCCGTCTAATCCCCATCACTGTTAGGGCTCAAAAGAAGGTGGGTAGACTGACATGGTCTGTCTGACCTTTGTGAGGTGGGGAAAGTGCTTTGGCTCATTGTCTGGTGCTTCAGTGCCTCCCTGGGATCACAGTTCTGGCAGCAGGTTAGCTCTGCAAGAGCAGGCAGTGCCTCAGTCCCAGCTGGGGCTGTGTTGCTGTTGAGCCTGTTCCCATGGAAGCTCATTCAGGTGAACAGTTTTCTATTTGCAGTAATGGTATTAATTACAAAAATGAGTGTATTTTGCAGCAAGAGGCAGAGTAGCCAGGCTTACCTCTTAATAATATTCCCAAAGTGACATTTGGAGTGCTATTTTTTGCTGTTGCACTGATAAATCAGTGTGCGATGCTGCTTCTTTTCTATTTTCTGACACCACTTCTCTGCTATTCTTAGCAACTAAAGCTATTTCTGTGGTGGCTGGCTTTGGGAAGCTGAGTTGTTTTCTCCCTGCCTGTGAAATCAAGTCGGGCTGCACTGACCCAGAATCAGCAAGCACAAATGTACCAGTTGGACAGGAAAAGCAGTGGCCACTTTTCCTCCCTCTCCTAATCAAAGATTTGTCTCAAAATGAGCTGGTTTTTGGTGCTGCCAGCCTTCCTGTACACTGTTGTTCCAGGTCACTACAGCAAATGGCATTTTAGGGGATTTAGCTCAGAGAATTCAGCTTTTTGAAGAAGCAGTTTATTATCTTCTTGCATGTAGTGTCTATGTGCTTGACTCTCATTGCTCGTGCTCAGTCTGCTGACCTTAAGTATTTTCTGACTTTGGCAGAACCATTGCTTCAAAAAACCCCCAAAAACAAACCTCCAGGCCTCAGTCAGCAGTGCAAGCTGGGGGAAGGTGTGAGGGGTGCTCAGCAGAGCATGCTGCACACTGATCATACTGATGCAGTGGTAAATTTAAAAAATGACTGGGGTTGGTTTCATGGCACACCAGGCTTCTCTGGTGGGAGCTCACCTCAAGAGGCCCCATTATTGGGGTTTTCTGCATCAGTTTAAGGGTGTGCAGTGAAAGATAAGTCCAGACAGTGAGGTGAGGTGGTTTTCTGTACAACTCCTGCACTCCAGTGACCATTCTGGTGGCTGATCCTTGTGGTAGAGACAGATGGCACTGTGAGGTGGAATGGGGAAATGTCCACAGTGAACGTGGTTTAAGAGGGTCCAGCCAGCACTGCCCTGAGTGGTGCTTCCCTGGGTATAAACCCAGGAGGAGTTCTGGTGGGCAGAACACACTACATGGCATTTTGATTCATGTATTTTCCATTCAGAGCATGCAGGGCAGGTTTCTTGCAGCTCTCAGCTGATGGGAAGACCCATTGAACAGCTCACAGATGGTGAAATGTTCCTGCCTCTTCAGTGAGCCCAGGTGTCACAGAGCTGCAGATGTATCCTGAGGGTGGGGGAGAAATCTGATGGCTTGGCAGTGTTTCCTCATGTGGTGGCTCCCACCACCACTGCTCAGCTGGGAAATTAGGGAGGATGTTAACAGGGCTCTTGGGAGAGGGAAGTCTGGTTAGACTTGGGCAGGGGTCTCCATTTCCCTGTTTCACAGGTGGCTGCAGAAAATTTTTGATTCTGGTTCAGGCTGTGCATCCCTTGTGACTCCAACACCTGGGAACTGCTGGAGGCTGAACTCACAGGGCCAGATCTCCAGTTCCAATGGCCAAACCCAAGACTGTAAGAGAGAAAGCTTGTATCAAATCTTTTTGCCCCTTTTAACCCACATATTCTTTAGGAAATTCTTTTATTTCAAAGAAAATGCAAAGTTGTTTATAGGAATCTAAAGAGATTCTTTACAAATGGAAGTCTGGGGTTTTGCTTTTTTCAAACAAACTGACTGAGCTTTGTCCTTCCCTAATTTCTTGTTGGGCTTTGGGGCAGCAGCAGTTACACAAGACACGGAGGGATTTCTGTGTCTCCATCAGGAGAAGGATGAGTAAGTGTTGAAGGGGTGGAGTGTTAGAGGGATTATATCCTGGGAAGGAACCGAGTGGTTTGTGCTGTGCCTCTCTCAGAGAGGCTGTTCCTGTTCCCAGGCTGGGGGTGGGAGTGGATCACAGTCACCACCTCTCCTCAGGAATGCTTCAGTGAGCACTTCAGCACACTCAGCACTCTCCCTGCTGAAGGCAGCAGCAGAAAGGACAGCTAATATTAGTGCAATTGGGGCTCTGAAGCTTTTAATGCAAAGAAGCTTTCGAGCCTTCCTGCTGCTGCCTGGTAACTAATTCATTCTGTGCTCCTTATGCTCCATCTTTTCCTCCTGGCACTGGGATTGGGAGCAGCTTATACTCTGTCACTGAATCTTTTCCCTCAATAGCTGAATAAGGATAAGGGAATTTTGGCTACTCCAAATCAGGAGCTGCAGTGCTTGCAGAGCAGCCCCAGGGTTAAACACCTTGTCAGGACACTAATTCCCCCAGCAATTGTGTGCACTTACCTGCTGGCTGCAGTAGCATGAGCTGGAAATCATTTTATCAGTTACTGCTGGAAGCAGGGTGTAAAATGGATTTTAATTATCTAAAATATGAGCATCTCTGGATTTATAAATACATAAAGAATAAATACATTGTAGTGAGTTCTCCAGGAGCTACAGTTTTGGGTTGTTTTTTTTTTTACCCTCTCCTCGTTATCAAATTCAGTGACAAGTGACTATAAAAGCTAGCCAGACTGCATATGATGATAAATTTTGGGAAGCTGTATAATGAGTGTTTCTAGACTAGTAATTAGCATGCCTGCTAACTGAGAGGAAAGGAAATTATTGATAGAAGGGAGGAATCAATTTTAGATTGACTTTTTCAATTAGGAAAGACGGATGGACCTTGCTGCTGGTCAGGAGAAGGTGATTAATCTAGATCTGAGGGAAGTGGTGGAGTCTGCCACTGGTTAGAGTAAGGGCTCAAGGGTTTCATCAATGTTAGATCTCTGAGAAAATCTGGATTATTTATTTTTCCCTGTGTTTTCATGTCATTCTCAGGCCCAATGGGCTGCAAATGATCTCTGTAGGTTTATTCTGAGGTAGGAAATGCTCGTTTTCAGTTCTGTAGCCCATGTGGTACCCATGGCTCTCTGTTTTTGGAGGGGGTCTCTGATTCTCAGGGTGGGTAGGATTCCCCCCTTGCAAAATTCCCTTTGCTGGCCTGAAAACCACATCCAATGCAGGGAAAATCTTTGTGCTCAAAGTGGGGAAGAGCCACGTGCCATAACCCTGCCTGGTGCAGGACACTGGCCACAGCAGCTGCTGGCACCACCTTTTGCCTGGCTCCTGCTGCTGAGCCACCTCTTGCTGTGTTTCCCCATGCTGGGAACCTGGAACTGGAGACCAGAGGTGACTGATACTTTGTCTTTTCTGCTTCTTGTTCTCCCCTCACAGCAACGATGCTGGTGACAGCCCCGTGGGCACCACGACCAACACAAACCTGGAGCAGCCACAGGTCATCCCATTCCAGGGTGACCTCCTGGGAGACCTCCTCAACCTGGAGCTGGGGCCCCCCATGAATGTGCCCCAAGTGCCTGTCATGCAGATGGGTGCTGTGGACCTCCTGGGAGGAGGGCTGGACACCTTGGTAAGCAGCACATCCTCTTTAGCTGATGGGAGATAATTGGAGCTGTGCTTGTCTCTGCAAAGCCTTGATTGTTTGTGCTTTTAGTGCTCAGTGAGCCGAGCTCCCAGTGCTGACTCCTGAAACTTCAGGAGGATTTTAACCAGAGTTATTGTACCAACTTTCAGCAGGCTTTTCCTGCTCTACAATGAGTGTTGCTGCATGCTGCAGAATCCCCATGGTCAGTGGATATATTTGTTCTGTGCTTTTTCTGTCTGTAGAAGAAAACCAAAAAGTTGCTTTAAGGATGTAAAAGTGTTTTGCTGCTTGAATCAAGCTCCCTTTCAAGAAAGGGAATTATTCCACCCAATTCCCAGCCCTTCTGAATTTCAGTGCTCAAGCTCTCAGGCTGTGACCCCGTGTCTTCCCATTTGTGTATTCTCCAGAGCATGCCATGGTTTAATAGCAGTGACATTTTAATTGCAGTGAGGTCAAGAGGGAGCTCTCTGTGCAGTCCTCCCTGTGCCAGAGCTGCTCACAAGGCACCTGCCCTGGCATTACCAGGGTCAGGCTCCAGTGGGAGCAATCACACCTCCCCCCTGCTCTGGGGAGGGAGCTGGCCATGAGCTGCAAGGAGAAAATCACTTAGCAGGGAGCCAGCAGCAGGGGAGGGGTCAGTGCTGTGGTTTTAGGCTGGTGGCAGCCAGGCAGTGAGGAGTGCTGACTGTAAGGGTCAGCCTGGGAGCTGTTCCCAAGGCAGGGAGCACAGCACACAGATGCCAAGCTCCCTGCTGGCTTCCTCACAGGGGGAAGAAGCTCTCCTAAGTGTATTTGCACCATGTAAATCCAGAAAGATTGTCCCAGGGGACACAGTTGGGTGTTTTTCAGGCTTGGGGTGGATTTGTCTTGCTTGAAGTTTGGCTTCTGATGAGTTGAGCTGGGTTCTCTCTGCCTGGTTCAGGTGCACTTTCAGTTCTGAGTCAAGCTCTGAATAACAGAGGTAGGAGGCAGCTGGATGAACCCCAATTTAATAAATCCTTATTAGTCAAATATATATTTTTTAAGCCACCATAAGCTTCCTAAAGCAAATATTAAACAAATTTCCAGCTCCAGTGCTTGGTGGCCTAATGAGCTGGAAACAATCTAACCCTTAATGGCACTGGCACTCACAGAGGGCAGAGGTGCTGTAGGCTCTGCACTCTCTAACCAGAGATGTTTGGTTGGGGGCACTGCTCTTATTAGGGATGAGCAAAATGCTCAAGCTGGACTTGCTGGGAAAGCAGGCAGTGAGCCCAGAGCAGTGACCTGTGCAGCCTTTTCCTTGCACTGCAAGTGGTGCCTCTAAAAACCTGGGACTGGGAATTGAGGCATTGCAGAAGGTGGTGCTGCCCGTGGTGCCACAGGATGGTTTGCTCTTCAGTTCCTCTCTCTGCTGCCTTCCAGGCCTCTCAGTAACCCTTTGTTCCTCATTAGTGTCACACAAATAAATGGGCACAGTAGAACTAAAACTTGGTTTTGGGAGAGGAGCTGTCTCACAGCTGGCATTAATGGGCTTAATTTAGTGACCTGCTCTGACAGTGGAGCTGTTAGTTGAAATGGTAGCAGGCTTTTACTTAATATTTTTCTCAAGCCTTAAGTACATCTGTGGGTTATGGAATGTGATCTGACAAAATGATCCTGTCTGGATGGGGAGTAGCTGTGCCTGGGGCTGCATGGCCAGTGCTCTCTCAGCTGAGTAGATGGGGAGGCAGTAAAAAAAAATCTGAATCCTGGTATGGTTTTTGAAGGTGGATGCTTTCTGCTGGAGGACTGTTGCATCAAAGCTCCAGCTTTTCCTTCCCTTGGTCAGTCTCTTTTCTCAGGTAACAAGTGACAGGATAAGTGGGAATGGCCTCTGCTTGTGCCAAGGGAAGTTTAAATTGAATATTGGGAAGTCTGTCTTCACCAAAAGGCTTTTCAAGCCCTGGAATGGACACCAGAGCAGTGGTGGGGTCACTTAAAAATTGTGTGGATGTGGCACTTGGGGACATGGTTTAGTGGTGGCCTTGGCAGTGCTGGTGGAATGCTGTGGAAGTCTTTTCCAACCTAAATGAGTCTAGGATAATAAGCTTAATTAGTGAGTGAATGTGATCTGTGTGTTTGTTTGCTGCTGTGGGCTTGTGTTTAACAAGTCTCAAGCTGGGTTAACCCCAACCTGGTATTACCCAAATTGCTGGGAAGTGTCCTGGGCTGCAGGGCTTGCCAAGAGGATTGGCATTTGGATCTCAGGCTAAAATTAAACCACATTTATGCCATGCCAAAAGCAGCCTCAAACTGCAGATCCCACAGGCCTGATTTCTGTGTGTGGGAAGGAGGTGAGACACATCCCAGTGTGCCCCTTGAAGAAGGGCTGAGCTCTTCACCCTTAGCCAGGGATCAAAACCACCTGGGGGCCAGCAATGCCTGAATTGTTCTGCTTTGAAATTTCCCTTTCTGTTACTCTTTAAGGTTTTTTTTCATGCATTCTTCCCCTGCTTTGTTGGGCAGGCTGAGGCTGCACACTCTGTGACAGTGACATTGTCCTGTGAGTGCCTCAAAGGCAGCTGGAGGTCTGCAAGAGGCTGCTGGCAGGATCTCAGCCAGGTTGTCACACCCACTCAGTGTCATCTGCTGCTCCCCTCTTCTGCCCCCTTGTCTTTGGACATCAGAGGGATGTTCTTGCAGTGAAAGTCCCAATGGGACTAACCCAGAAAGACCAACAGCAGCGTTAACTTCCCTGAAAAATCCCACTCTGCATTTCCATTTCTTAACCTAGGGGGTTTTATTTTTCTTCCAGGCATCTAAATAGAGACTGAATGGTGCAAAATTGCACAAACACCAAATTAATACTGTTCATTTGAATTGGCCTCAGCATTGCCAGATATTTCTGCCCATGACCAATGAGGCTCCAGCTGCTTGCGAGGTTAATTTCTTTAGTGAGTAAATCTTATTTTATCTCCATAGTGAGTTGTGTAATTGGTATTAAATGTAACATGCATGCACAGATGCTGAGCATGTGTTAACAATTAAAAACAGGAGAAAAAGGGCCTTTGGTACAAGAGCATTGCCTATAAGCAGAGCAGACTTGCTTGTAGGACTTTTGGAGAGCTGTTTTCTAGGGAACAGGTTGTGCCCCTGTTTGCCACCATGGGCAAATCTTGTTCTTCTCTGCTCAATTTTCTTTTTCTGTAAAATGGTGGCTAAGCCCACTTTACAAAACTCTTTGGGATCTCCAGCTCCACAGTGTAAAATAGCCATAGCAGTCACTAATGGGGGACAAACAAAACGTGGGAGAGCAGATTGCTGAGTGCAGAGCTGTGCATCCCACGAGCTGGAGTTTGATGCTTTTTTTCCCCTCGAGTGGCTGAATTCCATGCAGGTTACAGTTACTCTCCCAACTGCTGTGCAGTGGTGCAGTGCTTTGCAGGATAATCTGTCTGTGCTGACGTGACATTTTTGCCTTTAAACCTTTTTGTGTGGTCTTTTGTTCTGCAAATCCACAGACAGCTCTGTGGGCACACTGTGCTTCCTGGGAGCCCCTGCACTGCATGGGAGCAGGGCACTGTGGCCAGGAGCCAGGAAGGCTGGCTTGAAACCCAGGGGCAGAGCAGTAAATCTGCAGGAATGGACAGGCTTGGATTGTCTGTTATGTAAGGATTTTATTTAATACTCTAACCACTCATCTACAAGAATATTATTGATTCGAGACTGGCAGCTGGTCAGGTTGATTTATGTCCTAAACTGAAAAGCTGTTTGATCAACACTGAATATCCCCAGTTTTCTGTAATGCCTGGACTGGCTTGGGCTGTTGCAGGTGGGGCTGTGCCCCTCTGTGTAATCTGGCTGGATTTTGGGGGATCTGACCCCAAAACCCCAAGGGTCTGTTCCACACCATTCAGGGCTGTGTCCCATCACTGCAGTGGGGTGGAGGGTGGGAGCTGAGCACCAGCTCACCCTGAGCTCCACAGGCTCAGCAGCCTGGGAGGAAACCCCTATTCCAGCAACCCTGGAGTGTTGGGGTTGATTAGGGACTCACCAATGTTTTATAAAAAAGCCCTAAAGTGACCTTCAGTCTGCCCTGGGGTGCCACATTCCTCTCCTGGCTCTGCAAGTGATTTGCTGTGTATAATCTTAGGAACATTACTTAATTTACCTTTTCCTGAAGCTACAGTGTGAGAGTGGCTGTGCCAGGTCAGCCCCAACATCCATTTGTGCAGTGGATGTGATGCTTTCCCAGAGTGCTTCTTCAGCCTTTGACAAGGAGCTGACTGCTTTCATCTGGGCTGTGAAGGCTTCATGAGCTACAAAGGAATCTGTTAAGATTTCTGACAAAGGACACAAATCCATTACTGGGGCAGGGCTGGTGTGGAAAAGGAGCTATTTTGGTGGGTCACTCATTCATATCTGATTCAAAGCTGTTGTAACAGTCATAGGACTGCTAGGGCTTTGTGAGCTGCTGGTTTTTTTACACTTTGGAGGACAAAAATTATTAGAATTCAGTTTTGCTTGCTGATAGAAAGCACTCAGCAGGGCAAAGCATTAGCAGCAAGTGCAGTGAAACTGGTGACCATGGTATTGGCAGTGTGACCTGTCCTCCAGCAGCTTTGGCACAGCTGTCCCTGGTTTGGAGAACAGCCCTTGTGCTCTGCAATCCTGGCTTGGTGTGCAAACAGACACAGAGCAGGCAGCAAACAAGGCACTGAAATGCCTCTGTGTGAGCCACAGTGGTGTCTGCAGTGAGATCCCTGCAGCCCATGCATGGTCTGGCCCTCAGCGCAGGGCTCTCTCACAGGATTAACCTGCATCAAGGGGGCTGCCAGCAGCCCTGCTCTCAGCAGCTCACCCCATTCCTGCTGGATAAATGCCTTGTGTTCCTTGCTGCTGTGTTACTGAGTGCAGGCAGCACCTTGAGCTGTGGTGCTTGACTCCTGCTTTGTGGTGTGAGGCAGCAAGAAGGCAGCTGTCCCCTGTTAACCCATGGATTGTGATCCACAAAATGCACAGCTGCCCTGGAAGCCCTGATTGTGCTGTGGGCACAAGGCAAGGCAGTTGCTGAGCAGTGGTTGTTGAAGCTTCTGTCCCTGGCTCCACCCTCCCTGTTATTTTTTGGTTCTCCAAAAGCCTCACGTCATTTTGCAGAAGTGATTGTAGCCCCTCCGGATCACATGAACACTTCAGCAGAGTCACTTCATTACAAGCTGCTGTTAAGATGCAAATAAACCCTCCTGATGCAGTAACTCCAGCACTGCTACACTTCATAAGTCAGCATAACTGCTTCCACAGGGCTGGAATTGCAGGGCAAGGGCTCTCCAACTGCAGAGCAGCTGCAGCACCATCCAGGCCAACTTGTGCAAAGTAAAAGTGCTGATGCAATTTGGGAAAAGGTGCTGGCACTGGTTTTATTGATACAGGGTTGAGCCCAGCCTCTTCTTTAAACCCACCTGGCTGCTTGGATGCTGTTATGGCAGGATAGGTTTGGAGGGAATAAAGAGAATTCCTGTTTGAAGAACTTTTGTGCCTTTGGGGGCTGTCTCCCTGTCCATCCTCTGCTCATCTCCTGAAGCTGGCAGCTCTTTGCCCTGAAGCAGAGGCTTTGTGCTCTTCAGTAAGAGGCAAAGCTGCCAACTTTAGGACCAGGATCAGGGGTTTGCCGTGCCACAAACTCCCTTGGATCATCAAGAGCCACCCCTTGTCCACCCCACCTCCACAGTGAGTGTTCCAGCCCGAGTGGAGCTGACAGCTGTATTAACACAGTCCTCTCCTCTGTGGGGCTGTTCCTGACTTTCCTGTAAGGTAGATCCAGGTTGTCCTCCTAGCAGGAGTGTCTCTCTGTCCATGAGACAAATGGAAATGGTTTAGCAGAGCTGTTAGTCCTGGGGAATTGCTCCAGCAGCACTTCACGCCTGACTAATATCTGCTTCTTTCCTTCTGCACTCTGCCTGTCACTCCAGATGGGAGAGGACACTCCGTGGGTAATTGGTTCCTGTTCCCTCTGTCTTCCTCCTTCCCTCTTACTCACACACATCACTGCTACCGTCTCTTCCATCACTCTGAGTTTGGAATAAAGTTATGATTTGGGCATCTCAAAGGAGGAAAAACAGACCTGCAGTTCCTCAATGGGGAAAGTGTTGGTGCCATGGGAGGGTGACAGGCAAGAAAATCAGAAAAAGAGACTTTGTGCTGCTGCAATGGTTAGTGCAGCTTGGATCTGATGTGGAACTGATCAGTTCTTTATTAACTTCCCCCCTGTAACTTCTGGTGCAGTAGAAATGCTGTCTCTTCTCTTTTCAGTCTGGGCAGAGGCAGCTCTGCCTGTAGGGACCTGGAGGAGCTGCAGCTCCTTGGCGCTGGCTCTGCGGCTCTGGAGCACATCTGCAGTGCTTGGGCCCGAGCACAGGAACCAGGAGAGGCTCAGGCTGTGCTCTGCAGAGCCCTCCAGCCTCTAAAGAGGGGCTGCAGCAGCTCAGAGCTTCCTGGCATGGAAAAGAGATGTTGGGTCCAATCTGAAAACACGCGGGGACTCCTGGTAAATTCTGTCAGCCAGTCAGGGTTTGTTTTTTTCTTCTTTTTGTGAGAGCTGGAGTCTTAACTAAAGCAATAAATCCACATGCTACTATCCCTCCCCCCAAGGCCTGACATTTAGGGGAAATGGAAGACTTGTGGATAGCTCAAGGAACCCCAGTATGTCATTCCCTGTCCCTTGCAGCCAACATCAGTGTCCTGGCTGTTTCGAGGTTGGGTTCCTACCCTGCAGCTCCTGCTGATGAGTGTAGTAGGAAATGCTAGAATAGTTAACATCTGGCTTGATTATGCAGAATTATTCAGTCATTTCCATAATACCCTTTGTAAAATGCTTGCTGCTTGATAAACCAGCCTCTCTGCTGCTGCAGACAACAGTACCAGAAATCCTCTGTGCCTACCACAATATCTGGAAATGAACTGGATTCTTCCTTTTCCCCCAGACCTCGCTGCCTGTCAATATAAAGCTTGAAGTTCATCTGCATGCAAGACTATGAATAGGGATGAGGTGTAATCGTTGCATTTATTACTCCTCAGTGAGCCAGTAACAAGATGTAAATGATCTGATATATTAATCTAAACCCTGGCTTGGCTTAGAGAGCAGTCAATAGAACAAAACTCTGCTCTGTCAGGCCGTTTCTGTGGGGGAGACTTGACAGTGTAATAAGCCCTATTTTATAAGCTCAATATTAATTGGATTTGCATCCTCTGGCTGGCTTCCTTTGGTCTCTGACTGATCCTTCTTTTGACGTTGGAATCACTCAGTTTTATCTGTTATTTTTTAAGTCGGCTAAGCAAAACTGGACAGCCAGAGGTCGGGTTGCTGTATGGAGAGGTGGCTGTTAAAAAAGATGAGGAATCTCCTCAGCTTCTGCCATGGCCTCAAGTAGGGATAAACTGAGTCCCACACAGGAAAAAAGCTCTTAAGGCCTCTTAACAAAAAGCAAATTGTGTGTGATTTGTTCTTTTCTAAAACCTACTTAGGGTGGTAATGTTGCTTCTGTGAGGACTAGGGGAAGGAGAAGTGCCTGGGAATGGAAGATAGATCCAGGGAAGCACAGGGATTTGTCACATTTTACAGGTTTTATGGAGGCTAGTTACCATCTGGTAAGTCACTGTCTTACACCTTTGCTGCTCTTCTCAGGGCAATTTATCCTTTTTATCTGTGCTCTGATAGAGAGAGGTATGAAGCTTTATGGTATCTCTTGACCAGCATAAAACACATTTGCTGTGAGATCTCTCAGGGAACAGGCTGGAAGGGATCAGAGCAAAGTTAATTTCCAAGTTTTTTTGTGCAGAGGCAAAAGGTCAGAGGCTTTTTGGCTCTAAGCATAGGCACTCCTGGAAGCTCTTGCTTCAGCTATATGGTGCATTTGTTCAATATTCTGACACACCAGCACTTATTTGAACAACGTATCTGGAGCCTTTGTTGACCCAGTTTGTCACATGCTTTTTAAAAAGCAAACTAACTCCCCAAACCTTAATCAAATGGAAGAGCAAAACCATCTACCAGGCGAGCCGTGATATTCTGGTCTGCCAGTCCAACCTTTTCATAATGGGGCTGGCTCCTGCCTCATCCCTGCATCCTCCTCTGTGAATGTTGTCAGGTCATGTTCCTTGTCTGAGTGTGACCCCAAAAAACCCCTGTTCTAGGCAAAAAAAATTACCCTGGTGTTCAGAAGAAAAGCCTGGGACACAGATAAGTCTGGAGATGTCTCTGCAGTGAATAACCACTGCAGATCTGTGTTTGTTTCCTCCTGGTTATCAGTCATCTGTTAAGTGCATTTTAAATATTCACAGGAGTGATGTTGTACTTGCAAACAGCCTTGGAGCCTGTCCTGATCTCTGAATTCTCCTGAGCATGCAGAGTGATGTGGAGGTTTGAACAATGGGCTTTGTCACTGGGAATGTCTTCTGGGTGTTTTGTGAAGGGAACTTGGGTGGGGAGAGCTTCTAGGTGGGCTGCAGAAGGCCCTCAGAGAGGACTTGGTGTTTATGGAGGGCTCTTTCAGTCACTTCAGATGTCACTGTGTAGCTTGGCAGAAATTGGTACTGAAATAGCCTGGTGCACTGTGAGGTCTCTGCTCTTGGAGTGCCCATTAGATGATGAGGCTGTTTTTTCTCTGTCTGAGGGAGGGGAGCATCTTCAAAGCCCCCCTCTCAGAGCTGTTGTCAGAGCCAGCACGGATCCCGTTCTCTGCTTTCTGTGTTGTTGAAAGGAGCCGCGTGTCGGAGGAACACAGCCAAGGTGCATTGTGTCTGCCCGTGCTTCCTAGCTGTTCCCTAAAAACTAAAGCTTTCAGGAAGTGAGCCTTCCTGTCAGCTTTATCTTTATGCCATTTCACAGTTACCCCACTGGGTTTTGTGGAGCTGCCTGGGGCCTGCTGGCAGCAGCAGGGCTGAGGGGACAGCACCGATGCATGAAACAGGAAGAAGGGAGCTTTTGGTGCAGACAACAGGCACAAGAAGGGATGGATTTTTGTTCTTACTAACCTGCAAAACGCTCCTGTCCACAGTGAAGGCTTGGGGGAGTTCTCCAAGCAGCTCTGCTCACGCAGCAGCAAGCAGCCCCTCTGTTCCCTGTGCTTTCCCAGCACTGCATTTCTGTCTGACACTTGGCTGAAATGATCTCGGTCTTCCTCTCCTCTCTCTCCTTCTCTCTTTCAGCTTGGCAGTGACATTGGCGGGGGCATTGGAGGAAGCCCGGCAGTAAGTGCCATTCCTTTTTTTTCCCCAATTTCCCAAGCTGCTCAAAGCTCAGGGTTTTTCAGTGTGACCTCACCCATTACGTGCTGGAAGGTGCTTTACAAAGCCCCGGAGATGTTTGAAAATGGGTAAATGCAACTGAAACACACGGGTCCCCACCTATGTTGATTTGAGTCCAGCTGCCACCTGGGCTTTCCTAAGAGCAGCCAGGGCCAGAGCTGTACATAACTCTCTCTGCTTAGCTCTTCTTCCTCAGAGCTTTTAGTTGGAGCACCAGCGTTAACCCTGGCGGTGCCTCATCCTTGTGCAACTGCTTTAGCAGCTGAGAGGCCAAGGATGCTTATCCCTTCTCACAAAGCCTGGTCTGTAACCCTAACCCAGTGTCACCACAGACTTGCCTGAACTCAGTGCTTTCTCCTCCCAAACCCCACAGAAGGTTTTTGCCTGGACATCAGGGTCAGGTGCTCTGAGCTTTCCTACTACGTGTGGTCAGTGGTGCCACCAGCCACCTCCTCTGTGCCTGTGCTTTGGGAGTGTCCTCCTGCCTACAGCTCTTGCCAGGACATGGGGCAGTTTCAGCCTGCTTCAAGCTGATAGCAGCTTCTTCCAGAAAAGCCTGGAAAAGGAATGAAACATGGCTTGGAGATGCAGTGGGCAGGAGCGAGCGTGCTTCCAACCCACAGGCAGAAGTGGTGTCCCCTAGAAAGCTCCAGTCCTTCTTCCCAGGGCTCTGTATCTAGTAATTCAGTGAGGAAAGCACATTCAGTTCTGGAGGGAGGGCTTTTCAGAGACCCTTGTTATGGCTGCAGTCATTCTCTCTCCTTTCCCTGCCAATCTGGCATTCCTTCCTTCCTTCAGCACTAGGGCAGAGGAGAGCTGGTGGCACAGAACATGTGTCTGTACACCCAGGCAGCCCACAGCAGGACATGGGAGATGGTTCCCTGTGGTAATCATACCTACAAAGCCATGTCTCTGCCCTCCTGGGCCAGCAAAACCCCCCCAGGCAGTTCTGGCCTGGTCACTGCCTGTTTCTGGGCTGCTGGCTGGGGAATCCTGTTCTCAAGCACAGCAGTCATCCTGCTAGGAAGAGAATTTGGGAGTGTAACTTGAGTGTGACTGTCCCATCTGAAGCTGGGCACTTAAAGGTTAATATTCCAGCTTTGGTGCCCTCATTTAAGTCCTGAGAGGGAATGATTACCCTTCTTGCAGGAAGGTTGTCCTCTGGCAGACTCTGCTTCATGTAATGAGCCTTTTGGGCCCGAGTGCTGAGGATGCAGAGCTCTGGCTTTGGGTGGGAGTACACAACATGGTCATGACTCCCTTGCTATCTCTGGATATGCAAAATCTTGCAGATTCCTGAAGGCTGACGTAGTTGGGGGAAGGTTTGAAGCATTTGCTCTTTTCCCTGGGTTTATGTAGGGTAGATCCACAAAGCATATTGTCTTGTGAGAAGGAGATACAGAGAAGAAAGATTCCTCTACAGTGGGAATAGATAACTGGAGCAATAAAAAATGATGTGGAAGCTTGGTTGAGGTGACAGCCGAGTGTAGGGATTAGCTGCCAAGAGCTTTGGAATTCAAATGCATAATTTAGCACTATTGATAAATCAGTGGGGAAGCAGCAAATGGCTTTAAAATATTTAGGATATTGCCCGAGTTCATGGTTTATTTAATAAGCAGTGCTCACACGTGATCTTAATGAGTGCCTGTTCTTTCTTGACTCCTCCAGGTGGGACAGAACTTCATTCCTGCCTGTGTGCCAAACACCTTTGCCCCTTCTCCCACTCCAGTAGTGGGCACCACTGGTCTCAACGATCTCTTTGAGCTCTCATCTGACATAGGCATGGCTCCTGGAGGATATGTGGCTCCCAAGTCTGTACGTAAGGAAAAACAATCAGCCCCAGTTTCTTGCTTTCCCTTGAGCTACAAATCTGACAATGCTCACTTGTTTCATTTATTGTGGGTTTCTGGTGCTCAAACTTCACCTCAGTCCCATTAGGGGTGCCCTGGGCTTTCCCCAAGTAGAGTAACTGTGTGTTGGAGACCATGTCAGTTATTAGTTACAGACTGGTGTTATTTTAGCAGTTCCCTCATTTTGCCTGTGTCAGTATTTCTCTAAAGAATGGCTTAGGTAAGATCCGAGACTTGTCAAAGCAGCTTTCCTGCAGACCTACTTCTTAACAAGCTTCCCTCAGGAAACTGAGGGCAAGACAGAATTTGCAACAACTTTCACAGCAGATTTGTTTATTTGGAGGAATCCAACATGTGGTTGGGATGATGGTGCCACAGTGGAATGCAGAGAAATGTTCTGTCAGGGGCTTTGGCTGAAGCATGGAGTTGGGAGGGATCATGAGACACACAACATGGTTCTGGAAACTGGCTGTGGAGCAGCTACAGGGAGCTCAGGCTCCTGAAAGGGAATAAACAAGAATTAGCACTCAATTATCACTCCATGGATGGATAATTTTAAACCATCCTCTAAAATCAAGGATCTCAAGATACTGCAGACCACACTCAAAGTTTTTGGTCCTTGTAACTATTGCACCTTACATTAAAAAAAACCTACAGTAATTTTGAGCTAAGTACTGCCTTATTTTGCACCACTCAGATGTGGGTCTGGGGTTTTCCCACAGAGGTGATTTGGGAATCTAGAACCCAACAGATAATAGTGTCAGCCCTGTGATTTTATTTGGTTCAAACTTTAGTGTTGTCCTGCCTCTAATAGCCCAACCAGCTTGGAGAAGTCCAGCAGCAGACTGGGTGAGTCTCACATTGGCGTGATAGACACAAGCTGCCTCTGCTCTTGTGCACACTAATGCTGTAGTAATTTGATTTCTTCCCTGAGTGCTGTGAACAAATATGGATTAGGAGCAGCAAGCTTATTCCTCAGTGGTGAGCTCCATCCTTTCAGCACCCCATGTCCCGTCTTCCCTGTAGTGTTTCTTTAGCTTTTGTGGGCTCAGTGTGCCAATGTAGACAGATTTCTGAGCTCAGGACTTCAGTTTATTAGAAAACTCTGCTTTGTTTGTTATCTTCAGGCCAGGCTGCTCACACTGAATGACATCTCTTGTGTTCAAGGTTTGGCTGCCTGCAGTGAAGGCTAAAGGATTGGAGATCTCAGGCACATTCAGCCACAGGCAGGGACACATCTACATGGAGATGAACTTTACCAATAAGGCTTTGCAGCACATGACTGACTTTGCCATTCAGTTCAATAAGAACAGGTAAGAAATAATCAGCAGTGCACTGTGTTCAACAGATTGAACGCTCCTGGGGAAGGGAGTTTGTGCCTACACTGCTAAATTTAAGGAGGGCTTGTGCTTAGGTGCATAATGCAGTCCTGGAAATAGCTCGGATGATACAGCCTGACCTCTCCATCACACCAAAATTGTGTGAAAAGGCTGAAAACGCAGACTGATAAATCTGAGAGGAAACAGGCTGCAGACAGAGCCATCCTTCTCCCAGCTCTGAAACAGCATCTGCCCCGTTGAACCTCAGTGGAGGTTTTCAGCAGCCTCATGGGTTGTTAGGCAGGTTGGTGGGTTTATAGCCAGTAAGTGCCCTGAGCAAAACAAGAGCACAAAGAGGCAGGATCTGAGCTGCACAAACATCAACCCATGATGCCTCTGCCTTGATTGCTTTGCTGCCCCTCAGAGTGTCTGGAAGCACAGGACTCCTTAATAAAGCTGCTTGTCACTGAAGGAGCTGCACGTTGGGAGCCTGTGGCACATGTTCTCCCTGTAATAGGCAGCAGAACTATTCTGTTAGAAGCAGCTGCCACTTTAGAGCTTGGATGATACAATTCAGATTGTTCTTGGAAACCCATCTCAGCCAAAGGACATGACATGGCAGCACAGCCACGGTGTCTTCCCACAAATACCCTTTCCAGAGAGCTTATCCTGTGGTTTGCTGTGTGTTATCTTCAGCAAGGGCCAGGCTACTTCTTATCAAGACTGCAAAGAGTATCTTGTGACTGACGTGTTCTCTGTATTCCTTAATATCACTTCACTGGAGAAGGGTTCTCGTGCTGAACATCTGCTGAAACCATCTCTTTAATCTCACTGTTAGCCTTGCAAATTCAGGATTTCTTGGGAAGAATAAGATTTACTTAGAAAAGTCATTATGCTAAATAAGTCTTAGTGAATGTTCTCCCTGGGCTGCCATATTTTCTGGAGAGTTTTGCTAAGCTGCTGTATGTGAATGTTTCATGCAAATTAGCCTGGAAGGAAAGGCATTTTGTTTGTGATTTATTTTTCCCCATACATCAAGCTATGTTTTAGCCACACCTACGTGTACTTTGAGGTTGTAGAAAGTTTAAATACTGTACAGTAAACCAGCAGTTTGCAGCCCAAACTCCATATACAGCCTACTACTATTTACTCTTTTACAAATGCTGTTCTCCTGTCAATGCTTTCCACTGTGCCTGGTGCATTAGAAAGAGCTGCAGAGAGCTGCTTCTTTAAGTGTAAATATTAAGGTTTGTGATTGAGAAGTTTCTATTGCTTTTCCCCTCCTTTCCTGCTGCTGCTAATGGTATTCACTGCAGTCTTGGGATAAAGCATGAAAAGAAAAGAAAACTAAAGCTCTGGCGTGCTGTAATATCACAGCCTCTTAGTAACAAACTGCAGGTTTGGTTCCTTTCTGAGTCCTAGGGAAAACACAAGGGTTTGTGTCCTCAAAGGTGAAATGGCTGCAGAAGGCAAATCATGTGGCTAAGCCCTTGCTAGGAATCTTCCTATTTCAGCTCCCTAGAGCTGAAAACTAAGGAGAACCAAGGATGGGGCATTTATTGGTTTCTGAAAGAGTGACAAACCTGATAAATGTGGCTGACTGTGCAGAGGTAGCATCAGGCTTTTAGTGAATAAAATAAAAATACACACCTATCCATCCTGCAAATGCCCTGAGACCTCTGAGTTAGTGTGAATTCTGCTCAAGAGAAATGCATTTATGAGTGGACACCAAAACATCTGGGCTTCCATCTGCTTTTGGAAAGCAGCTGGTCCGTGGTACAGGAGTGCTGTGTTAAGTGTGAGATGCTTTCCCTCTTCTCCATGCTAAGCAGAGGTGCTTATGGAATTAAATGTTCCTTGGATTGAACAGGCAAGTAAACACTGCTGGGACACATCCCAGTGAAGGAGCCTGCAACCAGGCAGCTGTGCCAGGTGCTGGCATTCAGGACCAGGCAGCTGGATGTGTTGATTCATTTGTTCTGCAGTGCTGTTCCAAGCCACATGTTCTTCCTTGGCTGCCTGTTTGTTCTGTGCTGGCTCCAGGTCCCTCTGCCACTGCTCCCAGGGGTGCAGCAGCCGTGCAGCATGTGATGCAGCCTACCTGCAGTGCTCTGGAGCTCAGGAACAGAGAAACAACACCTGGCTCTGAGTCCAGGTCATTCCTTGCTGGGCAGGGAGGTGCTCAGCACACATACCAGTGCCATGTGGGTAAAGGGAGAGTTCCCAGGTCCCTGGGGCAGGGTGGTGAATTTGTCAGCAAGATCCCCCTGAGTGAGTTTCCCATGCCTTGTCCTACTTTGTCTGCTCATTTGAACTGTGTTCCCTCCCTGGAGCAGCAGCAGGGACAGCTCAGGAGTAGTGGGAAGATGAGGGAGGTGGTGCTTTGACAATGTTTTGGACAGTGCAGGGCTGCTCTCATCACCTCTGTTTTTCTCTTGCCCAGCTTTGGGGTCATCCCAAGCACCCCCCTGGCCATTCACACACCTCTGATGCCAAACCAAAGTATTGATGTGTCCCTGCCCCTCAACACTCTGGGACCAGTCATGAAAATGGAGCCTCTGAACAACCTCCAGGTAAGGAATTGTCTCCTTCTGGACATGGGGGAGCTCAGCAGGTGCTCAGCCCAGTTTGTTTGGCCCAACACAATGTGCTAAAACTAGTCACACAATGCCACATGTAAACAGTCAGACCTCATGGATTTGAGCCTCAAGTCTGGCCAAAACTGAGCCCTCTTCCTTTTCCAAGCTTCTCCCAGGAAAACTGAAATGGAAACGTTGTGATATTTTGTGACTTTTCAAACACCTCAAACCAGCTGCTTGCATCTGTGTAGATTAAGGGCTTTGTTGTAGTGACACCATTCTGCAAACTGGGCATGAGAACTGGAGCAGGTCTGAATGGAGAAAGTAGCTGTGGTGGAGCAGGCAGGGAGAGCTGTCAGTAAGAATTGAGGCAATTAAAGGAATTGCAGGAAAGATGGCAACTGCTGGGTGATTAATATTTCTCTAGTGCTCTTACATTCCAGGGTGCTTCACAAAGGCAAATCCCTGCCCCAGATAGCTTAATCCAAGGCAAACTGTGTGTTCCAGGAAAGGCAGAGGAGAAATGACGTGAGCAGCTAATGTTTCATTAATGAGGGTGTTGGTGCATGGCAGGGACAGCACTCCCTGGGGGAGCCTCTTTATCAGATTGGGCTGTCAATCTGATAAAGTCAGGACAGATCCAGGGAGATGTTCCCCTCTGCTTTGGAGCAGAGACTGTCTGCAGTGGTCTGGAAATCATCAGGCAGACAGTTCTCCCTGGGAGGAGCTCTTCCCCGCTGCTGCCATGAGCAGCTGCTCTCTGGAGTGGAGGTCAGCAACTCCTGCTTTTGCTCTGGGTCCTCCAGGATGATTTTCCCAATATCCCAGAATGCAGTTACCTTGCACTGCAGCTCCCTCTCTCACCTCAGGTCTCCAGGAGGTGGAACTGGGTTGGGTTCCTGCAGTTCCCATAGAGGGGAATATTTTGAAGCATTTCATTCTCTTTTTAGTTTAAGAGAATGCAATGGAAGCTACTATTTATTCTGCCTGAGCAACTGTTTTTTCCCCTTCTTTTGACTTCCATTCTGGGGCTTATGACTTATTGATGAGTCTTTGGGCTAACAGCTTGAAATAGCTTCTCTGGCACTCAAAGGAGCAGTCCCACACTCAGCAGTCATGCGACGGGGGAGCAGAGCACAGACAGTGAATGAATTCCATGGCCTGTCTTCCACAAACGGCCCTTCCAGCCTCTGGAAGAGCTGGGTTCCCTCTGCAGCCAGCTCATGAAGGTGAGGTTGGCATTTGGGTCAGCTGTGGTAAAATACCTGGCTCCTGCTCTGAAGGGAATGTGGAAGTGGCAGGTCCCAGTCAGCCTCCACGGCACTGGGGACTCTCAACCAGGCCCTCTCAAGTCGCTGCTTCCTTTGATCAGGAGGGAAGTGAAGTATTTGGGTTATTAAATCTCTGAAGGGCTTGGAACACAGTTTTGTTTCTTGTAGCATCTCCTGCTAGAACAAAGCTAAGAGAAAACATGTGAGAGGAAACCTCCAGCCACCTTCTGTTGAGACAGTGGAGCATTCATTAGTGCCAGACTCAGTTGTTAATTTGCTAACGCTCTCATTGCCATAGAAGTTGGCTGCCCTTTTACAATTGGGGAAGCTGCCATATGGAGTAATAGTATATTTCTCTGCAAAGAGTTGAATCACGATAGCAGATGCCAAGTTAAAAAGAGCACTCCCCTTACTTTTTTGACAGCAGTGGGCTTGATGGAGATCTATCAATGCCCTGACAGCCAAGGCTCTGGTTTTGTTTTGTGGGTTCATGTAGAAAGGATTTGTCTTGAAACGTTCAGAAATCGCCTTGGTGACCTACTTAGGGAACAATTTATAGCATAATATAGGAGTAGAGAATACAAATGTTCCTGTATTCATTGAAGAACCAAAACACTCATCAGGTTGAATTTACTTAATGTGTTTTTTTTCCTCAGCTAGGGAACATTGAAGCAGATGCAGGGCTGGTTTGAACCTGAGGACCTTATGTTCATCTCCTATTCTGGTGGGAGTTTTTTGTTTTTAGTAACAAGAAAAATAAGTCCTGAAGTAACCAAACTGATAGCTTTCAACTTTTTGTCATGGTAATTATACACTTCAAAGACTAGTTGTACATTCCTTAGGCAACTGTTTCAGAAGTAATGAATTCATGTCTTGTTCAGGTTATTTTTATTACCATTTCTAATCTTTCACCCAATACAGCTCACTTAATCTTGACACTTGTAATCATGGAGAGAAACTAAAATATTTGACAAGGTAACGAAAAAGACGTTTTTGCAAGAAGATGAGGAAGACTGAAATATTTTCAGAGGCTTACTTAGGTAAAATATAGCTGAAGAGTCTTGTGTTTGCTAGTCACCTTGCATCTTGTGATACTGAATGCCAGGCTTCTCCCTTGCATCCCAAAATAATCGTGATCATTTCCATGACTTTTTGACTCAGCTTTAACCCCCAGTCAAGCAGAGATTTATCCAAAGGGTAAAGCTATCCTGGACACAGCACTGTAGGGATGAACAAACCCCAATCCCTGCTCTCTGGTTCATCTTCTTTGCTGCTGTCAGATTACAAAGCTGCCTTTGGAATGTGCCTGTTGCTAAAGAAAATCTGACTTAGTTATTTGTATGCTTCTAATTTCTGGTGGGGGGTGACCTTGCAGTGCTTTGTCAGCATTTTGGGGGCTGCCTGGTGCTTGTGGGTGCTGTGGTCAGAACATGGCACCAATAAATAACAAGAAGCCCTTGCCCAAAGGTCTGTGAGAGGCTGTGTTGACCTTTCTGGGTGTTTGATAGCCATGGAGACATCTCTGGGAGTTGTACAGGTCTCCCTGGCTCCTGCAGTGTTGCCTTTTCACAATCAAAGCAGTGGTGACACTGATGGTGACATTTGGGCTGCTAGGGCCATACCAAGTGGGAGAGGTGGGCTGGGTGAGAGATCTTTGCCACCACATGTATGAGACCTTCAGCTCTCAAAGAGGAAGGTGCCTCCTGAAACAGGGATTTGCACTGGTGAGGAATATTAAGTCTTTCCACATAGTTCTTCAAGTCAGATTTGGAATTAGAAAATGCCTGGGCTTGAGAGCCTTTCTGTGTTAAAGAGAAGCACTGTTCCTAATAATTGGCATTTTAACAGCTATGAAATGCTGTGAAATTGGAATGCCCACTGGAGCACACGAGAATTGCTCCCCTAAGCCTGGAAATGGGCAAAGTGGAGCCGACCTGCAGCCAGAGTTTTGGAGCTCAGGCCTGGCCTGTCATGGCACAAATGTGATAATCTCTTCTGTGAGGTTACAGCCCCTTGCAGGAGACAATGCAGTTGAAAAGAAGCTGTAGGCACTCCTGGAGCAGCAGCAAGTCTGCCTGAGGCTGGAGTCACTCTCTTGGGATCCACGTTCAGAATGCACCATCAGTGTGTCACATCCTGCTGCCAGCTGCCAGCCCTGTTTGCTGCAGCTACAGAGCATGCAGCTGAAAAAAGCTTGAACTTTTCAAGCTGGGTTTTTATTGAATTCAGTAAAATTATCTGAGTATGGAAAGGGAAGGATCTGCCAGCTGCATTTCTCCCTGAGGAGGGGCACTTGGAAACACAGACTTGCTGCTGGGCACCGTGAGTTGCAGGACACTTTTCTTTCTTGAAATGAGTTTGGCAAAACCTTTTTGTAGAGACAGAGGGAGAAAGCTGCACCTTCTTCACTGAGGAAATATCAGTGTTGCTAATGCAGTAGATGATGCTTATCCTTCCAGTCTCAGCTCTGCTGTAACTCATCACCTGTGCTCCTGCACGCTCCGGCATCTCGTAGTGCAGAACCGCTGGAGCTCTCATTCATCAGAGCTGTTAATGTATCTCAGGTCACAAACACAGCACTCAGAACTTGGAGACAGATTTCACACATCCAGCTCTCTGTGGGAATCGTTGTGAGCAGCAATTCCAGCCAGCAGATGTTCACCCTCCAGAGCCTGCTTGATTAATGACACAATATCTGCCCGTGTGTGAGCGGTGTCAGAATCCCTGACCAGCCACCACAGAACACCTGTGGGTAGCTAGATGGGGAAGATGCTGCTTGGGTTTGTTGCCTGGGTTATTCTTTAACAGTCTCTGCTTGTGAGAGTCTTATTTCAGCAAAGAACCCTCCTGGGAGAGCTCTGAATTAAAGATTTGGATCACAGCTTGGCGTCTGTGGCCAGTTCCTCACTTGGCTGTGGAAAGCTGTTGGTTTGGGGGTTAAGAGCACGTCTGCCACATGGTACAGCACATTTATAAATTGTACATTTTGAACTTGAAGTGCAGCAAGGCACACGAGAGCACAGCCCTCCCAGTAACTCTCTGTTCTCTGGCCACTGACGTAACCCGGCCTCGCTGTGCCTGCTCAGCTCTGGCCCCAGCTCCAGGCTCACCCCTGTGGGAAGAGCACAGGGCTGGCAGAGGCTGCCAGCACCCCTGGGATCCTGGGAACCCTACCTGTCACACAGAATGAAGTGGAGGAGCAGCAATTCCCTGGGGGCAGTGCAGCAGACTGTCAGAGAACAAGCCGTGACCTTGTGAGGTAAAAAAGGCTCTGCAGAGGAGAGTTGTTCTTGCCTTAACAGTTTGGCTGTTAACCAGGCTCTAAAGCAAAACCCAACTTAAGTAAATCCTTAATTTAGTGGAGGTGCTAATGGGATTCCAAGTGGGTATGTTGTGTACTTGCTGCTGATGGAAAGCATCTGTGTTGCTTTCAGACTTGACTTTGAAAGTCAGTTCTGTTGCTCAAGTCTGAGATTTAAAGCATCAGAAACCTACACTGTTGAAGAAAATAACTTGACATTGTTCTTATGAGGTGCTTCTTCCCCAAAATACCCTGTTTGGGCTGTCAGAGGGCTGGACTGCAAGAAAGCTCTTCAGAAGGGTGCTCATGCTGTAAGATGAGCAAATATATTCCAGGGGTTATTTCTAGAGGTGCTGCTTCCCCTAGTCAGATCATGAACAAGACATAAGTGATTTGAAACCCTGAGCCAATTTTTAGTACTTACACCTTTTCAACAGTCAGGCATCACACGAAAATCTGACACCTTTTGACTTCTATCCCTCAGAGCTTTGTAGGCTGCTTGACTAAATTCACAAGGTACTAATATATTTTTTTTCTCTCCTAAAGATCACAGATGGAAAGCCATTTTTATTAAAAATGCTTCTGTTTCAACTCTGAAATGTCTGAAGCTAAAGGTCTAGCTAAAGATTTAGTAGTTCATGTCCAGGTCAGCAGGTTAAAGCAGAGCCATGAGCAAAGTTAGTCTGGACTGGAGATTTGTTGAATGCAAGCAGAGGTTCCTTTCAAGCGTATCAAACCTGGAGAGACTTCTCAGCTCCTGCTATCACATCAAATGTCATTGCCTGGCTCAGGACAATGTTCCCACCTGAGGAGCACTGGATTTTTTTGGAAAGTCACTGTTATTACCTGCTCAGCTTCTTGCAGATGCTGCTGTGGCTCTGCTCTCTGCCTGTGGCTGCTTTCATAGCCTGTCAGATGGCACTGGATGCTCCTGACATGGAGCATGACCTTGGGGAGCTGTTACCAACTCAGGGGGCCACTTCTTGGTGTGAGTTTCCCCATCCTGGTGTCTGCAGGTGCCTTTTTATGGACCAGATCTTGTGGAGCACAGACTGGGGGAGGTGTGTGGTGGTGAACGATGGAAGCTCATTTTGAGGAGCTCCCCAGTCCTGCCCCAGTGCTGTAGGTTAAGGAGAGCTCTTTCCATCCTGTGTGCAAAAGTTATTTGTGACAGCTGGTTCCTGCATGGTTACAGCTGCTTGCAAGGTGACACGTGATGCCATTCCTGAACCCAGTGATGCAGTTTGGGAGGAAGGCTGGCATGTGGCTTGATTTTTCTTTACTGGGAAGAAATTGCACTTCAGAGCATCTTAATTGGGTAACTCTCCAGAGATAGCCAAAGCAGCTTACTCAGTGTGTTTCTGCAGAGTTGAGAAGCAGGTCAGCAGATACCTTTTTATAGCATCCTTATAACTGCAGGGACAGGGCTGGCATATTAATTTGGAGTGTGCCTCTAGAACCGTGACTGGAGAGAAGGAGCTGCTTTCCAGCCCCTCTTGTAAGAAACTGCTGTTGTATGGCAACAACAATTAGCTACAAAAGCTAAGTAATCTCTGTTGTTCTAAGGCAAGGCAATTAATCATTAAATCAGACTTGGGAAAGATCTTGGGTCTTGCAGCGTAGTCCCTGCTATGCTTTGTTGTTTTCCTACAGTTCCTCTTATCAAGAGCATTGTCAAGGCTGATTTTAAATAGTCCAAGCACTGGAGCTTCTCTCTTCCTCAGAGGAATTTAGTGCTGCTTAATAATTCTCACTGTCGGTTTTCCCAGACATTTAGCCTAAATTTTCCCTTATCTGGCATATCTCCATGACTTCTATCCAAGCACAGCATCTGGAATGGCTACACTGCTGTTCCTCCCCCAGCTCTCCCCTCCCAGACTCCAAGGTGCATTTTCGGCTCCTCACTCAGTGTGTTCCATCATGTTTTGCAGTGGTGAATCACTAGAGTCCACCCACCAACCTGCTTTTACCCCTCTGGTGCCTCTGGTTCAAACACTGCACACTCCAACTCGTGAGCATGACGCCAGCAATCAGGGCATGTAACAACTCCCTGTGACAGAGAACCAATCCCAGCCTTCTCCTCAGTTGCACCATCATTTACGTGGTTTTAGTGGGCTTTGGACTAATCCCTTCTTAAGCTGGTTTGCAGTGTGGGAATTAAATGTAAGCTGCTACCTTTAGTGATGGCTGAAAAGTAGGAACACCACAGATTGTCACATTTGCCTTTCTGCAGTTCTTTGCACTTCTGGGACCTCCCAGTTGCCAGAAGAGTTTGTTTGGGAGCTTGATCTCCTTCCACTTGTCTCTGGCTTGCGTGCATGTCTGATCAGCTGACTGCTTTATTCCCCTTCCTTGTCTATCCACACCTGGTTTTTACCAACATTTGTGGGTGTCCTTTTAAACTTGCCCCTGTGGGACAATAGATTTTCCCAGTAGGACATGAATATATGTAATTAATGTCAATGAAGTTTGTCTTGCCATAAATCTTGGTAGCAGCAAATTTATTCCTTTGGCTCAGCGTTTAGCATGGTCTGGTTTGTGTTTCAGGGTGACAAATTGGAGAACTCCCTCTGGGGTTTTTCAAACAAAGTAGGAGCTCAAATGGCTCCAAAAATCCCCCACATGACCTCAGTTCTGGGTCTTTCTTACAAGGCTTAAGATTCCTTGGTTGCAGCAATGGCAGGTGTCTGCTGAGCTGTGCTCCCATGACAGGCTCCCGCTGTGTGGGCTGACATGGGGAGAATGGAAATAAAGCCCAGAGCTGCCTTTTCCTGTGCTGTGTTGTGGCAGTGCACCTCTCAGAGCTTGCTCCTGCTTGTCCCAGCAGCTCTCAGCCTGGGGAAAACTGTTAGCAGAGATCAGGGGGGAACATGGCAAGTGTGTGTGATAAAGGCAAACCAGATAAAGGCAAACTCGCTGGCTGGTGGAGTTTAATGACACTGAGAATGAAGCCTTTTGTCAAGTGATCTTTTGTTACCTGATTGCTCTGTAGCAGGGCTTTCTTCTTCCAGAAATCAACACCCTGCACATATTCCCAATTTAGCTTTTACTAAGGAAAAGGCAGGAATCCTGGGAGATGCTGCAAGCAAGATGCAGGCAGTGGACCCTCTTGAGGCTTTCTAGAAAGTGTCTGGACTGAGACAGGACTAATCAAGGAGGTGAAGAAAAAGGAAGTGAAGGTGAAAATGAAGACTACACAGGGCTTTGGAGCTGGGGAGTTACAAGAGTGAATGGCAAGGAGGGGTGGTGAAGAAGCTGATGTGCAATGTGCCAGACACTACGCTAGCTGTGTGCAGCCAACAGGTTGGGTTGTACCTGTAAGAAGTTGGGAGAGGGAGAGACTGGACAAGAGCAGGAAAGAGCCAGGATGCTGCTGTGAGCCTCTGAGTGGAACTGGCTCTGAAGCAGCACAGTGAAAGGTTCACAGGAGAAGATGGGACAGCTTTCAGTGAAAATGGAGCAAGGGACTGGACCTGAAACTGCCCAGGAGCTCAGTACCATCCTGTTCAGAGCTGGCCTCTGCTCAGAGAGCACTCCAGGGTGATGAGACTGGAGAATCTTGTGATCCCTTTGCATTTCCAGCTGAGAGAGACTCTTTAACCTCCCTGGTTTTTCTCTAACAGGTGGCTGTGAAGAACAACATTGATGTGTTTTACTTCAGCTGCCTAATCCCTCTCAACGTGCTTTTCGTGGAGGATGGCAAAATGGGTGAGTGCTCTGAGTGAGGTGTGTGGTGAGGCCAGGCTGTGCTCCCAGTGCCCAGCTGGCTGCAGGGGTCTCCTGGCTGAGTTTCACCTGTGCCTTGACTTTCAAGCCATTGCATTTCAGCAGGTCTGGTGGCCTGTCCCTGTTGTCCTCCAGCTCCAATACTTGCCAGAACCCCTCCTCTCATTCTCTCTGCCAGACAAGAGATGGATCTGTTTTCTTTGAAGCTGATTTTTTTTTGTTTGTATTTGTTTGGGTTGGGATTGTTGTTGTTTTGGGGTTTTTTGATGGTTTGGTTCTCTTGAATGGGTCTAGGATTTGCCCCACACACAATTTTCACTGGAATTTGTGTATTCCTAGTCACCTTTATTAAATTTTTGTTTGACTTGGCTGGAAGTTGCTAGAAAAGCAGCTTTCACTAACATTATCCTAAATGTGTGGATCTCCTTCCTTCTTGTCAAATCCTGCATGTTCTTGGCTTGCAAACAGCTCATATGGCAAAGACTATCTCTCTTTTGGAGGAGGCCAAAATCCATTAAAGCTTTGCTGCTTTTACAAAGAGACTGAGGCTGTTACAGGAGTAAATCCTGCATCTGTCCCCAGCAGGGCAAAAAGTTACCAAAAGCCCTTTTGTGTGTCTACCTTGAAACATTCTGTGGTGTGTTAATGTGGGCTCCTGTGAGGATCCCACTGTGCTGATGGGGTTTTTTTTTGTTTTTAGAGCGCCAGGTCTTCCTTGCAACATGGAAGGATATTCCAAATGAAAATGAGCTTCAGTTCCAGATTAAAGAATGTCACCTGAATGCTGGTGAGTAGCTTCCTTCTGCCATGCTGAGAGCACTTCTGATGTATTGCCATTGAACATCACCTTATTAATATCACCTGAGTAAAATAAGCTGATGGCTAATGAAGAGGTAAGTATTGCAGTTTTTAATAGAACAGCCTGGGATCCTAGGGCTTGTTTCAGCAAAAAATTTAGCTGGGTCCCCATAAAAGCACATCTCAAATCCCAAGTCTTTGATTTGACCGATCTGTCTCTTCTTTTCATTCTGGACCTTTGTATTCTTGTTTTCCCTTTTATACTTTGCTTCCCTGCAAAGCTGCTCTTTAAATGCAGCTGAATATGGTGTTGGGGCTGTTCAGACACCCTGTCCTGCTGCTGTGAGTTTTGGACAAAGTGTTCCAGCCCTACTGGCTCACCCTGGGTCACTCACTTCACCTTTTGGCAGCTTCTTTCTTCTTTCTGCTATGAAGGATTAACCTTACAGACACTGCAGGGTGTTGGGTGTTGGTGGAGGACAGGCTGTATGGGAAGGGTCTGCTGTTGTTAGCTGAGATATTGATGCATTTTGATCATGTTTGGTCCTGCTCAGTTTGTTTGGCCATAGAGTTGCCTCTGTGAGCATCTTGGACGTGTGACCTTACTAAAGGATAAGGGAGTGTAAAAGAGTGGAATGGGGCCAGCTCTGCTCCTGTTCAGGAGGTTCTGGACAGGAGCCAAGTGATTCTACCAAAAGCTGCTCTGTTTCACAGATGAAAGAAGTGTCCCTATTGATTACCAGCCCTGTAACCTTTTTATTCTCTCATGCCTGCTATTACACAATGAACACCCTCGTGCTTCAATAGCAGACAGAAACCATGGGTCTCTTTGTACTCATAATTATTACTATTTTGGAATATAAAAGATGCAGCACGCAAGAGGAGGGGGAAAATAGCAGCTGTTGGACCTTCTGACTTGATTTCACTGTGGAGTTTCAAATGAGAACAACCTCTGTGCCTCCCCCAGTCCCTCCCTCTGCTCCTGACTGAGCTTGGCATGGCCTCTCCCCCTGCACTGCAGAGCTGCTGCTGCTGGTGCCTTCTGCCCTGGCCATGCCCTGGCTGCATCCAGGGCTCTTTATCTCCAGTCAGAAACACTGGAAGCTGCTCATTTTGGTGCTGAGATGCTGCCTAGCAGGGGATGTGGTTGGGAAGACTGGCAGTCCTGCAGCCTGGCCTCCCCCTCCTCCTCTGGAAGAAAATGTTATGAAATGTGGAGTGACAGAATGCTCCCCAGTTCCAGAAGGGTTTGCCAGCTCAGGGCCAGACTGCTCACCCAGACCTGGGATGCTTAGAGGACAAGGTACCAGCTCTCAGGGAGAGCAGGGAGCACCAGGCAGTGCCTCTGCAGTGGGATCTGCAGCCCTTTCCAGGGAGCAGCGTGGCCACAGAGCCTCCCCAGAGCACAGTCCATCCCTCAGGATGCTCGGGGGAGTGCAGGACCTGCCAGGACCTGCCAGCCTCTTTGGCTTGTGCATGACAGAAAGTGGGTCTCACCTCATAAACAGATTCCAAACACTTCCATCCACTGAGGCTTCTGGTTCCATGTTTGTGCTGCTGACACCTCCTTCCTCTTGCAACTCTTCCTTGACCACCTGGGCTTGGGCAGGGAGCAGACCAAGAGCTTGCAGGAGGGAAAATCAGGAAATCCTGTGTGCTTGCCTGAGTCCCTTGTATTTTGTCTACCAGTGCAACCCTGACTCAGCCTGCTCACCTTGATTTCCCACAGGCAGTAACCTCCTCTAGCTCAGTCCTGAGAGCATCAAGCCTCGCTTGCACAAGGATCAGCCAAATCCAAAACCCATGGAGTGCTGGGATTCCAGCATCCTCAGGGGTGCAGACTTCTCACAGCATGGCAAATGGGGCACACCAGGGCAGAGGCAGGGCAGGCTGGGTGAAATCTGGCAGGAGCTGAATCCAGAGCAAGGGTGTGTGCCTGGCCATGTGCCTCAGGAGGGTGAGAATTTTTCAAGATTCACAATCTTGATTGTTTAAATCCAGTGAAAATAGGCTTAAGACACCTCTGTTCTTCCAAGAAGAGCAAGTCTGGATATAAAATCTTTAGGAACTTGATCCTTTTGGAGGAAGGGCTGGTTCCTGTTCCAAAGACTCTCCTGTAGGAGATGTGTAACCACAATAAAGCTCTCGATTTGGGCTGTCAGTGGTTGTGGTGTTCTTTGCAGCTTTGCAATGCACTCGTGGCAGAGCTGCACAAAACCCTGCAGATTCCAGCAGCTCCTCACCAAACCTGAGGAGAGGCTGGATTTGTGCAGCCCTCCAGCAGCACAGGGAGCAGGTCCAGAGCACTGCTGGCTCCTCAGAGTGAGTCGTTATCCCTGCTGGGCTCAGTCATTCATTGCTAGCCTGAGCCCACCCACCAGGTGGTGAGTGCTCAGAGACACCATTCATGCCTCAGCCTCACTGCTCCCAGCCCAGTGACGCCAGTGGAGCTGCTGCTAAAAATACTCTGCTCCCAGTGCTGTGCCCTAACGCAGCTCCAGCAGCCACTTGGAGCCGTGTGGAGCAGCTGTGCTGGGAGAGGCTGGTCAGGAGTGTGATCCCTGCACCCTCAGAGCCTGGCTTGCTTTCTCCCAGCTTTTCTTCTCCCAGCTTTTCCCTCTCCCAGCTGCAAACAGCCTTTGCTTTCCTGAGCTCTCACATCTGTGCCGTGTGAGGAGCAGGGCTGAAGTTCTCTGCAAACATCCTGGAGGCCCTGCAGAGCAGCCAAGCAGGGGGTGCTGCTCTCTCCCTCAGTGGAGAAACTGAAATCTGAATTTCTTTCTCTCTGAACACCCAGCACATATTCCCAATTTAGCTTTTACTGAGGAAAAGGCAGGAATCTTGGGAGATGCTGCAAGCAAGATGCAGGCAGTGGACCCTCTTGAGGCTTTCTAGAAAGTGTCTGGACTGAGACAGGACTAATCAAGGAGGTGAAGAAAAAGGGAGTGAAAGTGAAAATGAAGACTACACAGGGCTTTGGAGCTGGGGAGTTACAAGAGTGAATGGCAAGGAGGGGTGGTGAAGAAGCTGATGTGCAATGTGCCAGACACTACAGTAGCTGTGTGCAGCCAAGAGGTTGGGCTGTGTCTGGGAGGTGTTAAAAAATGGGGAGAGGGGAAGGCTGGACAAGAGCAGGAAAGAGCCAGGATGCTGCTGTGAGCCCCTGAGTGGAACTGGCTCTGAAATGAGTTAGGCTTGGAACAGGGACTTGTTGGGGGCTGGGATTTTATCTGTCAAAAAAGCAGCATGTGAGTTTCTTGTACATCCAGAGCTGTCTGTCACAGTGCAACAGTCACCTTAGAGCACCTCCTGTGGAAACTGCAGACTTTCCTCCAGGTTGTTGCTTTTCTTCCTTCAAACAAAAAGGAGATAAACACAGGCAGGCAGCAGAGAAGCTTCTGTGGGAGTCTCTGCTCCCAGGCCTTTGTAGGTAAAAGATCCATCCTGTGCCCACAAAGCAAGCCAAATAGGATTGGTTTGGGCTTTGGTGGCTTGCAACAGGGATGGCAAAAAAAAGCTCCTGTCCCTGGCAGCTCATCCCAAAGCACTGAGCAACCAGAAAGTCTTGGCTGCTGCAGGTAGCCCAGAGCACAGCAAGTGAAGCCAAGGATAAGGTGCCAGGCTGTGGGATGGGGAGCAGCTACCTGTAAATGGGAAGTGGGGTCTGATCTGTGAGCTGATCTTTGCTTCCAAAAAAAGCAAATCCTGGACCTTTGAAGGTATTCCCAGTGACTCAGGGAGAGATGAGTGCTTAATTCTGGATTTGGGGCTCATGTTCCCAGTGGTGAGAGATGGACCTGGCCTGAGGCTGTTCCTGAGGGCTGCAGCTCTCTAACCATGGAGGAACAAGTCCCTCTGGAGCTGTGTCATGGGGCCAAGGTGTGCTTAGGATGCCCTGCACATCTTGAATTCATTAGAGCTGTTCCCTTCATCAGCCTCTTAGGGAGAGGTTGGGAAGGTTCCCTGGAGAAAATCTCATTCAGAAATAATGAAAACACAAGGTCATGGTTATAGCCCAGCATTCTCATCTCACATTAATCCAGTGCTAAATTAATTGATTTGGGGGTTTTGTAATGAAAACACACGAATCTAGTGCATGGAAATAGATTGCTTAACTGCTACAGCTCAAATATTCTGGGTGCTGTTGGTGCAACTGAGGTTTCCCCTGTAACTGAGCGTGCACTGAAGCTCAGTTTGCCTTGTTTACACTGCGTTTTTTTTTCAACATGCTAAGTTTGACTAAATTCTAGAGAATCACTACATTAGGATATGCAAATCAGATGAGCTAAATGTTTTTCTTTTTCCTAAACCCTGCTTACCCAAACCCACGGAGTGGAAGAGGATGAGCTGACTTGCACGTGGAGATTGCTTCCCCTTTGATGGCACTCAATCAGTTGCTGTGCTGCTCAGCACAGGAATTTTGGGCTTATTTGTTTATTACTGGTTCACAATGAGGTGTGAAACAGCAGCTTTCGTATGTGGAGTTGAATGTGGCTTTATTGGTATGCAGTGGTCACTTTGTTTTTCTCCCTCAAGTAATTTGTTAATGCCAGAGCAGAGAAATTGGATTTTATTTTGATGGAACAACCTGAGGGACAATCATACATGAGCTTGCATGGTGTGTTGTTTTCTTCTGTATGTGCAGATCTTGTAGCTGATAGTTTAATAAATTACAGAACTGGTGCATATTGCATGTCTTAGAAATGAATTTACTGTCATAACACTGCCCCAAGTGCCTCCCCACGATCAGAGCCTGTGCTTGGTATTTAAATGCAGTTCTTGGCTGGATGCTCAGAACCATTCAGGTGCTGCTAGAAATGGCACAGGGATGTTGTCAGCATAAAATATAACCATTGAATTCTCCTGTCTGGTACAGAGTGCTTGTTGCAGATTGCCACAAAGTTCAGAAAAGGTGCATGGTCAGGGTTGGCTCTGGGTTGTGTCTGTCCTTGGTGCAAACCCCGTGGTTGCCAGGTGCTCATCTTGGCTCTCAGAGTTCACAGGTGAAGTTCTTAAGCTGGTGGGCAGAAGATTTGAGCTCATCCTTTGCTTTACCCAGGAGAAAAGTGCTGTTAGAAGAGTGTTGGGTCACTTCAGTGCAAAGGAGGAGAGTTTGTGCAGCTGTTCCTCCCTGTGTGCACTGCTTGGCTGTGGGACTAAGGTAGAGAATTCTGTTTAGAAAGGAAAGTACAAGGAAAACAAACCAGCCCAGAAGGCTGAGCTGGTGTCAGAGGCTTCCCTGGCCTTGGTGATGGCCAAACCTCCCTGTGTCCTTCCCTTGTGCTTCAGGAGGGTTGTGAGGGTAACCCTTGAGACAAAAGTTGCTGTGCAAGGCCAGGTGTGTCTTGTGCTGCTTTGCTGAAGGACTGGTGTGCTCTGGTTTGCAGAGTCCCCAGAGTCACCCAGCCCTGCTCCTGCCTCCCTGGGCTCTGGGGGCCCGGGCTCAGCTCCCTGCTCCCAGCAAGATCTGCCTGGGTTTATTTTATTTCTTTTTTTATTTTATTTTTTTCTGAAGGCTGTGCTGTCACATGGCATTAGCGGTCCTGCCTTCAGCCAGCCACAGCCTGCCACTGTTGCTTAGCAACTCTGATGATCTCCAAAATCCAAATTGCTGATCCTCCAGAGCACAGGAGGGATGGGAGCTGCTACCTGGGGGGAAGAGGGGGTCAGCTCTCACCAGGCCCCAAATCTGTGCCTGGAGAGGGGGCAGGAGGGTCAGGCAAGCCAAGCATCAGCTCCAGCCTGCTCACCATTGCAGGGCACCTTTTGGTGGTGCTTTTTGTGCTCTTTGGAGGATGACTGAGGTCAGGGGAGCAGAAAATAGGCTTCCTAAGGTCTGCCCTGCCTCACTTTCTCTCCCTGTATCCCCCTACAAGCACGTTCCTGCTGAGAAATCTGCCCCTCAGCAGAGGCTGGGGGTGTTTCCATGGCAGGAGGAGCCATCACATGAAGATTTTGGTGTCAGAGCAGCTCCTCTGTGGCTGTGTCTCACCTGCTGAGCTCCCCAGGCACAGCTGCCCTGCTCTGCCATCACACCCTGTGATGGTGTAGCAGCCAAAATTGCAGCTTCTCATTCCAGTCCTGCATCCCTGCTCCCCAGGGAATGCCTTTACTCCAACAGCATCTCCCAGCAGAGGGGAGGCTGCTGTGCCAGGGGTCAGGATTGCTGGAGGAAGTCCTTGCCAGTAGTTCCACCTTCAGGAGACACATCCAGAGAGGTGAGGTTTCACCAGAGCCTGTCAAAATGGGGCAAACAAAATCCCATTTCATACCAACATCCCTCTCAGACAAGGGTGTCCTCTCTGAGCCAGTGCTTTTGTTGGGCACTGTGCCTTCCCACAGGCCTGGAGGCTCCTGCTGATGGCTTGAGAGCAGGAGAATGTGGGAATCTGGGCTTCATTCCTGGTGGGTGATGTCCTTGCAGCATGGATTCATCCCAGCCACGCTCCCTGTGAGCAGGGGCTCTGCACTGCCCAAGTCTGGCTGAGTTTATTGTGGGGAGGAGGAGTATGGGTGGGAGGAGGAGACAGGCAATGAGGGGTTTTAAGCAAAAGATCTCATTAGTTACATATATCTGCCAGTTTCCATAGTAACTGGGGAAGAGAGGAAGCCTAAATCTGAGTGTGTCTGGGTAGCTGGATGCCTGAACCATCCTCGACCTGCAGGGAGCTGCTCTGGAGCCTGGGAGCAGAGGGAGGCAGCAAAGGGTGCAGGCTGCTCTGGGGAGAGGCAGTGGATCCAAGTGTCTGCATCAGGGTGTGGGTTTGTGGGGCCCTTTCCTTCCTCCTCCCACCATTCCCTGGTGCATGAACAGGCTCTGCTGTCCCCTCCCTGGTCCCTCAGCACAGACTGGTGTCCATTCTCAAATGTGGCATCCACCCTGTGGGTGTCTGTAGGTGCAGGGATGGATCAGAGGTGCACGGTCACTTGGTGCTGCTTCTCTGCTGCTGTCCTGCTCCCTGTGCTCCTTCAGATGGATCCCACATTTCCAGTCTCTGGGCTTTCAGTGCAAGTTGGTTTAAGGCATAGAATGAAGTGTTCTACCTACCCCAGCAGGGAGTTAAATTTCTCCTGTTGGGCACCAGGAATGGGAGTTTGCCAATGATGCTTCTCAGGTGTGGGGTCTTCCACCCAAAGTGTGACTGTGCCCCTTTACAGGTATCCAGAGCCTGATGTTTGCTCTGCTGTGTACTGAGAAACCATCCAGGGGCTGCTGGTTTGGCCCCTGGTGTTCTGTGTATTTGCCTGTTCTGGTTTCCTCGAGAAGTCCCTTAGGGATAATGTGTGTGACAGTGACACCCATCCTGGTGTGCAGGTGAAATCACACCTCATCTGCAAGGCCTGAGGTCAGGCTGTGTGTTAAAACTGTACCACAGCCCTGGGATGTCTAGAGACAATATCTGGGGGAGGGGGTTACCCTTTCAAGTAATTGCTTTTCAAAAAGGGAAAGGATTTTAAAAAGGGAAAGGATTTTTAAAAGGGAAGGGGTTTTACTACCTTGTAGGATATTGATTTGGCCAGAAGTGTCTGTATGTGAGGGAAGTAGGAGGGAGCTCTTGTGGTTAGGATAGGACCTCAGAACCTGAGCAAGCCTCAGGCTGTGATCTTTGTTCTTTTCCACCTTCGTCTTCTGGCTGCCTGTAGCTGGTTGGGAGTTTAGATGCAGCAGAGTCCTCTTCCCCTCTGAGCAGCCTTCAAAGTCTCACCTTGATCAAGTCCTGAGTGACCCAGGGCAGTGAGAGCCCTGTAAAATGGGCAAATACCAAGAGATCACAGCCTGAGGGGAGTGAGGTGGGTCTGTGGAGAGAACTGGAATTTTTTTCTCCTTGTGTCATGTGTGCTCCTGTCCCCAGGGAAGGAGCCAGCCTTTCCCTGTGCCCTTGCATCCTGGGAATGCTCCTCAGGGCTCTCCTGTCTCTGCAGATGATGGATCTGAACTAACAGATGTGCTTTCTCTCCCCTCCCTCCCAAGACACTGTCTCCAGCAAGCTGCAGAACAACAATGTCTACACCATTGCCAAGAGGAACGTGGAGGGGCAGGACATGCTCTACCAGTCCCTCAAACTCACCAACGGCATCTGGATCCTGGCCGAGCTGCGCATCCAGCCCGGGAACCCCAACTACACGGTGAGGGCTCCCAGCAGAGGGCATGGCACAGCCTGGGCTCCTCTCCTGCTGCCTCACCCACACCCTGAGCTCGTCCTCCCTGCTCTGCCTCCCTCCCTGCTCGCTCTGTTTTGAGGGAGGTGCTGGGAATTTGGCTGGGAGGGTGAGGAGCGCCTAACGCGGGAAGAGTGAGGAGCAACAGAACTCCCCTGCCCTGCCACCAGTGAGCTGGGACAGTGCCTGCTCAGCAACGAGCAGGGACTTGCCAAGGTTACCCAGAGATAAAGCCAAGAGATATTAGCAAGGAAGCATTGCCAGGGTGCCCTTCCCCCTCTTCTAGACAAGGGGAAATTTATGCCCTGCCGTGTTCCAGGCTGTCTGTGGCCCTGTGCTGGCACCAGCCCGTGGCTGGTGGGGAGGTGCTCTCTGTCCTGCCTCCTGCACCCCTGTGACTCTTCTCTTTGGCTTCACTGCCCTTCTGAGGGACCTGTGTGTCTCTGGTATTAGAGGATTTATCTCTCCTGTTGGAAGCTGTGCCAGGAGCTTCAAGAGGAATGTGTGGTCTGGGGAGCCGCGGGGTGAATGTGAGCGTTGGAAGGTGATTTAAAGTATTTGCACAAGGTTTGATGCTGCAAGCCTGGTGTCAGCCTGATCTTTGCTTTAGAGAGGAGTGACAGCCAAGTTTGTGTCCATCAGGGCTGAGCAGCAGATCCTTAGAAGCCCTTGGGTTCAGTGCTGTGATTTGCAGCCTGAGGACAAGCACAGGTCTCTTGTCTCAGTTTGGGCCCAGTCCCCTTTGCTCCTGCCTGTGGGGCCACCTACATTTCCTGAGAAATTTGGGAACCCCACAGCAGGAGTTTACTTTTGTTTTCCTCCCCCTGCTTGCAGCGAGCCCTGAAAGGGCAGTTTGAGCTTGGTGATGAGGAAAGCAGGAGAAATATTCTCTGTGATTGTCAGCAGCCGTGTCCAACCATTCCCAGCTGCCTTTGTGTCTGTGGCAGGAAGCTCCTGCCCCCCTTTGCCCCAGCACTAACCTCTCCTCTCCTCTCCACAGCTCTCCCTGAAATGCCGAGCTCCAGAAGTGTCCCAGTACATCTACCAGGCCTACGATGCCATCTTGAAAAACTAACAGGAGATGGAGCCTGTGCCTCACCCTGCAGAAGGAGGGGGGAAAAGGGGTCCCCAGAGCCTCCTTCACCGCCAGCGTGGGGGGAAGAGCACTCCTAACTGGAAGCAGCTGTATTCATGTGTAGGATTTCAGTCAAAGGCACTGATTAAACAAGGTAGCAATTAGTATCCACGTGCTAACGATGATAGGGAACAAACCCCTTTGGTATTTTTAGCGTCCATGGAGTTTGTAACCACTGCTTCAAACTACTCCCGTGTCCCCCTCGCCCCTCACTCATCCCTTCTCGTGGGCTTTCTCTCCATTTTGTGCCAATGTTCAGTGTTTTCTAAATGGCTTTAGGTGTAGTTTGGATTTTGTAAAATAACTGCTCACTGGAAAAAACACCGAGCAAAAAACCACACGTCGGCTCATTAAAACAAGGCAAAAGTGTCGAAAACCTAACACTGCACTTTATTTTATATTTTTATACCTTTTTTTTTTTTTTTTTTTGAGTTTTTCTATTGTAATTGGCTTAAAGGGAAGGTGATTGCAAGGAAGTCTTGGGAGCCCTGCAGGGCTCTAGCAGGGTAAGCACGGCCTCGGGGAATTAGGAGCAGAGCCATCAGTTGGGTCCGAGGAGGGGGATGGAGCCCTAAAGAGGGGATTTTATTACTCTTGTGCTGGCAGACTGGCACTGCTTTGAGTGTTTTCACTCCAGCCATCTCCCTGCCTCAAAAGCTGGTGATTTGGGGAGTGAGGCTGCTTTTGTGTGGGGAGGAGCTGCAGGCCTGGATGGGAAACAGGGCAGCGGTGGATGAAATGAGGGAAATGAGCCTGTTCTTAGAGCAAAAGGCTCATGCCAGAGCTCCAGGTGTGGTCTCTGCATCCTCACCCACGGGCAGCCCCTCTTCCTCCTGTTCTTTCTGTGCCTGCTGAGGCCAAGCTGCCTTCTCAGCCGTCCCTGAGCTGTGCCCCTCTCTCCCAGCCATTCCCAGGCTCGTGGTGGCACAAATGTGGCAATGCCACTTCCCCAGCGGGGCTGCAGGTGTCAGCCAGGCCCCTACAGAGAGGGGCTGCTGCTGGCGGTGCCCCAGGATGCCAGGGGGGTGGAGTGGCTCTCCCTGTTGCCATGCTGCCCCCAAAATCCAGGCTGGGGCATGGTGGGAGATGGTTTGGGCTTGGCAGCCTTTGCTCCCTGCCTGCCTGGGGCGTTCAGCTTCTAGCTGGAGCAGGTCATGGAAGCATTTCTCCCATTGGCAGCTCCACTCTTTGTGCCCAGAGACACACAGTGCCCAGGCCAGCCAGGTTCCTGCTCTGAGTCCCTGTCCCAAGCAGCCCCATGCCCTGGCCCCTCTTTTCCAGCCTGTCCCTTAGAGCCAGGATTGTTTCCCTTCCAGTCCACAGCTGTGGGCTCATCCCATTGCAGCCACTCAGTGCAGTGAAAGCAAAACCTCCTGCATGTCCCTGCTCCATCCATAGCTTGTCCTGCTTAATCCAAGCCCCAATCCAGACCAGCCTTGTCCTCCCCAGCATGCTTGGACATCTCCTCCCCAGCTGGCAAAGCTCTTGCGTGTAGCAACCCCCTGTTGTCCTTTTAGATGCCACTTTCAAAGTCAATAAATGTTTCACGGTGGGAGATCGTTCATCAGGGCTCTGGCACTGACTGCAGCCAAGAAAGCAGTGCTGGGAAAAGGTCACAGTGTCCTGGGAGAGCCTCCAGCAGAGCCCAGGAGCTGCAGGACCCTGGGGAGGTGGTGTCCCTCTGTAGGAACCCCTGTGCTCTGGCTGGAGGGAAGAAAGTGGGGCAGAGCTGGAGCAGCCCAGCCCTTGAGCCCTGCCCACGTGTGCTGGGAGGCGATTCGCTCCAAGCCCTGCGGGTGTAGTGTAAAAATCATTAACAGAGCAATTAAGGAGGCACCAGTGGCCTGAGTGCGGTGCTGTGTCGGGGCAGGGAGGAGAGCGTGGCTTCCACGTGGGGAGGGGTTGCTGAGCACCCTCTTCTCTTGCCAAATTCCTTCCCAGCTCTTGGGGTGGGAGTGTCCCCCCGGGGCAGAGCCGGGGCTGGTCGGTGGCGTTCCCTCCGCCCCTCTCGTTCGAGTGTTCCGTTCGTGTTGCTCTTCAGGCTTTACCTGCCCCCTCTCCGTGTCAATAAACTCATTTCCACCAGGCTCTGGCTGCGTGTGGCTCTGTGGGAATGGGGAGAGGAGCCATTCCCCTGGTGCCGGCTCTGCCCTGGGGAAGCAACAGGGCTGAAGGCTGGATTGGGTGGGAAGGAGGCTGTTTGCTCACCAGGCTTCGTTTTCCACCAGCCACTTCTACAGCACAGACCCCAGGGGGAGAAGGCAGCAGGTTTCCCTGCTCCTTCAACAGCTGCTTCTCCTCATCTCAAAGGGCAGCAGGGACAGATTCAGATGAGGAGCAGAAGATGGATGTGCCCCTTTTGGGTACATCCTCTGTGTGACCTGTTTTCCTTGTGGTGAAACGATAAAATCCTGGGAGTCAGGGATGTGTTTGGGTTGCTTTGCACTGGTGCTGTTGTTTTTCAGAGGGCTTTGCCACCTCTGCTCCCATCTCAAGCAAGATGGGTTGGGCTGCAAAACCTGGCTCTGCCAGGCCAGAGGCAAGCTTGGGCAGCCCCAAACTCAGTGCTTGAAGTGAGCAGAATAAGCAGCAGGTTTGGGGATGTTGCTCTGGAGCAGGGTGACCTTTTCCCTCACCCTGCCCAGCCTTGGCTTAGCAGCACCTGGACTTTTGGGCACTTCCACCCTCTGTGGATGGCAGGTACCCGATCAACCAGTGTTGGCTGCACTGGGATGGTTTTGTTAGAAGCAGGTGCACGTGTCAAGTAACAATAACAGGCTGGCCTGGGGTCTGTGATCTTGCTGTTGTGTCCCTTCATGCATCCCTGGTGTGGGATCATCATTCCCTGCTGGGGGTGAGCCTGGAGCAGCATTTGGCCCAGCAGGAACAGGGATGCTCAGGGCTCTGCCCTGTCAGCTGCTGTCCCTTCAGGTCCTGTGGCAAAGGAAAAGGATTCTTCCTCCCTGTTCTGCAGGAGGCTCCTCGAGAAGAAGCTGTGCTGGTCTTTGCTGCTGCCGTGGATTTGCAGACACTGTGCCCTGTCAGCAGGGACACACCAACCCCTGGGAGCTGCCTTTGTCATTAGCAGTGTCACCCGTGGGGCTCAGGGGACACAGGTGGTGCTCCCTGAGCTGGGAACTGCCAGGGGGGTTTGGTCCCCACAGCCTCCCCCGTTCCTGAGGCCCAGGCTGTGGGACAAGGACACCCTGAGTTGTTCCTTGCTGCTCCGGCTGGAGCTGGGGCAAATCCTGCTGTGCTGGGTGGGCCCCCCAAAATCCCTGCTGCTCCCACTGCTGCTCCTCCCTGAGCCTCTGATGGGGTGTAGGGAGAGGCAGGGATTCAGGTGGGGATTTTGGATGAGGCAGGAGCTGACCACAGCTCCCCGAGCCACCAGCTCTGCCTGTCCCCTGCTGCCACCTGCACATCGGGACACACGAGCTGTCGGATGGATGATTTTGGGTTTGCCTTGGGCTCGTGTCTCTGAGACTGGGATAAACCTCCCAGCCAGCAGGGACGTGCTGGGATCCAGCCCCGCTCCCCTCCCCCCTCTCCTCGTACACTAAATTTCACACATAAAACTGCAACTGAGGAGCATCTCGGAGGGAACTGCTAAAAATAGCCGCGAGGCTGGAGCCTGAATTGTGCGGGAGAGTTCATGTGCAGCCCGATCCCAGAAACATTCCGGGGCTCGGCGCTGCTTTATGGCGATGCGGGGAAGGGCAGCGGCACCTCGGGCTGCGAACACCCCCCGGGACACGCCGATATCCCCGTGCTGCCAGCGTCGGGCAGCTCTGCAGGGCAATAACGCCCAGATCTCTGCCAGCCCCGGCTGTAACGTGGGGCACGGCGAGGGGGCTGTGACCCCCTTTGCCCGGCGCGGATGCCAGGCTGGCACGAAGGCTGCGGCACCTTTTGCCGGCTGCCCCGGTGCCCCGCAGCCGTGGGGCTGTGCCTGCCGTCCCCTCGGCCCCCAGGAGGGATGCGGCATTGCGTTTCCGCTTGCGCCCCCTCCTCGCCCTGGACAGGAGCCCCCGGAGATGATTTTTCCCAGCCGAAGGTGCTGACGAGGCTGGGGGGGTGCCCGGCTGAGCTGCCGCCGGCGCTCGGGCTCAGCCCAGCCCGTGTGATCGCAGCCAGACCCGTGCAGACACCTCGGACTGAGCTCGCTGGTGTCACAGAGGGCTGGAGCGGGGTTTGGGCGCTGTTTCGGGGAGCAGAGGGCTGCGGGGAGTCCGTCAGCAGCGCGTCCCGGGGGCCTGGACCATGTCCCTGGAGGTGCGGCCAGCATCTTCCCTCTGTCCAGCGCGCAGGTAAACGCTCCGTGCGGGGTGACCCAAAAACGCGGAGGCTGCAACAGGAACGTCCCTCCTTTAGTGGGGCCAGCAGCCAGCCTGGGCTCAGGGACCCCCGGGCACAGAGAAACCCCCAGCCCCGCCCGCGGGCCGGGGGCCGGCACGGGAGGAGGCGAAGCGATGTGCCCGAGAGCACAGCCAGCAGCGGTGCCGGAGGAGGGAAAGACTCCCCGGGAGGGGTCCTGCCCACCTCCCCGAAGGAATCTGGCCCGTGGGACCCGTCCGGGGTGGGCAGGAGAGCACAGATGCCGGAGGCGCCGGGGAGGGAAGGGGTGACGGCGCTGCACCCAGCACACTGCAGGGGGGACATGGGAGGGTCTTTACCCATCGGCGCCTCCCCAGAGCCCCGGGAGAAGCCGGCGTCTCTGCTGGATTCCTGCGGCTCGCTCTGGACATTCCCTGCCTCCTCTCCCGGGGGCTGCCCGAATCCTTCGCCGGGCATCCTCCGCATCCCTGCCTGGGCAGAGCTTCCTTCCCTCCCCGGGCGCTGCCTGCATCCCCGCCTGAGCTCTGCCTGCCTCCCTCCCTCCATCCCTCCCTCCATCCCTCCCCGGGCTCTGCCCGCCTCCCGCCTGGGCATCCCCGCCATCCCACCGGGCGCTGCCTCCATCCCTACCCGGACACCTCCGGCCCCCCCCGCCCTGCCCCGGCCGGGCTCCCCGCTCCCCGCCGCCGCCCCCCGGTGTCGCCGCGCCGGGCGGGGGCCGGGCCGGGCCGGGGCTCTGCAGCGGGGCCGCCCGCCCCGCGCCGGGCTCGCCGCATGGCTCCGCCGCCCGCCGGGGCGCCGCCGGCCCGGGCCGCCGCTGCCAGGTACGGGGGGAACGGCACCGGGAAGGGCAGGACGGGCGGGGGGCAAAGTTACCGCTGGGCAGGGCCGGGATGAGGGGACAAGGGGGTCCCCAGCGAAAGTTGAGCGCCGGAGCTCTCCGCTCCCCTCCGCCCGCCGGCACGGAGGGTGCGGGTGTCGTCTCCCCCCCGGCATCCCCCGATCACCTCCAGCCCCAGCGAACCCGCGGGCCGGGGGTGCTGCGCTGCCCGCCGCGGCCGGAGCATCCCCGGGAGGGTCTGGGTGCGGGGGACGGGGGGTGCGGGATGTGGGGGGCGGGATGTGGGGTGAGGGATGTGGGGTGAGGGATGTGGGGTGAGCGATGCCGCCGCCGCCCCCGCCCTGCGGGGGTCAGGGGTTTGCTCCTTCCCGTGCCCCAGGCGTGGCAGGATGGCCAAGGTCGCGGCGGGGACCGGAGCCACCTTTCCCGGGAGCCCCCTGCGAGCCCCCGCCCGGCCCTGCAGCCCGCGGAGCCCGGCCTGGCGCTGAGCGCCCGAGCACCCGCGGCTGCTCCCTGCTCCACCACCCCACCTTTGGGGTGCCCCCGCTGCGCCTCAGTTTCCCACAGCCGCTGCTTGTAGGGCCGGGGACCACCGGGTCGGCCGCTGATGTTTTTGGGGTGCATCGTCCCCGCGTGCCGGCGCTGAGGGTCTGGCGGGGGCACAGCGGGGCTCAGCCTGTGCCCCGGCTCCAGGGAGCCCTGCGGCCGCTGCGTTTCCCCTTGTGCCGCTCCAACACCCCCCGGCCCCGCAGAGGAGCTGGGGACGCCGCTGTGAGGGGGAAGGGTTGGTGGGGACGGGGGTGTCCCTGCAGCAGAGTGGCCCCCGGGACCTGCAGTGACAGTGCTGTCTGCTGGCGGAGAAAGGCCCTGGCGGGGTCGGGCCTGGGGGCTCCTGCACCCCCCATTTCCCGGCATCTGGCACAGAAACATTCCCCCTGCCGGGGCTGGGGACAGCCACCAGCCCGGGGGGACAGTGCCACCAGCCCGGGGGACAGCCACCAGCCCGGGGGGACAGTGCCACCAGCCCGGGGGACAGTGCCAGCAGCCCGGGGGGACAATGCCACCAGCCCGGGGGACAGCCACCAGCCCGGGGGGACAGTGCCACCAGCCCGGGGGACAGCCAGCAGCACGGGGGGACAGTGCCGGCAGCCCCGGGGAACAGTGATAGCAGGCCGGGGGGACAATGCTAGCAGCACGGGGGACAGCCGGCAGCACAGGGGACAGTGCCAGCAGCTCCGGGGGGACAGTGCCACCAGCCCGGGGGACAGTGCCACCAGCCCGGGGGACAGTGACAGCAGCCCGGGGGACAGTGCCACCAGCCCGGGGGACAGCCACCAGCCCGGGGGACAGTGCCACCAGCCCGGGGGTCATCCAGCAGCCCGGGGGACAGTGCCACCAGCCCGGGGGACAGTGCCACCAGCCCGGGGGTCATCCAGCAGCCCGGGGGACAGTGCCAGCAGCCCGGGGGACAGTGACAGCAGCCCGGGGGTCATCCAGCAGCCCGGGGGACAGTGCCAGCAGCCCGGGGGACAGTGACAGCAGCACGGGGGGACAGTGATAGCAGCACGGGGGTACAATGCCAGCAGCACGGGGGGACAGGGTCCCCGCTCCTGGCGTGAGGGGGGATGAGGATGATGTGAGCCATGGCCCAGCTGAAGCGATCCCGGGGAATTTGGCCACTCCAGCACCCGGCAGTGGCGACCCCTGTGCCCAGGCTCCCCCTGGGGTAAATAATCTCCAGCAAACAGGCAGAACAGGGTGTTGGAACCTGACACTTTCAGCTGCTGCCCTGCGCTTCGGGGATGGTTTTTAGGGAAAATTTAGGACCAGAGCGTCAGAAAATGGTCAAAGCATCCACACTTTGGGATAAAGCACAAACTGCTTCCTAGAGATGAGAGTGGGTGAAAGTGGGAGCCATCCCCTCGCCGTCCCCATCACGGCTCCTGCCCGGGAGCCCAGGGCCAGCGGGTGTTTGAACTCCCCAGACTCAGCTCCCACATCCCACGGGTCATCCCCCGTGTCCCCCCACCCGTGGGCCCTGCCCCGGGGCCCCTCCGGCCTCAGCACCTGCGGTGGCTCTGGGCTCACCCTGTCAGCCGGCTCGCAAATGAGTCCCCATCCAGTTAATTGCCCAGCCGCTCGCAGCCCGGCACGGAACGCTCAAGCTGTCGCTCGCAGGCGCTGAGCGATCTCCCCCCGGCCGGCAAAAGGCAATTCCGGCTGTCCAAGCGGAGGGAAGATGGATTCCCCGGCTCGGGGCTGCACCGGGAAGGAGCAGCTGGTGGCAGTGGCCGTGGGCTGAGTCCCCAGCACAGCCTGGGACTCTGCAGCTGCCGGGCTGAGCAAACCCCGAGCCGCAGACAGACCCTGTCCTTGTCCTGGTGCTGAAAGTGCCTGTGAGCACCCTCCTGGAATAAAGTTCACTCAAATCCCGGCTCTCCTTGGCTGCTGGGGTGGGAGGCTCCAAGGGGCACCCTGAGGTCCTGCAATGCCGACACCCCTGGGTGCACTGCCAGCTCCTGCTCCTCACGGACAGCTCCTGCTTGAGAAAAAAACCATCCCCTGAAGCAGCACCAGCGTAACCCCGGGGTGCCTCCCAGACCTGACCAGCTTCTCCTTGGCCTTGCAGTGACGGGGAATCCCGGAGGGGAAATGCATCCTGAATGGGGCTGAGGCCCCCTGCTCGGGAATATGCAGCCTCGGCACCGCGGGGGCAGCACCGGGGCAGCGGCCGGAGCGCGGCGGGATGGTGGCAACCTTCAAGATCGCCGTGCTGGGGGCCCAGGGCGTGGGCAAGAGCGCCATAGTCCGGCAGTTCCTGTACAACGAGTTCAGCGAGGTCTGCGTGCCCACCACGGCCCGCCGCGTCTACCTGCCCGCCGTGGTCATGAACGGCCACGTCCACGACCTGCAGATCATGGACTTTCCCCCCATCACCGCCTTCCCTGTCAACACCCTGCAGGTAGGGGGGGTGCCCGAGGGGGCCTCCAGCTCTGGGGGGCTCTGGTGGCTCCGTGGGGTTTGGCTGTCAGACTCTGTGGGGCTCCAGTTCTGCCTTTTTTGGGGGATGCTTCTCCCTCCCCGTCAGGGTTTGGTTGCTAAAGGAGGGATTGCGTGGATCCAGGCTGAGCAGGCCCAGGGTAAAGTGTGTTTTGGAGTCTGGTGACAGCAAACACAGGAGAGGTGGCATCCCATTCCAAGGAGCACTCTGGCATTGCCCACAGCCGTGTCCAGCTGGGATCCTGGAGCACTGGGATCCAGTTCCGTGGCTGTCAGAGCCAGCAGCAGAGCATTTGGTGAAAACCAGGGGGTCCTGGAGAGCCAGAGCCCTGGTGCACCCACTGCCCATGCAAGGCAGAGCTTGTCCCCTCCTGGGAGTGGCCATCAACCCCTCCAGCATTGCCTGAGCCCGTTCCCAGAGCTCTGAACCCACCAGCTCCTCCTCTGTCCCCCCAGGTGCTTCCAAAGCACCCCCAAAGGGCAGCGTGGGGTTGGAAAGTGTCACCACCAGTGCCAACAGCTTCTGGATGGAGTTAGTGGGGGAAAAGGGGATTTTAAGCTCACGCCATAGCCCCAGTCCCAGGGGCTCAAGCTGTGTCCCCACTGTGGGGAAAGGAGCTGGAGGTTCCCAGCTGTGGCTGCTGGAGGTCAGTGCCACCAGCGAGGCCACCTCAGTTAGTGACAGTGTCCCTGTCCCCGGCAGGGACGGGGTCACAGGGGCCATGCAGTGCTCCAAGAGCCCTGTGCCACCGGGCAGGAGGTGAAGTGAGCACTCCAGGGGTGAGGAGAAGGTTTCAAAATTAATGGGTGAGCTCAGGGAAGGAAAGGTCAGGGTGAGAACCAGCCCGAAATAGCAAAGGTTAATTTATTGACACGGCAGCCCGTGTTTATACACTCCATTAACTGCCTGCCTTGCTGCACTCCGGAGGAGGGAACAGATGGAGGTTTCCAGGGAGGAGAGGGTGATCAGAGGGATGGCTCCGGGGGGAAAGGAGAGGGCCATGCTGAGGGATACGGCTCAGTCTGCTGGGAAACATCAGCTCCGTGCCAGGAGGAGCATCCCTGCAGTGCTGTCCTGGAAGAGGAGCAGGAGCCAGCGGCTCTCTGACATCCTGCTCCTGCAGTGCAACACTTCTCCAGCTCAGGCATCCTGGGAAACCTGCACTGCCTGAGGAAAAACCATCCTGACCTGGCAGCGCCCAGCAGGCTGCCCCCCAGCAGGGTGAAACAGCTGCAGTTCGGTGTCTCCCAGATGTATCAGGAGTCAGAGTAACCCAGGGGCTGCTGCTCCATCCTCCTGTGCCTCCGAGCCTGAGGATCTCCCCTGGGTGGACAGGGAGGGGCTGTGTCACTCTGCTCCCTCCCAGCTCCCCCTCAGTGACGGAGATCAACCCCCATCCCAGAAACTCCTCTTTCCCAGCTCGTTCTGATCACAAACCCAGGAAGGGCTGATTCATGGCTCTGAAGGGGTTTGCTCAGGGAGAAGTGATGCCTTTCCTGCCTGGAGAGTCTTTCTCCTTTCCAGAGGCACTCAGGGGGGTTTGCAGTGCTGCCTGCAGGGGTTGCCGACCCCGGTCCCTGTGCTGGGATGGGGAAGTGCCTGAGTGAGGCCGATTCTCACTCCTACAGCCTGGGGGAGAAAATAATCCCATTGTTCCCAGAAACCCAAGGGTTTCCTAACAGCATGAATCTCTTACAGCTCCAGAGTTTGGCTGTGGAGAAGGCCACTCCTGCCTGCCTCTGCCTTGGATTCACATCTTGCTCTCACAGACTCAGCTCCTGAGCAGCCTCTGCTCCTCTTCTCTCCCCGTGTCCCCCTCCAGACAGAGCTGCTGCCACCTTCCCCTCTCACCCACAGAGCTGCTGGTGCATCACCCTCAGGCCTCAGAGGGGGCTCAGCATCCTCCTCACCTGCCTTGCCCCTAAATCCAGTGTGTGTCACTAATTAACACATCTAATTAGCAGCCCTGGAGGATGAAGCTTTTACACCCAGGCCAGGGGGCTGCATTCAGCCCCACTCCCGGCTCAGCACTGTCATGAGGCTGCAATCCTCACTGAGGAGAGCAACTGGGGCTGACAAATCCCGTTACCTCTCCCCTGGATTAACGGAGGGATAAGGGATCTCTGGAGATGGGGGATGGCTGCAGAGCTGTGGGGGCAGGCACAGATGGGTCAGGGCAGAGCAGAGGAGGGTGCTGGCTGTGGGGGGTGTGCAACCCCCCTGCTCCCTGCTGCCACAGCAGCCTCCTGGGGGTGCCCACCCCCAGAGGAGGGCACCCCCCAGGCCCTGCAGCGGGGCTGAGGCCGGGCTGACCCCTCTCTGCCCCTTGCAGGAGTGGGCAGACGTGTGCTGCAGGGGGCTCCGGAGCGTCCACGCCTACATCCTGGTCTATGACATCTGCTGCTTCGACAGCTTCGAGTACATCAAAACCATCCGCCAGCAGATCCTGGAAACAAGGTAGGGATGGCTTCTGGGTGGTGAATCCTCACGGGGGGAGAGCCCCGTGGAGAGGGAGTACAGCATCAAGGGGGCACACCCTGGCATCAGAGACATCAGACTGGCACAAAGCCCCTTTGCACGGAAACCAAGAGAGGAGCAGGACCCCGGGCAGGATTCCCCCGTGGGGGAGCCCTGAGGGAGCAGCTGGAGGTGCCATGAGGGGTGGCAGGCCACGGAGAGGGACAAGGGGACAAGGCACGCTCCGCTGGGCAAGCGGCAGCCAGGAGCCCGTCCGGGATGGGTTCAGCTCCTGGCCTGGGGGGGCTGTCACGCTCTGCTCCGTCCCCTTCCACCCTCCCTCACCGCCCGCCCTCCCCAGGGTCATCGGCACCTCGGAGACGCCCATCATCATCGTGGGCAACAAGCGCGACCTGCAGCGGGGCCGGGTGATCCCGCGCTGGAACGTCTCCAACCTGGTGAAGAAGACGTGGAAGTGCGGCTACATCGAGTGCTCGGCCAAGTACAACTGGCACATCCTGCTGCTCTTCAGCGAGCTCCTCAAGAGCGTGGGCTGCGCCCGCTGCAAGCACGTCCACACCACCATCCGCTTCCAGGGCGCGCTGCGCAGGAACCGCTGCACCATCATGTGAGCCCCCTCCCCTGCCTCCCCAGGGACCCCCGGCCCCTCCTCTGGGGCTGCCCCATCCTCGGGGCCGCTCCCCGGGCGCTGGGAGCTCTGCCGGAGGCACCCTGGGCGTCGCATCCCCTGCCGGTGACATTTGGGGACGGGGGCACCTCGGGCAGGGTGGGGCAGGGGGGTGGCCAGGCTGCCCGGGGGTAGGGAGGAGGCTGAACCCCCGAGCTGTCTCCAGTGCCATCCCAGGGGGTTGTACGCGGCCCTGGAGGGTGCAGGAGGGTGCCCGCCCAGATTTTGGCTGTCGGTTCGTCCTCGCCAGTTCCTGCCCTGGCAGCACGGGGGCAATTCTTGCTGCTGCCCGCCTGCCTGCCATCGCCTGCTCCTGGAAGGGAAATATCCAGCACCTGAGCCCCGGGGTTCTGCGGGTGGTTCTGTCTCTGGGTGCAGGGAAACGCCCTGTGGAGTTTTCCCCTCGTGGAGCTGGGATTTCTCCCCGGGGAGGGCAGAGCAGCCAGGTTACATGGGCTGTCTTTGGCTCGGCCGGGTCGGATTTCCAGGTGGAATTTCTGGATGAAAGGGGGGAAAAAAAAAATAAATTAACTCCCAGTCCTGCTCCTGATATCCCCAGGAGCTGGGTTCTGCCCTCCCAGGGCTCGGAGCTCCCCTCTGCCCCAGCACAGCCCCGGAAGGCTTCTCCTCCCCGCAGCCTGCGAACACCAAATAATAATCCGGGAACGCTCCTTTGCCGGGCAGGTCACCCCTCTGCTACCTCTGACCCTGGGCTCAGCAGGTGACCGGCTTTGCACGGCTTCACCCCAGCCCCCGGGGCGTCCCGGCCAGCCGGGCAGCCCCCGTGCCCCGGCAGTGCCCCGGGTCCGGCCCCGCCGGGATTTCCCGCAGGGATGTCGCCTCCATCCCGCTGGGCAGCCTCGGCAGCAACAGGGAGCTGGAGCAGCACTTCCAGTCACATTCTTGGGTTGGTTTTTTTTTTTGGTTGTGTTTTTTTTTTTTTTTTTTTCTCTGCATATCCCCAATAGGAAAGTGAGTCCCCCATTTATTTATTTTTTTTTTAATTTTTTTTTAGTCGTTTGTTTTATTTTTTTTCACCGGAGCTGCAGCTCGCCTGCGTCCTGCCCTGCAGGGCGGGTCGGCAAAGGGCAGCCCCTGTCAGGAAATGATGTCGGGGTGGTGAGGGGCGAGCAAGAGGCCGAGGGGGTGGTGGTTTCTCCATGCTGGTCCCTGTGAGGCACAGGGAAACACCATCCTCACCTCCTGAGGCAGGATCTGTGTCTGATCCATCCTCCAGCAAAACCATCTCCGTGATTCCTGCTGTGACACGGAGCTGGAGGGGTTCAGAGCAGCTCTGGGCAGCAGAACAGGACACCCAGCCCCCTCTCCCACCACAGCCGGGTGTCCGTGGCCCAGCAGCTCCGCTGTGCCCTTGGAAACGCTTCCCATTAAAGGCAGCTCCAGCTGAGCTCCAGTGCCTCTCACCGCCCCAGGGTACATCCTGCTCCTCCCTGCCTGCTTGGGGAATACAAAAATCAAAATCCCCTTGCTCCAAAATTAAAAAAAAAAAAAAGGAAAAAATTCGGACAGGCAGTGGGGGGGACAGGGGTCCATCTCAGCCAGGAAGGGCAGTGGCACTTTGTCACCACCCTCGCCTTCATGGCAAATCCAGCTCCCCCACCCAAGCCCATCCTGTCAGGATTTACCAACACCTGTAAGCCCACTTATCGATCCCTGGCTAGAGCTTTGTCCCTCCAGGTTGTCTGAGAAGGGAATTCCTTTGGTAAATGCTGACAATAAAGCATTTATGAAGTGCTCCGACCTACACATATCAACGACTAAACCAATACATTGTTTGTTACAACCCTGTAGCCTGCAGTTTATAGCACAATTAGTTACAGGTTTTTATAGCATCTATTTAGTATTTTGAAGATAAAAAAAAAAAAAAAAGAAAAAAAGGGAAAAAAAAAGGTGATAAATATAATTGTTATATTCTACCGTACTTTCTAGACAGAGGAAGTTATATTAGTAACAGTAACAACTCTCACTGCTTCGACAGCATTTCCCAGCTCCCGGGAAATCGAGGGCTACAAAGAGTTCCTTTCCCAAGAGCCCAGGAAGGGGTGGGTGGTGGTGGTGGTGGCACCCTGGGTGCAGGCAGGGAATCCCAGGCAGGGAGATCCCAGGTGTCCAGGGACAGCACGGCAGCAGCCCTACTCACACCTTACTACAGCTTTACCACTCACCCAACGCCACCCTGGTCCTGCTGAGAGCAGCCTGGGCCTGGCACAGGCTGGGGTGTCCCCACTGCTGTGCCCAGGGCAGTGCCAGGTTTCTGCCCCCGTGCTCGTGGAGGTGATGCCTGGGCTCGGTTCAGCCCCACCAAGGATGCTTCCCCTCTCCCTCTCCTCCTCCTCCTCCTGCCCCATGAGCATCCCAGTTGCCTGGACTTGGCTTTCCCTTCCCCCCCTGGACTCCTTGTTGGAGATTCCCGAGGTGTCTGCACCGCCTGTGACGCCCTGCACCTCCTCCTTTGAAATTGAATTAAAGATCAGGTCTGTCCCCCTTGTTCCGTACCAGCCTCGGGAGTGTTTTTGCCGGCAGGTTTCGCAATTCCCCGAGCCCCAGCGCTCACATTTGCTGCTCCTCTGCGGGGAAGTGGGGCTGACTTCATCCTCTGGTGGAAAACGGGGCTCTCCTGGGCCTTGTGGGGCTCTCAGAGGGACATCTGCTGTGCCCACAGCAGGGTTATCCCCTGCCCCTCCCCACCCACCCAGGAAGGATGTGGAGACAGCAGAGCTTTGGTGAATCTCTATTGCACAGAGAGCATTGCTGGGGCTGGGGCTGCGGGCTCGGGGTGCAGCAGTGCCACCCTCAGTGACATCCACCACCCCAGCAGGGACCACAACCACCACGGGGGTCAGCAAGGATCCCCCCGAGCTGAGTGACCCAGGCACTGGTGCAGGAGCTGCCAGACACGAGGCTCGCCAGTCCCAGGGTGCAGGTGGGGAGCACGGAGGTATCAGATGGTTTTTACGGATGTCAAGGGTGGGGTGTCCCCGCTTCAGGGGGGGCTAAACCCGTTCCTCCTGCAGCAGGCATCCCATTCTCTCAGCTTGGGGTTGGATTTTCCCACCCAATCCTGCTTAGCAGGATTTCCAGTACAGGAAAAGCTCCTGGGGAAGGAGGGGGTGCAGCTCTGGAAAGGGAAGGTGGGACCCCTCGGGCTGTCCCATTGTGCCACCCTCGGAACCCTCGGGCACCGCAGCTCCAGTTTCAGCTTCAGCACCGCTCCCACCTTCGGAGGGAGGGGTCTGTCCGTCTGTCCGGCCCCACCGACTCTCGGGGTGGGCTCAGACCCACGACTCCTCATCATCCTCGCTCAGCCAGGTGCCGCTGTCACCCAGGGATGGTTTGGCCGTGGGGCGTGTGCTGCCGCTCTGGGGGGCTCGGGGGGGGCCCGGGGGGCGGTGCTGGCCCCGGGGGGCAGGGGGGCGATGCCCCAGCGGGGTGGGGATGCGCGAGGGGCGCTTGCCCGGCCTGTGGTCCCGCCGGGGACGCACCTTGGGCCGCAGCTTCAGCTTGTAGATGGAGGGCACACGCTCGGGCTTCTTCAGGCACCGCCGGGGCTTGGCCGCGTTGTTGGCCCTGGCTCCCCGCGGGGTCTGGCCCCCCACCCCTGGCCGCTCTGCCTCCCCCGGGGCCCGGGAGCTGCGGGGCGGCTCCTGCGGGTGTTTTGGGGACCCGGCTCCCCATCCTCACAGGGCGCAGGGGCTGCGGCCCGCGGGAGAGCTCCTCCACCACCCTGTCATAGCCGGGGGGCTGCGTGTGCCCACAGCACCCCCGGAGCCCCTCGGCCCCACTGCCCGGGCCGCAGGCTCCCCCAGCCTCACCCTGCGGCACCCGAGGTCCCTCAGCACGGCCAGCCGCTGGCTCCGGGGCTGGGTGGCACTGTCCCGTCCCCTGGGGACCGTCCCCAGCGGCGCAGACCCTGCAGCCCCCTGCAGAAGGGCCCGGAGGGGTGGGGGGCCGGGGGCGGCCCGGGCTGGGTTTGGTGGGGGGTTTAACCCCTCTGTCCGCTTTCGGGGGTTGGCCGGAGGAATTCCGGGGTGAGGGCTGTGGGCCCCGGCCGAGAGCTCTCTGCCTCCCTTCCCGCGGGCTTTTCGGGCTCGGTGAGTGTCCCGGGGCATCCCGGTGCGAGGAGGGGGCGCAGGCCTTGAGGGGACTGGGGGCACGGACCTTTAAGGGGCTGGGGGCTCGGGGTGTCACTGCGGTGGGTGCCCTGGTGTCCCGTGGCCCGGCAGCCACCACGGATGATTTTCCTCCTCGCTGGCTGCCTCTCGGAGGTGCTGGTGCCGTCCGTGGGCTGGGTGCTGCGGTCCTGCCCCGCGCCGCTGCCACAGGGGCCGGGGTTTTCCCTTGCGGTGCCCTGGGGCCGTCCGGGAAGCTCAGCCAGGACGGGGTGTGTGCCCGGCCCCTCGCCCCGTGCCCAGGGGAGCTGGATCGAGCCGGTGACCGGGATGTTGGCGGCTCCCGCATCCTGCAGGGAGAGACAGCGCAGAGGGGCCAGGGAGCTGCTGGACCCCCCCATCCCGCCCGGTGCTGGGCAACCCCAGAAGGGAAGGGAGGGAAAAAACATCCCGAGGATGTGAGGAAAGCTGCTGTGAAGTTGGGGGCACGAAGCATCTCTGCACCTCTTACCTGCCCGAAGGGACCCTGCGGGGCTGCGCTGGCTCCCGCTGGGGGCTGGCCCCTGCCTGGCCACCCGAGCGGTCTGGGGAGGGGGTGGCGGGGGACCGAGCCCCCCATGTGACGGGGGGCAGGGGGCTCTGGCAGCGGCTGACCAGCAGCGCGGGCTGGGGGCTGCGGGCGGCCGCCCCCGGGGCCGGGCACAGCCGGACCTCGTGCTGCACTTGCTGCTGCTGCGGGCTCCGGGCTTTCCAGGCGTGTTTGTGAGCTGTGGGGACAAGGCGGGGGGCTCAGCACGCCTGTCCCCTGCGCCCACCCCCGGCTGCAGCCCACCCAGCCGTCGCTCAGCGGCCAGCCCCCCCGAGGGTGCCGGCAGAAAGCCGCGCTCCCTGCCAAGCGGCTTTTGGGGTCCAGCTCCATCCAAAAGCCTTCCATGACCTCTAGCGGCCACCAAAGCCGAAGAAAGTCCCCAAAACCCGACGTTCCCCGGCAGAGCAACGAGGCACGGCTGTACCAAAGCCTCCCGCTCTGGCAAACGTCCCCGAGAAGCATCGAGAGCAGCACAGACCCCTCCGGCCCTCCCCGCGGGGTTTGGGGGCGCGGGGACTCACAGAGCGAGGTGCAGCGGCACGGGTCGTGCTTGTCCAGGTAGTGCTCCAGCGTGTCCCAGCCGCCCCCGACCCGCACCATGACGTGCTCCCGCAGGATCTGCGCGGGGATATCCGTGCCAGGCGACACCAGCGGCCTGGGGGTGGCACGCTCGGCCGGGCTCCGAGAGATGTGGGCTTGCCCCGAGTGCCACCAGGTGTCCCAAAGGACGGCGGCGTCCCCGGCTCGGCCTCTGCGGCGGCCCCGGCGGGTTGGTTTGGGCACCACAAGGAGGGTGGGAATCCTTTTGGGAAATCCCTGTCCTTTGTGGTGAGTTCTTTGGCCAGGCTTAGGGATGGATCAGAGCATCCCAGTGTTCCCATTGCTGGGTGAGACCAGGCTTTGGCTCTGTGGGATGTGAGGTTTGGCCCCCCACACACACCAACTGTTAAATCCACACCAACATCCACATCAACATCTGAGCTTCCCTGCTGCCCTGCTTTGGGAACAATGGTCAAAGCTCCCACTTGGGCCCCTCCTGGGGGATTGTGGAGAAGGGGTGATGGCAGCAGAGCAGAATTCCTGAGGCTTTTGCCCCAAAAGCACAGGGTGAGGCAGACTCACCCGGACAAAGATCAGGGTGTCAGAGTCCCCCACACGGTATTTCCCTTCGGAGATCTTGATCATGGGGAACTGCACAGGGCAGGTACAGCGGCTCACCAGGTGCTGCACCTGCGGGCAGCAGGGATGGGTCCTCACCAGGGCTGCTGGGAAAGGTCCTGGGGTGGCCATTCCCACCCTCATCCATGCCCATCCATCTCCATGCCCACCCCCATCCATCTCTATGCCCATGCCCATCCATCTCCATGTCCACACCCATCCATCTCTATGCCCATGCCCATCCATGCCCATGCCCATCCATCTCCATCCCCATACATCTCCATGCCCATCTCCACCTCCATCCATCTCCATGCCCATCTCCATCCATCTCCATGCCCATCCCCATGCCACCCATGTCCATCCATCTCCATGCCCATCCATCTCCCTGCCAACCCCCATCCATCTCCATGCCCATCCCCATCCGTCTCCATCCCCATCCATCTCCATGCCCATGTCCATCTCCATCCATCTCCATGCCCATCTCCATGCCCATGCTCATCCATCTCCACTCCCATGCCCATCTCCATGCCCATGCCCATCCATCTCCATCTCCATCTCCATCTCCATCTCCATCTCCATCTCCATGCCCATCCATCTCCACGCCCATGCCCATCTCCATGCCCACCTCCATCCATTCCCATCCCCATCCATCTCCATGCCCATCTCCATGCCCATGCTCATCCATCTCCACTCCCATGCCCATCTCCATGCCCATGCCCATCCATCTCCATCTCCATCTCCATCTCCATCTCCATCTCCATCTCCATCTCCATGCCCATCCATCTCCACGCCCATGCCCATCTCCATGCCCACCTCCATCCATTTCCATCCCCATCCATCTCCATGCCCATCTCCATGTCCATCTCCATGCCCATCCATCTCCATGCCCATCTCCATGTCCATCTCCATGCCCACCTCCATCCATCTCCATGCCCATGCCCACATCCATCCATCTCCATGCCCATTCCCATCCATCTCCATGCCCACCTCCATCCATCTCCATGCCCATCTCCATGCCCACCTCTATCCATCTCCATCCCCACCCATATCCATGCCCAGCCCCACCCCAGCCCTGCCCCTCTGTACCACCAGGTCGAGGTTGTTGAGGCCCCGTGGTTTCCCGGGGGGCCGGGGCAGGGCAGTGCCCGTGGCAGGAAGGTCCAGCTCCTGCCGAAGCTCCTCCTCGATCTCCTCCTCCATCTGCACCAGGGTCGGGGCGCGCATTCCGAAGCGGGAGGCGTGGCGTGCCAGCTCCAGCAGGCACAGCACGAAGTTCTTCTCGTTCTTCCTCAGCACCAGGTCCTCTGTCTCGAACATCAGGACGTCTGGGCAGGGCAGGGCTGGGCTGAGGCAGGGCCAGCACGTGGGGATGGGGGGCAAAGGGGATGGGGGGCACAGACAGAGACAAAACCCACCCCAAAGTGCTCCTCACTGGAGCCGTCCCACCAGGAGTTTGGCTGGGTTCAACAAGAGTTGGGATAAATGATAAAGGAGGGAGAGCTTTTCCTTTTGGGCATCTACAGCTCTTCCATGGCATCCCAAAGCCACAAAACTCAGTGCCTGAGTGCCCTGAGCACATCTTGCTCTGTGCCATTCCCCTTCCTGGCCATCCTTGGTGGTAGGACAGGGTGACAGACGCTGTGCTCAGAGCCAGGGCTGCTCCTGCTGTCCTTAGGGCTGGGATCGTGCCCTGCCTGGCAGGGACACACCGTGCCAGCCACCCTTTCCTTTTCCATTCCTCCTGTGCATATCTGCACCCCAGCAAACACTGCAGCCACGTGCCAGCACCCTGCAGAGCTGCTGCCAGGCCTGGAGGACCTTGTGCCAGGAATGCCAGCTCAGGTGGTGCTGTCCCATGCCGGGGTGGCACTGGGCGTGGGGGACACAGGGAAAACATGGAGGGCACTTGAAGGTGGAGACATGGGACAGCTGGAGCCTGGCATCCTACCTTTGATATCCATCTCCTTCCTGCACCACTGGATGAAGTTGGAGACGTTGTCCCTGGCCTGGAAGGTGCCTGGCTGTGCTGTGAGGTTGCAGGTGACACCCACGGTGGGCAGGTGGAGGTGCCGGGCCGCCTCGGGGCAGGCACGGGAGAACTCCCCGGCCACCTGGGTGACGTGGTTGGCGTGGGAGCAAAGCACAGCCCCTGTCTCCAGCACCTCCAAGAAGGTGCCCACCTCGATGTCGAGGTCATAGAGCTCCTTCAGCCACTCTGCCAGGTCCTCCTTCATGGCGTACAGGTACTGCTGGCTGGAGCCGTAGGGACGGATGCTCCGCGCCCCCGTGCCCGCTGTCCCCCACATTCTGCCATAAGACTGGGAGGAGGCTGAGGGAAAAGGGTGATGGGGACATGAGGAGCTGCCCCAGCCCTGTCCTCAGCCCACCTCCCCGGCAGCCACACTCACCTGCTGCCACTTGCTCCCTGCCACACGGGGTGGTGACACTGTCCCGGTGTCCAGGGCCCTTCTGGGCTCCCGGGGCTGAGAGGAAATCACCCTCCTGGGCAGTGGGTGTTTTGTTTCCTTCCCAAGTGCTGATCCCTTCTCCTTGGTGACAAGGGACTGGCTGCAAACACTCCCTGTTAACCCTTCAGCGCCTGCTCCTCCCAGCCGTACCAGGGGTGGATTTTCCCTCCCAAGGGCCCTGGCTCGGGGGCAGGATGGAGTCAGAGAGCAGCTCACTGGCACCCAACCACACGAGGGGGATTTTCACCCTTCCCAAAGCCCCTACAACCCACCTCTACCACAGGTGAGGGCCACAAGGTTCCTCTTCAGGGCAGCCTCGAGGTGAGAAGGGTTTATTTTCACTCCCACCTTTGGGCTGTCTCTGCTCTGTGCTGCCTTGCAAACTCCTTCCCTAACTGCCCACAGCAGCGAGGTCTTTGGCAAAAGACAAGCTCCTGCAGGGATGGAGTGACTCCAGGAGTTGGGGCTTTAAGGAAATAACTGCACATGAGTGGGCACCTCTGGGAATGTGGGATCCTCCCTCCCTCACCCAGGCCTTGCAGAGCTGCCACAGCACCCAGGTACTTCTGCCAAAACATATCTACCAGTGAAGTGCTCACAGCTCGGGACCAAAACAGAGCCTCTCCTGGGCTTTGGGGGGCTCCTTGCTGTGCTGGGGGGCCCATCCTCTCCCTGCAGCCAGCTGCTGATGTCACTGCAGATCACTGTCCAGCTGGGGTCATTTTGGGGGAGGGAATGCAAGAATCCCAGCTATTCTGTCTGGGGAATGTGTGGCAGGCTGGAGGAGTCTGCGCCTGATGTGCCCAACCAGGGAGCCCAGCAGGAGAAAAGAACCCTTGAGGAGCTGGATTTCCATCCAGGGCACCCAGGGGGGTGGATTGGAAGGCTCGGGGTGTGAGTTCAGCTCCTCCAGACCCCCCCAAACTGATGGGGTACAGGTGACACCGTGGAGTGACCCCTTCTGCCTCTGCCAGCAGTGCTGAGCTCAGCCCTGGCAGCATCACAGGGCCCCAAGGCATCCCACAGCCCCAGGGAACACAAGGCAGCAAGCCAGGGAAGAGATGAAAAACCCAAAAAGAGGAGAGGATTTGAGGTGGTCCCATCCTCAGCCTCGAGTCACATAGCAGATGAGGTGCTGGCTTTCTCCTAAGGGGACAGGAAAAGGGAAAATGAATTAATTCAGCCTGGGAAAAAAAAACCCTATTTGCACATCCCAAAGTGTGGGAAAGTCCTCAGTAATTTGGGGATGAAGTAGAAAACAGAATTTCCATGTTTTCATCATCATCAGTGAGTTTTCAGTGGGATCCACCTCCCCTCTTTGATCCTGCAAGCATGAAAGCTGAGGCCAAACTCAGCAATCCCCACCCCAACCCCAAACACCCACAGGCATCTTAAACACAGCCCCGTCAGGAAACTGGAGATTTGCTTTAAAAAAAACCCCAAAAACCAAAGCCCAAACCCAAAGTGTGACACAAAAACAAGCTCAAATCCCAATGCCACATATCCAGAGGTTGGTTTTATTTACTGTCAGGTCTCCAAGCCCTTGGGACTCGCTGCAGGAAACATCAGGAAACATCTCATTATCATTCAATTCCGATGAAAGCGCGTTTCTTTGGCAACCTGGGAAGTCCCCTGAGGTTTTAGGCAGATGAAGACCCTGTGTCTGTGCCTGCACACGAAGGGCTCACTCACAAGTGTGATGGAGATGGGAAGGGTGTGATGGAGAGTGGGAAGAGTGCTGGCTCCCCGTGCTGACACACCTGGCTGGCATCTGGCAGCAGCGAGAGCCCTCGGGCAGCACCAGCCCTGGCACCCCACTTAGGGCAAGCCCTGCTCTGCAGAGAAGGTCTGGAATGGGCAAAGATGGGTAAAAGAGGGATCCCTGAGGCTGCTGGCATCAGGAGGGCACCCTGAGGTGGCACCCCAGCACAGCACCCTGAGATGGCACAGCAGGCACTGGGGTCTGAGTCCCTGGGAGAACCACTGGGTAAACGGTTTCAATAAATCATTTCATAAAGCTGAGCCCTGTCCTGCTCGGCACCAACGCCTCAGAATTCCAGCCCTGGGAAGCTGAGGTCCATCCCCCAGCCCTGGGAAGCTGAGGTCCATCCCCCAGCCCTGGGACACGATGGCCCCTTTGCAGACAGACTGGTGACCCTGCCCAGGAGCCGGCGGCGTTTCCAGGTGGGGAGTCTGCCCGGGAAAGGAATGAGGAATGTGCAGCCACACTGTCCCTGTGAGCCTGCAAGCACGGACATGTCCCTCTGTCCTGCTCACCCTCTCCTCTTCCCCTCCTCCCCCAGTTATTTGTCACCTCCGTTCATCCAGGTGGGGCCCAGGGACTCAGAAATCCACTGATCCCGTCCCTTGCAGGGACAGCAGAGCACAGGCACTTTCTCTGCACACACTGCCAGGTGAGCACAGCCCTTGGCACTTTCTCTGCACACACTGCCAGGTGAGCACAGCCCTTGGCACTTTCTCTGCACACACTGCCAGGTGAACACAGCCCTTGGCACTTTCTCTGCACACACTGAGGGCTGCCAGGTGAGCACAACCCTTGTTAGACACCAGAGAACCCACCCAGACACCCCAAACCCACCCAAAAGCCAGTGCTCCTGCTGCCTGTGAGCTGCACAGTGACAGGGCCAGCAGCTCAGCTGAGCCTCCCCTTTCTCTCTGCACCCCAAAGAGGCTCCTACACCAAACCCCTCTGCTTTCAGCCCCCAAACCCCACGGTGGTGGTGTCTCCAGCTGGTGCCTCAGCAGGGCACTGGGATGTCAGCACATCCCAGCAAAGCATCCCCAAACCCTCCTGGGGTCTGAACAAACAGCAGGGCAAAGCTCCACACGGACCCAAATCTTTGTCCAAATGTCTCTTTCCTTTTAGTTTGAAGCAGGAGACGTTCTCCGCCTGTTATTTAAAACCATCCAAACCTCAAAGTGAGCAGCAGCGAGGCACTTCTCCTCCTGATCGTGAGAAAATGACAGACACCAACGAGTATCAACAAAGACATCAGAAAGTTTCACCAAACCTGGGGGTTTGAAAAACACGTGTAGCAATATCCTGGAAGTTAACAGAAACGGGCGTGTTTGCAGTCTCCGTGGCTGGATACATTTGTTTTGGTGGTCTTTAAAAATAAAAATAAAAATAAAAAATCCTGTGTCCCAAAGCCTCCAGGCTGTGGCACACCCATCCCAGCTGCACCGAGCTCTGCTGGGTCGCTGCTCCAGCCCCCCGCGGGCAGCCAGTCCCTGCCCAGACATCCTCAGACAGGAGCCTGGAGCCGCACAAAGAGGGATCCAGGCGAGGCGAGGTCCAGAGCCCCGTCCCACGCCGAGCTCAGGACAGGACCTGCTCGCTCTCAGCATCCCAGCAGCCCATCCAGGCCAGCTCCGTGGCCCATTTGCCGGTGGCCACCACTCTCAGCTTGGCCTGGTCGAATTCCCAGAACCGGTCGTGGCGGAAGAAGTAGAGGGAGCCGCGGCGGGACAGAGCCCCGGCCGTGCCCGGGGGCAGCCCTGCCCAGTCCCGCAGGCTGCGGGGGTAGTAGGGCTCCGCGCCCAGCGGCTCCTCGCTCACCACGAAGTACTTGGGCCCTTTGAAGAGGACGAGCCGCCGGAGCTGCTGGAAGTAGAGCGCCGTGTCCGGGTGCCGGGGCAGCCCCAGGGCGCTGCATTTTCGGGGAAACCCGGCCTCCAGCTCGGAGCCCGCGTAGCGCCAGCAGCGGCCGCCTGAAAGGGGGGAAAGGGCAGGGGGTTAGAGGACACCCCGGTGGGGTCCGGGGCAGGACGAGCTCCGGGAGATGTGGACAGGCTGGGCTTGTGAAGTGTCGGTGATACCCACTCCGTCCATCCCATCCCACTGGTGACCCCACAGGAACCGCTGCGGGGCTGCCCCAAGGAGCAGGCTGGGGAGGGGAAACTGAGGCACGGCAGCTCAGGGGCTTGAAGGCACGGAAAGGGAGGACCGGGGGCAGAGCAAGGCCACCACCAGGCTGCTTCTGACAAACCTCCCACAGCGAATGGGACAGGCAGAAACAGATCCAGCCGAGGCTGGGACATGCAAGACCAGCACTGCAGCAGGGATTGTGATGGGGATCGGTGGCTTGGCTGTCCCCACAGCACCCTGTCCCCACAACAGCGCAGACAAAAGCCCCTTTCTGCTGACAAGGCACAGCCCGACACAGCCCTGGGGAGAGCAGAGGGAGCAGCGAGGGCTGGGGAGGCAGAGGGGCTCTGGCTCTCACCCAGCTGCAGCACAAAGCCCCTTTTCTGAACAACCAGTCACTGCTTTCCATTAAAAGCTGCGGCTGACCCCGGCAGCCAGGCTGCCTGGTTTGACCTTCCTCTCCCCATCTGGGTCCGGGCAGCTCATGGATGGTATCCCAGCTCCTGGGGCAGTTTATGGATGATGTCCCAACTGCTGGGGCAGGTTTCTGGATGATATCCCAGTTCCTGGGGCAATTTCCAAATGATATCCCAGCTCCTTGGCCAGTTTATGGATGATATCCCAGCTCCTGGGGCAGTTTATGGATTATATCCCAGCTCTGGGGGCAGTTTCTGGATGTTATCCCAGCTCCTTGGCCAGTTTATGGATGATGTCCCACCTCCTGGGGCAGTTCATGGATGATGTCCCAGCTCCTGGGGCAGTTTCTGGATGATATCCCAGCTCCTGGGGCAGTTTCTGGGTGATATCCCAGCTCCTTGGCCAGTTTATGGATGATGTCCCAGCTCCTGGGGCAGTTCATGGATGATATCCCAGCTCCTGGAGCAGTTTATGCATGGCACCCCAGCTCCCAGGGCAGCTCAGCCTCCAGGCACAGCACAGAGATCCACGTGCACCATGAAACCCCCAGGCACCCCCCTGCACCCCGTGTTTTGGGGGGCATTTCCCCCCCCCAAGACCTGCCACCGCCCCTGGATGTGCTTTGACACCCCAGTGAGTGCTGCTCTCCTGATGGGGAAACTGAGGCACGAGGAGGGGATGCTGCTGCCAGGGCCACGTGGCTCACCCACGACAGGGCACCCCGAGCCCAGGGTTTTGCACACCCAGGGGGCAGCAAGGCCCCAGCTCTGCACGGGGAGGGGACCAGCAGGAGGGGACACAAACAGGAGCTGTGTGGCTCCAACCACACCAGAGGCAGGAGCAGTGGCAGCCCCCAGGGGAGCCCCCTGCCCAGGCCTCACCCACTGTCCTGGGGTGATGTTATGATGGATCCCCAATCGTCTGCTGGGTTTGTGTTGGATGTTGTACCCTGTGCCTTAATTTGGACCTGAGAGTGAAGCGGGGAGAGAGGTGCACAGTTTGTTTTTGGAAACCTCTGGGACTGGCCTTGAAGAGTGGGAGTCACCAGCACACAGACAGCGAGGTTTGGTTTTCAGCACTCACTTTGGCTTTGCTTTGCTTTGTAGCTAGTTAGCGTAGCTTAGGGCTGAGCAGCTTCAGATTTCTTCTTTTTTTCCTTTTTTTCCTTTTTTCTTTTTTTCCTTTTTTCCCTTTTTTCCTTTTTCCCTTTTTTTTCCTTTTTTCCCTTTTTTTCCTTTTTTCCCTTTTTTCCTTTTTTCCCTTTTTTCCTTTTTCCCTTTTTTTCCTTTTTTCCCTCTTTTCCCTTTTGCCCTTTTTTCCCTCTTTTCCCTTTTTTCCCTTTTTTCCCTTTTTTCCTTTTTTCCCTTTTTTCCGCCTCTTTTTGGAACTGTTGAAACCTCCCCAAACTGAAGACCCAGGGGGGGAGGCTCCGGGGGAGTTTGCACTGGACCCACCAAGATCTCTCCAGTGCCACAACGTTTCCCAGCGAGGAAGAGCTGAGACCAGAAACCATCTACAGGAGAGACTTTGTTTTCCCTAATTTCTCATCTGTCCCGGGCAGCATGAAGTTCTCATCATCAGGTATTGTTCAATTTATTGTGCTGAGGGACTCTTTGTGGCAGTTTAATAAACAGGTTTCTTTACACTTTTTCTTTGAGGAGGTTTTCTCCCGAACCAGTTGGGCGGAGGGAGGGTTTCCCTAGGAGTTCTCCTCCCAAATTTGCCTTAAACCACTACACCCGCTGTGGGGGTGGGCAGAGCCCCGGTGGCTCTGACCTGGAGAGAGCCTTGCTGAGGAGATAAGAAGGATTGCACAACCCCCGCCAGACCCCCAAGATAACAAAGCAAGCTTTTCTGTCACAGCGACCTTTCAGAGGACCCACAAGTCTCCACGGGATTTTATGCAGATCTGTTGTAAACGATTGGCTTTGTACCCTCTCCCTCCCACCGAGTTCCCTGTAAAACCCCCTGAGTCTCCCTAATCCCCAGGGCACCTCGTTCCCTGGCTCCCTTCACTGATACCTTTGCAATAAAGCTGCTTCATGCAGAACTGCCAAACGAGACCCTCTCTCTCATCCCGGGCTGGCTAAGAGAGAAGCAAACCTCACAGGGGCAGGAGCTGAGAAATCACTGAGCTGAATCACCAGAGCTGAAATCACCAGAGCTGAAGAATCGCTGCTCTGCCCCGTGCTGAGACGCTCTCTGCCAGCTGAGGGAGTGCTCTGACCCCCCAAGGAGTTCTCTCTAACGAGATAGCTTTTTGGGGTGGCTTTAGCCTCCTGGGGTCCGAAGCTGTGGATAACCCACCTTTGAAGAAGTAGAACTTCCCGCTGAGCTGGGACCAGGCGCAGGCGTCGATGCCGGCGGGGAGGCCGGGCCAGCGCGGCTGCAGGGGCCGAGGGTCGCTGGCATTGCCGCTCGCTGACACCACCCAGTAGTGGCTGCCCTTGAAGATGTAGAGGTTGTGCTCCCCGTCTGTGAGAAGAGAGAGGGTGCTCCCAGGTCAGAAATTGTATTGAGCCCCCTGCCACTGCTGCCCAGCTCCCCGCTCCTCCCCATGCAGCCCCGTGGCGCTTTGGGGATCCTCCTGCTTCCTCCTGCCTTTCCAGCCACCCCCTCAGCTTCCATGATTCATTACCTCCCCTCCAGGTGTGAGAGGATGAATGCTGACCACAATTCAAGGCTTATCTTGCACAGCTGAGCTCCTGCAGTGATTAATCCTTGCCATGGCCCAAGTTCTGGGATGTTTTCCCTGCTCCTGACACATCGCTGTGCCCTCAAGGTGCACTGCTTCACCGGGTATCAGTGATGCCACCAGTGCCAGGAGCTGTGGAGCAGCCAAACCCACCTTTCCCACCACTGGGAGCTGCAGCAGCCCTGGGACAAGGGGCTGGAGTGCCCGTTTTGGGAGAGGTGACACTGGCCAACACCCACCGGCGGTTATGGCATCGAAGAAGGAGTGGCAGTAATAGGTGCTGAGGCTCCTCTGCTCTCGGTCCCTGCCTGTAAAGGTCCGTGCTCCAGTCCTGGAAGTGAGTGAAGACCTTTCCAGGGAGCTGGATGGCCGAGCCCTTGGAGGGCTTTCCTGGGATGGAACAAGGGGTGGTGAGTCTGCAGCAGAGGCAGACAAAAATATTTTCCCCAAAGAACAGGGCTGGGACTCCCAAGAACCACGAAGACTCCTTGTCCCACTCTATACGGTGGTGGCAAAAATCCCTTGGTACCCCAAAAAACATGCACCAGCAGGCAAGTGGGCAGCAAATCCATCCCTCCCTGCCCTGGAAGCCCTGGTACCTGTCCCACCTCTCCTGCAAAATCCAACCCTCCCTGCCCTAGAGGTCCTGATACCTGTCCCACCTCTCCTGCATTTTCCTCCCCAGCCACACACAGGGATGAGCCCCATGTGACTTTAGTCCTCTGCCCTTTAGAGGAACCTGCCCCCATTCCTGCTCCCTCAATCCCAGAGAACATCCCTGGAGGAACCCAGGGCTGCTCAGGCAAGCCAGGCTCACCGTACAAGCTCTGCACGGCCAGGATGTCATCCCAGCTGAGGACAAAATCCTTGCTGAGCTTCTTGTAGTAGGGAGACATCAGGGCACTCTTGCCAGGGGAGTGCTGCAGGCCCAGCGTGTGCCCCACCTCGTGGGCCACCACGATGAAGAGGTTGCGCCCCTTGCCGCTGTGCAGGGACCAGCGCTCAGCGCTGTCAAAGTGGGCTTCTCCTCGCCGGGGGAAGAAGGCGTGGGCCAGGGCACCTCCTGGGGACACGAGAGCCATCGGGGATCAGAGGAGCAGAGGGCACACGCAGCTCTGGTTTGCCTCAGCGTGCAGCAGTTTCAGGGTTTTTTTGGAGGAGCCCGTGTTTGGAGGGTGTTGTCGAAAGGGGAGGGTCTGGAGGAACATCTCGGCCGCCTTGCTGGCAGAGCTCTGTCACAGACCCCAAACCAGACAGCAAACTGCTGCAAACTGGGCTAGAGAGGCTCCATCACACCCCCAGCCCACCCCCAAGCCCAGCTGGGAAAGAGCCCACCTTGTAAAACAGAAGAGAGACTGCAGAGCCTCCATCAGCCCCCCAGCCCACCCCAAGCCCAGCCCTCCTCCCCGCTGGGGAAGAGCCCACCTTGTAAAAGAGAAGAGAGACTGCAGAGCCTCCATCACCCCACCAGCCCCACCCCAAGCCCAGCCCTCCTCCCCGCCAGGGAAGAGCCCACCTTGTAAAAGAGAAGCTTACGAGGGGGAAGCGACCAGCACCTGGCCCGTCGAAGGCGTTGTTGAGTCCGTCGTTGTGGTCCCCGTGGAAGAAGGTGAGGCGGATGTCGGCGGGGCCGTCCCGCGCCTCCCAGAAGAGCAGGGAGGAGACGTTGCTCCAGAGCTGGAAGGCGGCTCTGACGGCCAGGCGCACCTCGTGCTGGGGCAGGTACCAGGGCCAGTTCACCACCCGGTACGTCAGGTGCCGCTTGGACCAGCGCCCACCTGCAACAGGACCAGGCTCAGCGTGCCAGCCTGGGCTTCTCCTTCCACCCAGGGGCTGCCTGGGCTTCTCCTTCCACCCAGGGGCTGCCTGAGTGGAAGGAAACTTTGTGGAGGTGTCGTGGTTTTGCCCAAGGGAAAGCTGGAAGTCGAGGCAGGTGCGCCACCGGCAGCCACAGCACCACGATTGAATCCTTCTGAAGGTGCCACCACCAGAGCCCAGCCAAGGATGGAGCTGCAGCCAGACCCTGAAGCCTCTCTGAGGAGGTGAGAAGCTGTGGCACCACGTTTGAACCCAGCCTTTGGCTCACCGTCCTCTCCAGAGCCAAATCCAGCATGGGTCCTGCTAGGAGCTCTGCTGCCTGATGCTCCCAGAAGATGCAGCCCCACAAGGGCTGGATGTCAGGGAGAGGGATCAAAGCCACCTCTGAAAAGGTGGGACAAAGGCAAAGGAATGGGAAGGGCTCTCTGCAGCACCTTGGGGGCACAGCTTAGTGCCCAAGGCTTCCTTGAAACCTTTCAGGGGAAGCAGAGCCCTGAAACCACCAGGACAAGCAGGGACAAGGATGAAGGGGACGAGCCTTGTGACTCCCCCTAAGCTCCCACAACCCCCCTACCACACAGGAGGGCAAAGATGAGAGTTCACACATTTGCTGAGCAGCATCACAGCCCCCTCCTCCTCCTCCAGCACCCCTCAGCAGCTGTGGGACCCCAGAGCCCTGGGATTACATTTATCTGGGAGCAGGAAAAAAGCCACGGGGCCCTGGGGGGGTTTGGGTGCCAGAGCCGGTGCTGAGGCGTGGGAGCAGTGACAGACCTCCAGCATCTGCCTCTGCTCCAGATGTGCAGGGAAACAGGGGGAGCAGAGCCGGCAGCACGCCAGGGCTCACTGCTCTGGCTCTGAGCTGAGCCTCCCAGCAAACCTGGCAGACATCCCACCCCAGCTCTGCCTCCTCTCCCCCACTGCTGAGCAGCCCATGCCCGGGGAGGCTCTGGTCACACTCCTGGGGACAGAATCAGTTCCCAGTGCTTGTCAGTGCAGTGATGGGCTCCAGCTCCAAAGGGTCGCAGAGGAGCTCCCACCCTGCACAGCAAAAGCTAAAAGCTGCCTGGGTGGCTGCAGCCCTGGCATCTCATCCTTCCCTCCACAGGAGCAGAGCCTTTGCCACCAGAGGAGGATGGACAAGGCTGGACTGAGCAAGGCTGGCTCCTGTGAAGAGCAGGGCTTGGCTTTTGCCCCCGTGCTGGGCTCTGAGTGTGCCCCAAGCCAGCAGGATGAGGGACACAGGGGCTCCCTTCCCTGGGAGAAGGGTGGATAGCAAAGCACCTTGCTGGCTCAGCTGCTGGGGTTTCCCGCTTCAGGCAGGATGAAGAGCACAAAGCCTCCAGCCCTGCAGGCACCCCCTGCCTCCCATCCAGCCCATGGGTGCTGAGGTGGTGCTGCTCCCATCCCTGCTGCCTCTGGCATCAGATCACCAGAGCAGCAACCAGTGCCACCCTGAGCCCTTTCCTGCCCTTTCCTTGAGCCACTGGGCATCTCTTGCCACCCACCCACATTTGTGACCCCCAAAAAGGAGCCCCAAAAGGCAGCAGGCACTGGCTGCCTCTGTTTGTCCATCTCCTGCTGGACGTCCCTCCTGCTCTGCCCACTGCCCACATGTCCTGGGCACAGGATGGCTCCTGCAAGGGACACGCTGCATGTTGGGGCTTTGGAAGGAAATGCAGAGGCTGGGGGAGGATGACAGGGCTCTCCTGGGGCTGTCCATGGCCAGCCCTGCCAGATGCACAGCCAGCCTGACACGGCACAGAGCCTGTCCCTAATCTCGCCTTCGTGTTTCCCATGTCCTGAGCACAGCTGGCCCCGGCCCTCTCGCTCTCTAGGAATCCAGTTACTCATCTGCAGCCCACAGAGAGCTCACACGGGACAAGAGGCCCAGTCCTGGGCACACAGGAGAACAGAAGGATGCTTAGAGCAGAGTTAAACCCCTTAACACGGGTGAAATGACTCCCGGGTCAGGCAGCCGAGTGCTGGCAGATTTTGGTTACTGCTTGTGTCCCTAATGTGCATTGAAAGTCCCAAAGTTCAGCAAAACCTGGAGATAACTTCACTGTGTGCCAGCCCCTGCCCTCCAGATCGTGCCAGCACAGCTGAGTGTGGGGCCATGGGGACCTGAGTGCTCCCTGGGAGACGTCCTGGCTCCCACAGCAGCAGTAAAACCACCCCAGAGAGCTGAACTCCTCCGGGGCTCGCATCTCTAATCACCGCTGACATCAAGCCCCAGAGAACAAACTAAAAATAAAGAACTTTAAAAATAACCTCCACGTGTGTGTGCCCTGGGCTGGATGCCGCACCTCCCACCCACGGCAGCTTCCCCACGAGCCCGGGACGGGAGAGCCGAGCCCCGCAGACCCCAAACGCCAGCGGGGCGCTCCGTGCCGGTGCTCACCGTGCTGTGCCGTGCGCCGGCGGCGCCGGGCGGGCCGTGCCCCGGGCCCCTCATCCGTGGTGCCGCACCTCGGCAGAGCCATCTGATGGAGGGTGGGGGCATCCAGCACCCCGCTGAGCGGCAGGTGGCTCACTCGCTGGAAATCCCTGCCAAAGGAAGGGAGGTATCAGCACCCGCATCCCCTGGGCGGGGTTTGGGTATGGTTGTGCCGGGGGGTTTGACCCGAGCCGGGATTTTCACCCCACAAGCTTCACCCCCCAGCATCAGGACTTCATCCAGTTGGTGAAACAAGAAGGATTTGGCTCTGCAACCACAGCTGACCTGGAAGTCACCTCCTGGCAAATAGGGGAGCCTAAAAATGCCTTTTCCAGTTTTTAACCCCATTTTTTTGACTTCGCGTTTAATTTTGGAATTGCACAAAGTCAAGCCCGGGATGCTCCCAGAGCCGAGGTGATGACCTCAGGAGAAGTCCAGGCAGGAACCGGCAGCTCAGCCCCCCCGACATCTCCCAGCCGTCCCCAAGCTCGGCCTCCCCGCTGATTTTATTGCGAGGCGAGCACCGGGCCATAAAAGGCAAATAAAGCAGCGAGAGCCGGGTGCCAGCAGCCGGCACCCAGCTGCGGGAGCGGGGCACGGACCCGCCTCTCCAAAAAGGACTGGCTGTGCTTTAGCAGCAGCGGGACAGAGAGCCTCCGGCTGCAAAAAGCCCCCTCTGGCTGTAAAAAGAGACCCTCGGAGTGCTGGCAGCATCCCTGCAGCCGCAGTGTTGATTAAAGGCTCCTACCTCAGCGCCTCGGAGAACTCGGCCGGGCTGTGCGTGCCCGCCCCCGGCTCGCTGAAGTAGCCGTATTTCTCCAGGAAGAGCTGCAAGAAAAAAAATGGGAAAGGTGCAGCTCAGAGCACGTGTTGGCTTGAGAAGGGGGGGAGAAAGGAGATGAGACGGCAAAGAGAGCTGCAAACCCCAAACGCCTGCTTGTTTTGCTGCGGAGAGCTCTGCACCTCAATCTCCCCCTTGACGCCCCTTCTACCTGGAGCATCCCCCCCTCCGGCAGAGGACCAGCACAGATTCCTGCCTGGACACGCTCTTCACCCAGCCCCACACGAAGAATTTGGTTGTTTCCCCCACCAGAGCTGCCTGTCCCAGCTGGAGGCACCAGCAGCTCATCCCAGCAGGGCCAGGCTGAGCGTGGCCAAAGTCACCCAGGGGACAAACCAGGGAAGTGCCACACCGGCAGGGAGAGCATGGGCTTGTTCAGCAGGAGAAGCCCCAGCACTCCTGCCCAGAGAGGGACCATCCAGCCTGGCCTTGCACAGCGGGATAACCCCACCTTCACAGGGGTACCAGGAGGCAAATCCCAGCAGCAGCTTGGGGTGAGCAGGCAGGGATGGAGGATGTGGGGCTGGAGGAGCATCCTGGGGATGGGGTGGCTCGGAGCTTGTTTGGCTCCGGAGAGCTCTGCACCTCCAGCAGCCGCCCCTCCCGTGCCCGTGCAGGTGGCTGTGTGTCTCCTCCCCGTGGGTTTGGGTGGCTCTTGGGGCTTTTGGCCACCACACGAAGGAGGAAAGAGGCATCAAAGCCCTCTGCTGCCGTGTCACCCGCAGCCAGAGGCGACCCAGCCCGCAGCTCTGATGGCCCCGGCTCCAGGCAGTGATCCAAACAAAGGCCCAAGCGCTGTGGCCACGAGTGGGGCGGGTGAGACGGGGTCAGGCTGCAGCCTCCCCCCATCCCTCTCAGGATGTGCTGCTGCAAACTCGGGACGCTCCGGGGGCAATTTGCTTTGCCAAACCATTCTTCTTCTTTATCGGCCGCCGACGCGGACGGAGATTGCCCCTCTGAACTTGCTCCAGCCCTTAAATTGTATGTTAAAGAAAATAAACGGCTCGGGCTGCTCCCCCCAGCTTCTGGAGGAGTTAATAGCCGGGGTCGCAGGAATGCTCCACGCCCGCCTGCTCCGGGAGACAAACAAGCTGCCCAGCATCCTGTTAGCGCAATGAATAATAATCAGAATAAAAAGTGAAAGCGGCGGCTTCCTTTCCCCAGCCCGCATCCCAAAGGAGAGGTGTGCTGAGCACCGGGAATGCCACGGGCTGACCCAGATAGCGCGGCTGGTGCCCTCCGGGAGAACGGGTGTTTTTAAAGCTGTTTCCCTCCCGGCTCATCTCGGGGCCGGGAAAAGGAGGGGGTTGGGGTGTTGGCCTCCGCTCAGTGCAGCTCCTGCCTGCGGGTGACCCCGTTTTCTCCTTCATGTCCCTGCAGAGGAGGCAGCAGCGCCTCCTGAGCCTTGTCACCCGGCAAGGAGCGGGAATGGCTTAAGGATGTGGCCGTCCCGAGGTGTGCCAGGGCCTCTCCCTCTCCTCCTCCTGCCCAAACCTTCGCCTTGCCACCAACAGTCACCTTCATGTCACCCCCGAACACGTCCCCTCCCCGCGGGCGGGGCTGGCACACCCAGGTGTGCTCTGCTCATCTCCGGTTTCATCTCCCCCTTGACGCCCCTTCTACCTGGAGCATCCCCCCCGGCAGAGGAGCAGCACAGATTCCTGCCTGGACACGCTCTTCACTCAGCCCCACACGAAGAATTTGGTTGATTTTCCCACCAGAGCTGCCTGTCCCAGCTGGAGGCACCAGCAGCTCATCCCAGCAGGGCCAGGCTGAGCGTGGCCAGAGTCACCCAGGGGACAAACCAGGGGAGTGCCACACCGGCAGGGAGAGCATGGGCTTGTTCAGCAGGAGAAGCCCCAGCACTCCTGCCCAGAGAGGGACCATCCAGCCTGGCCTTGCACAGCGGGATAACCCCACCTTCACAGGGGTGCCAGGAGCCAAAATCCCAGCAGCAGCTTGGGGTGAGCAGGCAGGGATGGAGGATGTGGGGCTGGAGGAGCATCCTGAGGATGGGGTGGCTTGGAGCCATCTGGGAGTATCTGGAGAGGAGAAGGAATCTGGCCCTTTCCCCCTGTGCCTGTGTTTTTATAAAGTTCTCCAAAGGCACAGCATCAACTGTTACATGTAAGGGTGCAGGGTGAGGATCCCAGTGGTGACCTCACTGCAGATAAATGTCAGCTGAGAACACCCCCATGGAAAGTCCTAGCTCTCCCAATATGGTCTTGACCTTTTCTAACACAATTTTGCTTTCACTCAGCACAACCTGAAGCTCTTTCCTGGCCTGTAACCCAACAGAATCCCATCCACAAAGCGTGAAAATGGGTTTTCCTCACCATGATCTCATGAAGGCTTGAAACCCCATCTGGACACTTCAGGGTGCACAGTGAAAAAAGCAACCCCTGTCCCACCAGCTGCTCTTGAGCAGCACCACAAGGCACAGGGGCCACTGGCTTTATCCTTCCTGCCCAGAGCTGCCTGAGCTTTGCAAGCCCAAGCAAAGCAGCATTTTCTCTGTGGTTTCTGGCCTGAGCCACACTGAGGTTCTCACACACAGGCACCAACTCTCTGGCTGCAAAACCATCAGGAGAAATTCTATTACATTTTCTACACCTATCTACTGTCAGCTAAGGGTGATGGTGGTCCTGGAAACCCAGAGCTGCAAGAGAGGGGTGTGCTGATCCCCCACTCTGTCAGGTATTTATCTGAGCACAGAGCACACAAATCCAGGGAGGTTTTGGGGTCCAGGGGAACTCAAGAGCCCCATGCCACAGTGTCCTGTGCCCAAACCACTGCTCAAGGTCCAGCCAGGCTCTGGCTGGGCTGGCTGGAATCTGGCACCAGCCCATTAAACTTCTCCAGGGGTTGCAATGCAAAGTCTGGCCGTGCTGGGAAAACCCCCTCCCTCCTGCCCCAGACAGGGAAATGCTCTTTTCCATACAATGGGAAAAGAAAAACAGCAGGAAACCAAGGGAAACATTAATATGAAATATGCCCAGCTCCCCCTCGGCGTGAGGGAGGGAGAGGAGGACGGATCTGGCTGCCTGGGAGCCAGTGCTGGGGCAGAGAAACCTCCAGCAGGGACAGCGAGAGGAGTCTGGGGACACAGAGGGGCCCTTCCCATCTCAGGGCTCTGATGCGGAGCCTGTTGCAACCCTGGAAATCATCCCTGCCTTGGCTAAAGCCAAGGAAACACCTTGCCCTGGACCACAGGCATCCCGGGTGGAAGACAGCCAGCGGCAAACACAACGAGCCCTCCCCGCCTGGAAAGCGGGATAACGAGAGTGCCGAGACAGCTCCCGCCTGCTCTCCCCTCCAGACACGCCGGCTCTGGCTCCTTTCCACCGGCTAAGTACGGGAGAAGCCTCACACCGAGCTCCTGCTGCCCTCTGCTCCGCCGGGTACGAACCCCATCTGTGCCCCGGCAGCGCAGGGAAGCGATCCCGCCCTGCCCAAGGGTTCTGTGTGGTGATTACAGGCCAGGGCATCACAAGCTGCAGCTTTAAAGCCTTTCCTTTTAAACCATGAGCCAGCCCAGGTGGATCCTGAACCCTGGTTCCAGCATCCCCAGGCTCATCCCACATCATCTCAGCACCAAATCATCCTCAGGGGTTTTTTTTTTCTGCTTTTCCTCCTCAGTTTCCCCCGGCACACACACGAGGAGAGCCGGCCCGGGGGTGTTTTTGGCGTGGTCACAGGAGGAGCAGCGGCTCCTGCTGCCCACCGGGTCCCTGCCAGCTGCCTCCGGGAGGTGTCACATCAATTAAAAGCGCTCATTTGCTGCCGCTCATCCCTGCACAGCCTCAGGCAGAGCCCCCGCGCCGCTTTTGTTGAAGTGTGCGTATATAAATATTTTATCTATGGGCGCAGGGAGACACGCGAGAAGGGGCATTAGCGGGCACGCAGCCTGGGTGTTCTCCGGTGGAAAAGGCAGCGAAACCTGAGCTGATGGTTCTCTGCACTGGTGATGGAGCGGGGTTAAAGCCCCGAGCAGCGCCTGCCTGCTGGGATGTTCCCCCGCTGTGCCTAACCCAGCCCTGAGGGAATCTTCTGTCCCGCCGACCACTCCTAAAAACCTGCTTTGGCAGCGAATAATCCACTTGCCACTGAAAGATGTGGAGTTGGGGTCTAAACTACTTTTATTTTCACACTCCATCTTCTAATGCCGAGAAGCAATTAGCCAGGTCTATCTAAACCCCCTCCTGCTGTCACTAACAGTTTGGATGTGGCTCGGAGCAACTTGGTCCAGTGGAAAGTGTCCCTGCCCACGGCAAGGGGGTGGAATCAGATGAGTTTTGAGCTCCCTTCCAACCCAAACCAGCCCACGGTTCCGTGATAACTCCTTGGGAAGCAGCTGGGGGGCAGCTTTGCCCCGGCACCCCCAGCACCCCCAGCACCCCACACCACCCGCAGCACCAAAAACTCCCGAACGCCGCCCAAAGCACTCGGGGGGAAAACAGGGGAAAGAGAGCACCGGGCTTGGCCAAACCTTCCCCTGCGAATACCAGAGCGGCTGAGGAACCAGTTGGGTCAGGCAGAACTGGCTGTGTTTTCGTGTCTAAGGAAAGAAAGGAAACCAGTCTCGCCCTGCAGCGGGGTGGGAGCCGGGGGAAGGCGCCGTTCCCCTTGCCCGGCGGGCGATATTTGCCCTGACAAGCGGGGATTGTTTTGGGGGCAGAAGCAGGAAGAAAGCCGGGCTGTTTGCGCTGCGGTGACTCACGGGGTGTAAATCGCCCCGCGGGGTTGAGTGCCGGGGGACTCCGAGCCGCTGGCCACATCCGCGCCGGCGGCAGCGGCTCGGAGAGGCGATCTCAGAGCGCAGCGATGCCTCAAAGGGTTAATTCCTCCTCTTCTCCACCTCTCCTTCCACCGTGCTGAGGCTGAGCAGCGGGAGGTTTTTACAGGAGGGAGGATTTCTCCGCCTTCTCTGCGAAGGAAGATGCGGGATGCTCTGTGCCCCAGCTGAGCTCCGAGCCCCACCGTGCCTGCGTGGTACCCGGGACCCTCCCTCGGTCCAGCTGTGCTCAGCATCTGCATCCCAGCCTCCTGCTCCCTAAAGCAGCTCAGCAGGACACAGGAGCACTCCCCAGCACAAACACGGCCCGGAGCCCGAGATCTGAGACCTCGGTTTGGTAAGGGGGATAAATCACTGTGCGCCAGATACGGCAAGATGGGAAGGAGAAGGGCAGGACAGGGGAAGAAAAAATTGGAAAAAAATCCAAAATGAGAATTGTTCAGTCCGTTAGTCCAGCTCTCTGTTCCCATTCCCTGTTTTTTCTCATATTTCTCCCCGGTTTTTAATTCCACCAAAACAGACCTGGAGCTTCTCACAGGAATCTCTGCAGGGACCTCATTGTCCTTTGTCCTTGGCTCCTCCAGCACCTCACCGTGCTCCTCTCTCCCAGCACGGGCTGAGATCTCCCACGCCCCGTGTATTTTACACAATTCCCCCGGGCTCAGGGAACCTCGGGCATTACCACCCCCCATCCCCAGCTGCTGTGTGAGCACAGCCCAGCCCAGCCAGACACCAGCTCTGCCAAACAATGTGCTCTCTTACACTGGGCCCTCTCCTATCTGCAGATAGATGATTTCACATACAAATGTTTTAAATTAAATTTTCGAATTTTCCTCTTTTTTTTATTATTATTATTTTTTTAACTGCAGTTGATACAGATGCAGTGAAAACATGGGCACCAGCCAGGAAAAGCACACGACTGGAGATTTTCACAGTGTTGTGCATCTGAGTTTACACAACCTATTGTTGCTAACTGTGGCTTTTTTAAAAAGAATAATAATAAAAGAAAAAGTTTTAGAAGCAAAGCCTGGAAGTGCTCTGAAAGCCACAAGCCACCAGAACTACTTGATGTTATGTGAGAATTTCAGCTTCCTCCTAAAAGAAAAGTGACTGCTCAGTTTATTTAGACAAGTTCCACACCCCAGCCTCTGCATTTCCATTGTGTGTGTTGTCCCAAAGTCCCTGGCCAGCACAGCAACATCCCCTTGGGGAAACTGAGGCAGGGAGACAGGAAAGGCACTTGCCCAGCACCCCCTTACGAGGGATCTGCCACAATCCTGGGATCTGTTCTGAAGCTTCCAGGGAAAAGAACTCAGAAGTCACCAAGGAGGGGTGGAAAGGCAGTTTGGATTGTTAGACTGGTTGTTCCCAATCTGTGGATTTTCTTTTAAAGTGAATTTTAAATTATTGGTTTTCCAAGCATTAACATCATTGCAGATTTCTTTTCTCCAGTGGCATGAGGGGCTGGGCTGAGGTTTGTGCACAGTGGGAAAAGCACAACTATTAATGACCTCTCTGAAGCAGCATCTCCCAGCAGAAGCAGCCTCCACATCAAAACAAGCCCCTGAGCATTCCTGTGCTCTTCCCCTCTCAGAGCTTGTGCTCAAAATCCCAATTAACTCACCAGGACTTACTGGCTGGGGTTGAAAATCAAGCATTTGTGCAACTGTACACTGGACCAAGGGCTAAACAAGAAAAAATCCCCAATATGAACCTTTGTTCACCAGCCAGATCTCACACCTTGTCCTCCCAAAACAAACAGGAATGGATGGTGGCACGGGGTGACAATGACAGCAGGACAAATAGAAGAAATCCAAACACAGGTGATGGGGACAGCCCTGAGGAGAGGCAGGCAGGGGAAGGACTGGCTTTTGTCCCCTCCTAGGGACAAAAAACGCTGAGAGATGGGAAGGTTTTCTTGTGCATGAGTTCTGTTGCTGGAGCTGTGTTGGCAGAGTGGGTTTGCAGGTGCACATCACCCCTGGGGACACCTGGAGAGAGCTGGAGTTGCTCATCCTGGACAAGGGAAGGCTCCAGGGACACACAGAGCCCCATCCAGCACCTGAAGGGGCTCCAAGAGAGCTCCAGAGGGACTCTGGACAAAGGCAAGGAGGGATAGCACAAGGAGGAATGGCTTCAAACTGAAGTAGGGCAGACTTAGATCAGATATTGGGAAGGAATCCTCCCCTGTGAGGGTGGGGAGGCCCTGGCACAGGGTGCCCAGAGCAGCTGTGGCTGCCCCATCCCTGGAAATGCTCCAGACCAGGTTGGACAGGGCTTGGAGCAACCTGGGGTAGCAGAATTATCCCTGCCCTTGGCAAGGGCTGAACTGGGATGAGTTTTAGGTCCATTCTCACCCAAACCAGCCTGTGACTCTCTGCCACAGTTCCACACGGCACACGCGGCCACACACCCTGGCATTCCAACAGAACCCAATGGCACAGCCCCATCCCCAGCTGGCACATCCACACACCCGTGCCACACACACTGAGGGTACCCAGGGCACACGTGGATGCACAGGCGTCAGGGGCTCGTGGGCACTCACCTGTGTGGGGATGTACATTGGGCACACATTGATACCTATGGCACGGGCACACCGGGGACACGGGCACACCGGGGACACAGGCACAGCAGGGACACGGGCACACCGGGGACACGGGCACAGCAGGGACACGGGCACGCCGGGGACACAGGCACACCAGGGACACAGTGACACCCGGGGCATGGGCACACCCACGGCACGGGCACACAGGGATATGCACACACCTGGCAGGACATGGGCACACCTAAGGCATGGGCACAGCAGGGACACGGGCACATCGGGGACATGGACACACCGGGGACACGGGCACACCGGGGACATAGTGACACCGGGGGCATGGACACACCCGGGACAGCCACATCTAGAGCGTGGGCACACCTATGGCACAAGCACAGGGACACGGGCACACCTATGTGGAGACAAGCACAGCCGGGCCACGGGCACACACAGGGACACGGGCACACACGGGGACATGGGCACACACGGGGCCACGGGCACACGCAGGGGACGCACACCCAGGACACGCTCCCGCCCCTTCCCGCCGCTGCCGGTGCCGGTGCCGGTGCCGGTGCCGGTGCCGGTGCCGGTCCTACCTCTGCCTGCCGGCGCTGCCCCGGGCCCGGTGCGGGCTGCGCTGCCGCCAGCAGCCCCAGCGCCAGGGCGGCCCGCAGCGGTCCTGCCATCCCGGCTCCGCTGCCGCCGCTCCGCTCGGCGCCGGGCGCCGCCGCCCCAGCCGCCTCTCCCCGCCCCGGCCCCGGGGGCGGCCCCAGCCCCGGCCGAGGGCCGGGCTCCGCCAGCAGCACCGAGCGGAGGGGCTGTCCCTGCTCCGGGGGGGCTCCCCCCGTGCCACCTATCCCGGGGGAATGACCCCGGGCATGCCCCGTCCCCCGGGAGCATCCCGCGGCCGGTGCGTCTGTCCTTCCGCCAGCTGCGACCGCGGCTCTGCCCGGTTTGAAGCGGTGGAAAAGAGGAGGAAGCAATTCCAGCTTTTCCCAAAGCTGTGCTCACCCATGGCACATGTGGATGCAGGGTTTGGAGGGCGGGGGTCCCTCTGGGCCAGCACTTGCCCTGAGCTCAGCAACACAAAGAGGGGCTGGGCCAGCAGTGCTGCCCCTCTTCAGGGGTCTGGCAAAATCTACACATTAGAGCAGTGATCTCTCCAGCTTCACATAACAACCACACACTCAGGGTTGTGGTTTACACACTCAGGGTTGAGGTTTACACTCTCAGGGTTGAGGTTTACACCCTCAGGGTTGTGGTTTACACACTCAGGGTTGTGGTTTACACTCTCAGGGTTGAGGTTTACACTCTCAGGGTTGTGGTTTACACACTCAGGGTTGAGGTTTACACTCTCAGGGTTGAGGTTTACACCCTCAGGGTTGTGGTTTACACCCTCAGGGTTGTGGTTTACACTCTCAGGGTTGAGGTTTACACACTCAGGGTTGTGGTTTACACCCTCAGGGTTGTGGCTTACACTCTTTCTGCTTTAATTTCCCTCCCAGGCAGGGGACGTGGTTGCCCGTGGGCAAGGAGGGGCTGTTTGCTGCACCCCTGTCAGGGTCACAGCTCTCCTGCAGCTCACACACAGCTGATGGTCTTGAGGGTTGCACTGACAAGTCAACAGCTCTGTTTACTCACAGCAGTGTTTTTGTTCGACTATTTTGTTTTAATTTGAGTAAAGCAAAAGGATGTTTTGATTCTGCTTTGGTTCAAGGGGGGAAAAAAATAGGATATGACTTGTGTCTGCTTTTGTTTTCATGCCAGCTTCAACCCCACACCTATTTTAAAGCTCCCAGGCTCCTTCCTCCCCTTTTTAATCATGCCAAAAACTGAAGTTACAGAAGTATCTGTAGAGTGCAGCTTGAAGAGCATTGCAGAGAGCCTGTGATACTTTGCTCTAGCTGGAGAGGGATGCAGGGAAGGGAAGCAGGATTTGAAGGAGAGAAAAAGCGATCCACATAACATGGAAAAATAGGGAAGTCACAAGATAAAAAATATGGGAGAGATGAAGGTTTTGTGGCTGGGCCAGTAAGAACTGACTGGGGAGCTGCTGGGGAGCACAGTGGGCAGTTGGCACAGCCTGAGGGATGGTGTGAGGGGAATCCTGGGCCCTGGCAGGAGGGAGAGCCAGGGGACGGCCGCTCCTCAGGCAGGTCAGCCTCCCGCTTCCTTTCAAAACAAGAGCAGCCCTGCCTGCAAACGCATCCGTGTTTGCGTCGTATCTAGGAAGCGACTGATCCATCTGCTCTTCCACTTAAGAATATGGATGATGAGAAAGTGACTGGCTGGGCTCCAGCAGGAGCAGGAAACTCCCTCCTCTGCTCATTGTAGTGTGGGGAAGCGTCTGGGAGGGCACCTGCAGCCCCCGGAGCCGCCAGCTTTCCTTTCTGACCGGGCATTTCCCGGGGCTGCTGCCTTGGGCCTCAGGGGCTTTGGCATTCAGATGGAGAAGAATTCAGCCCAGCCTGGGGGATGCCAAATCAGAGTTCTCTGCAGAGTTTTGGCTGGGAGTGTAAAGATGTTTATCCAGCTGCTGTAAGCAGAGCAGTATCAGGAACAGAAATACTGTCTCGTGGAAAGGTGAACACATTTCCGGCCTTTTTAGTGTTAGGTGAAAGCTCAGAAATGGGGCAAAAAAGAAAAAAGAAAAAAAAGTTTCAATCCTTGTAACTGCTACCCCAAAACTGAAACCTGACAAGTCAAGCCTGTGGCAGAGAACCAACAAAGTCTTTTAGTAGAACATTCACAAAGAGCAAAATAAATCGATCCCTACAAGCTCTGGTTGCCTAATCATTCCTGATTCATTGAGTTTCTAGAGAAAACCCCTCCTCCCTTGAGTTTAGCTCAAAAAAATCTCAGTGCACCCACCGAGCTCAGTTTCCAAACCCTTTCCTAAAGACACCTCCCAGCTCAGAAATTCAGAGTGCTCCTAATTTAACACCCTTTGCATATTGACCTGTAAGCATCAGGGAGAAGTAAATGCCATTACCACAGATGTGGAGTCTGGAATGTGGGAGGCTGGTTTGTCCACAGGGGCACATCAAGAACAGCTGAGCAGTGCAGAGAGAAGAGCTGAGGCACCAGTGGATCCCCGTCTGAGGTGAGATCCAAGAGTTCATAAACCAACATTATGAAACAGCTCTTGTGACGTGAGCTTTCTCAGAGCAGCTCCGAGTGTTTATCATAGCTGATAAGCAAATAGCAACCCCATTACTCCTCTGTGGCAGTTCCTACCCAAGATGGATGTGATGCACAAGAACCTACCACCAAAAACCTTTAAAGCTCTGCACTGAGAAGAGGTTCAAGTTGTTCCCTTTCATCCTCTCGAGAACAGTCACTCCTCAGATGGTTGCTGCTGTGCAGCAGCAGGATGGCTCAGTGGGTGCTGTGCCAGGCAATGTCCAAAATCCTCATCCTGCTGCTGGAAAGTGGCCAGAGCCAGGACTTGGATCAGGTTAGGCACAGGCACAGCTTTCCCTCCCAACCCCAGCCTGCAAGAGTCAAATTCTTTACCAAGGCACGAGCAGCTTAACGTTCCTTGGGCTGTCACAAGTGAAGCTTTTCTGCTCAGACACTGTTTTCTGGGAACTTCATTCGTGCACACTAAGCTCTCACAGGTCAAAGGACTTTCCTGTGTCCTTAAAATGTGTTAGAAAATCTGTCTTGCCCAGTATCCTGTCTCAAACAGAGCCAGGAACAGACACTTACCACAAGGGCATTAAAGAGAAAATGCAAAGTCTGCACAGACTTCCCTTGGCTTTACCTTTTGTGTGTGGAGTTCCTGGAAGTCAATGAGGTCAAGAAGCTGCATCCAGCTGATGAGCCCTCCCATGAAAACACCAATTTGCTGGTGCAGTTTGAATCTCACTGGAATTTGCTCAGCTAACAGCCTTGCATCTCTTTCTGGGATCAGGGTGGCACCTGAGTTCCAGCAAACATCACCACCTTGGTATGAAAAGTGGAGTTTTAAGCAGGTTTGAGTGCATTCTGACAGCTGTGTTTTATTACAAGCAACTGCTACAGCAACATTAGCAACATCATCTGCTGGGACATCATCACACGGGCTCTGTTACCCTGGAAATGGGAATTATCAGTTCTAGATTAGGCAAAGCAGCACTGCCTGGATCCTGGCCTCAAACCCTTGGAGACTTGAGAGCTTGGCTTCAGTCACTACCCCCATATCTCTCTTTAGGACTGTGGTATTTGAGCAACTTAAAAGTTGCATTTCTTCTCAGGGTGAGGTGGGTTTGGCTGCAGAGGCCCAGCATGGAAACTATTTGTGTGCCTGTGAAAATGTTTAGCTATTATTTTATATAGGAGTGGCATTTCAGCTCTGTAGGGAACACATGCCACTCCTGCATTGGCATCCCTCTTTTCTCCCTGAGTTCTTGTTGAGCTTGGCAAGTGCTAGACCTGTTTTTATAAATAAACCACCAGCATTCCACACAGGACTGATTTCCAAATGAAACCCTCACCACTAAGAAAATGCATTATTGGAAGATGGAGCATAAATAGAGATGAAGGCAGCAGAACAGAGCTGCTCCCAGCTCTGCTGAGAACAACCCAAACTGCTCCTTTCTGCTGAGATAGATTCTCCTGGTTTTCCACCTCCTGACAGGGCAGACCTACTGTCCTATCCCTCCTAAGTTTGGAATTTTATTATAGGAAGTCGTACCAAATCCTCACACAGCACTGGGAAGAACTACAATTAATTCAATCCTTAATATAGTGTATTTTTAAAAGTTTTTTACTTTCCTTTTAACCTCAATTAAAGCTTGTCCTGGCAAACTTTAGGCAGCTAAAGGACTAAAGGACTGCAGGACTAAAGGACTTGGCAGAAGCATTTGGAGGGCAATGACAGTTAAACCATCATCTGGGTTTCTATTTTTTACAGAACATCTTTCCAGGCCTCTCTGAGCTCATTTAACTCTCACTGCACCAAAGGCAAGTAAAACAACCCATCAAGCCAGTACAGCTTCTTGTCCTGCTGATTTTCTGAAAGACCAAGCAGCTGCAGACACCAAGAAGGTGTCTTAAAAACCATGCAAGAACTCAGGTTGTTTTGCCCCAGTGCAGAACAGAACATAAACAAGACAAGTGCTCAGCATCACTGCCAGGTTGGAAAAGCTGAGCTGGTGACAGCTCCAGGTTTGTGGCTCACTTGAAGACTCATCTACATGGTAATCCTGAGCAGTGACTGAAGAGGAAAGTGCTCTTAGCCTGGAGGAGAAAGCAGGGTTGGAAGCTGAGCTGGCATTAAAGGCAGCTACAGCTGTTGCTCCCAATACTGAAGGCACCAGCTGTTGGAACAACCAAGCCCTTCTCCAGGAGGGAAAAAGCCAGAGCCCCACCAGGGAACTGCAGGGAGCAGTGGGGCAATGCTGCAGCAACCCTGGGTTTTGCTCAGCTCAGCTCAGCTCAGCCATTCCTGTGCTCACCTGTGAGGGTCCCAGCTACACCCTCAGGAGCTGTTTGTGCAGTGCAAGGTGTCAGCTCTGCTGGGGAACAAACCCCAGCAGGGATACTGAGGCTGTTCTCAGCAGCTGATTCCTGCTTTCCTTCCATCCCCTCCAGCTGGCACCATTCCTGCATCTGCCAGCACAGCAGTGAGCAAGAGCACCCTCTAGCCTCTTCCCTCCAAACAGTAACTCCAGCTTCAAAACCATCAGCATCCAACTTTTCTAGGCCAGCAAAACAAGATGCTTAATTCATCAACTTTCTGAACCCTCACATGCCATACATTGGATTTTATAGTCACTAGTACATACATACCTCAAATTCCACTGTTTTAAGAGGAACAAGCTGTCCATAATCTGTGACAAATGGCTAACAGGGCAGATGCTTTCTAGGAGAAACCTGAAAAAGGCCCAGCAGTCACCACATTTACAGCCCTGGCTGATGCTGATTTGAACTCTGCTACCATGACCATCAGTACACACCAAGCTGGGGAGGTGGCTCATAAACCTGAACAAAAGCCATTTCTGTTCATTTCTCAGTGAGATATGGCCCAGCTCTATGCCCAGTGGTAACCACAGAGCCCAAGAACTTGTATTTTTAGTGCTGCCCACTGGAATATTGGACAGCCAGAGGTTGTCTCTCAAGGGCCTGTGATGCAGAGACAGCACTGCCATGACCTGACTGGGGCAGTGCCACCCTCTCAGACTGCTCACCTCTGCAGTGACCTATCTGAGCAGGAGGGATAATTCACCTCCCTTCTTTCCTCTCTCTTGGCTGCAGAGCTAAATCCCTAATGTTCACAATGCACCTACTGAACCTCACCTGCATCTGACCTCCAGGATGAAGCAGCTGCACACCACACTTGTTTCCATCACCCACATTCCAAAAGCAGCAAGTACTGCAAGATGTAGCAAATCACTTTTTTTTAAGCCATCCCACCTCGGATTTTGAGCTGTTCTGCCCCCTGGCAGCAGCAGAACACACTCAGGCTGCTGTCTGCCTGCTCCTCCCTCAGGTTTGCAGGCACCACTGGAGGGGAAAAAGGAAAGGAGCAGGGGACAAGTCTGCAAATCAGGATAGAGGACATGGATAGCAAGGAGGCTCATCACTGACCTGACTGCAGATTCTGTGAACACACAGAGCTCAGAGCTGCAGTGCCATTCCAAACAAGTGCCTATTTACTGCTTAAGCCACACCACAGGGAGTATGTAAGGAAATGCATGCAACTCAAGCAATTGTGAAACAGTAGGATTTCACAAATAAAACAATCAGCATTTATTGTTGTATTACAAAACACTTCATATTTTGGCAATATTTTACAGTTTATCCTTTTCCTTCTTAGGGCCTGTTGAAAAGGTATGGGGAGGGGGAAGAAAAGAGAATGTGGAAATTAGGATTAAATTTCAATGTCTTGCTTAAAAAAAAATCCTCCCAAACCACCCCAATCCCTCCCACCAAAATAAAAATCTAGTTTCACTCAATTCCACTATCGAAAGAGGCCATGGGTGAAGCTGCAGGCAATTTCACTATCAAACGCATCAAGAAGACAAACAAAACATTCACAGTGGTCTTCAGTATGGTCTGTTGCGTTGATCATTTCTGAAATCATTTCTGGAAGGGAAAGGAAAGGTTCTGAGCAAGTAACAAATGAAGCAAATAACAAACAGTCCCTTCAGTCAAACATTTCTGCAATGACGTCTGTGTGCTGCCCTGTGTTTATACAGAACCTATCCAGAAACATTCACAAAATTCAACAGCAGGATGGAGTGATTCTCTCTGGAAGCTCCTATCTGTAGTTAATATTCTGGTGGCAGTTGGACTTGCACACATAAACAACCCTTTTCCCACAGTCCTTATCAATCCCAGAGCCAAGCAAAGGCTCCTCTTACCTTCCTCCCATTTTGCCCCCATAGCCGCCTCCCCGGTCCCCGCCTCGGCCGCCGCGCCCTCGGTAGCCCCGCTCTCCTCCGTAGCCACCTCTCCCACGGAAATCTGGGGAAAGACAGGGAAATACATCAGCTTGCTCAGAAAGATGCAGGTGACAGGCACACTTGAAATGGTGCAGCTGTTTTTGCACACCTCCTGACGGACGTGAATCCTCTGGTCTGGGCTCACCGCACTGGTTGCAGGAATTCCTGCGAGCGAAGTTCATGTTGCCACAGGACCTGGAACAGACAAGGATTCCCCAGACTGAGCTGTCAAGATGAAGCACACATGAAAGACCCCACCCTGATTAAAATGACACTTACGGGTTAGGACAAACCCAATCACCGTTTTTGGGTTCCCCACTTCTACCCTGGAAGCCCCCACCTCTTCCATAGCCACCTCGTGAACCTGCAGACAGAATTAGAATCAGAATGAAGTTCTATGAACTGCACATGATGAACAGGCATCAAAGATTGTCACTGCCTTCAGACCCCAAGTGACAGACAGACCTTTCAGATGGAAGGAGTGTTTAATGCAAATATATTCCCACTATTTATTATAAATTCTTTTTCAGCAGTAAAGGGAAACCTGATCTGCCTGAATTGCCACTGGGTAAATAAAAAACCATTACATGCATTAAAAAAATTTCAGAAAGATTTAACAAGGTATAAGATCAGTTACTTATGGCCAGACTTAGCCACAGAACAAAAATGTAACAATAAAAGAAGTCTGGATTAAACCCAGGATGCCTCTAACACAGGCACAGGGATAACATTCTTGCTTTCTGCATCACAAAATTTAGAACTTTTGTAACAAATGAAGCTGTTGAAGAATCCCTTTCATCAGCCTACAGAACTGCCTGATTTCAGAACTAGAATTTGTTGCCAGTCACTGCCCAAAGCATGATTTCTGGAAAATGGTAATGAATACCCAGTGGATTACTGACAAAACTGTACATGCAGAGAATCAGGGAGATTGATATGGCCTTGATTAAAGGAATCAGAAATCTAACTCCTGCTCCAAGTCAGCAGCAGCTGAATTATGTACCCTGCTTAATCCCAGCTGGAAACAGAGTATCTCAAGGCTTTGCTGTAACAAGCAAGTACTCACTGGGAATTGCTCCCTATACATGTGGGGCTGGTACACAGTTCAACATCCTTGTTACACTTTCTCTTTAAAAGCAACGCTGAGACAAGATCTGGAGACTTTCCAGTTCTGAAGGAAAGCATAAATTCTGTGCTGTCCAGAAGAGATTACAGATTTCAGCTTACTTAACTGGGTTCAATCCTCATTACTCCCTTTCCTGGCAGAATCCCAAAGGCTCATATATTTGATGAATCACTGCTTCAAAGTCAACTTCTCTTTAATAATCAATCACAGAGTAAAAGCATTCAGCTGTGCAAAACCAAGGATTCTACAGACTCAGTCCCACCTCGACGCCCGCCACCTCCACCTCCTCTCATGAATTCAGGTCTTCTGGTTGCAAAAGAAACTTTGATAACATTGCCATTGAATTCTTTTCCTGTGGGAGGAGAGAAGGGATCAATACAGCTCCCAACAACACAGCAGCAAGCCCAGCAGAGCAGAAGTGATTTGCACACCCAGACTGAACACAAAACTCTTGAGACACAGGGAAGCTGCAGTAAATCTCTTGGTTTTGAAAGCACTGGTCCAAAGGTGAGATGGAAACACTGATGTACTTGCTAAACTCTCCATAAACCTACAGATATTTTAGTTTAAATGAGATCTGTAAGTTGCAATTTAAAGACATCAGAATGTCTAAAAGATTTTTGGCCATGCTCACGGGGAAGTAGTTAGGATGTTTGAACTGTCTGTAATTCCACCAAGGCAACAAGGCTTTTGTACCACTCAATAACCAGCCCAAAACGTAACTCCCAAGTCTATTTAAATAAAGTTCATGGTTTTCAGAGACTGGGCTCTTCACAGATCCAATGTTTATCACAGACAAACAGCACTGCACATATGCCTAATATAGTCATATTTGCCTTACCCTCTTAAACAAAAGTCAATTTGCATTTTATTAGCAAATACAAACATCAGACAAGCATGCCATGCCAATTATTTCTAAGCAGTATCATTTCCCACCAGATGCAGAGTATGACTTCTTGTTCCTACCCAGTACCACTAAAATTCTGTGAACACACAAGGTGACAAGAGAAGGCACTTTTCCCTCACTCCCTCGAGTTTATTACTACAGGAGTGTCACTGTATTTCCTGCAGTCTGAGGAGTTTTACATCAATATATTTCTGGGATAAATCCATAATTTTAAAACTTTCTTCTCCACTGTGTGTATACAGAGCAGGCAGCACAAAATTGCCATAACCATTCCCAAACTCTAAAAATGCTCCCAACAACATTAAATTTATCAATGCAACACTGCAGGGAATCCCTCCAGCTGCTAACACAGATTACAGCTCTGTTGGTCTAAATAAGTGACACAAACACCACCTCTTGTACCTTGTGCATGGGTGACTGAGGTACAGCAGCAAACCCTCAGTTTGACTGCACATTTTTGGTCTAAATCTCTGCTGTTTAATGAAATGAGAGAAATCCAGTACACACAAGAAACCATGAAATATAGGTCTTTCTTTAAGAAAAAAAAAACCAAAACAATATAACCCTAACCAAAAACCCTGAAAACAAAACCAAAAAACCCAAGCCCAAAGCTACATAAATAGCAGCACTGGGCCTCCAAAAAGCTAATTGATTTGCTTCTTTCACTGCCTGTTGGATTTATAAACAGCCAAAGGAAGAGGTAACTCTCACCCACCATCAAACCAGTCGATTGCTGCTTTAGCAGAAGGAGGGTCATCAAAAGATACCGTGGCTTCTCCCTTTGGCTTGCCAGTATCCTTGTCTGTGTACAGATTTATCATGGGTTTGCCAGTCTTTTTGTTGGTCTGAAAGGAAAGGTTGTACACTTGGCATAGCAGAAACACTGGTGAAATCAGTTCAGAGCATAAACTGTAACACTAAGTATCTTTAGTGAGAATATCCTCCTGGAGCTGGCCTACAGAAACAGAGGGATTTGACTGAAGGATACTGACTGGCTGTTCTCCATGAAGTAATGATGGGCCCAGTTTTAACAAAAAAATGAGGTCAAGTGCACAAAATCCTAATTTAGAATTGCAGAACCAGAAGCAGCAGCCACAGAATAGAGGCACACGTGCTGCAGTACGAGGGTGGCACAATGGATAGAGTGTCAGGGCTATAAAGACTAAAGAAGAGACACAAAGCAATCTAAATGTCACTAGGAGAAAGGTGCTAGTGCTGCCAGCTTACAAATGAGCTGTCAGCTGGGAACCCAGATAAAATATTATCTACAACTGCTGGGGAGTCAGGGAGAACTCTGCCTTGAATGATACCAGTACATTTCCAGTACACCAGCCCCACCAGTTCCCTTCCTTCTGACCCAGGATTTCTCATTTCACATACCTTTATGATACCAATCTGTTTGAAATAGTCTGCCACTTGATCTGTTGAAACGTCCTCTCCTAGTCCTTGCACGAAGATGGTGTTGTTATCAGAGTTGTCAGACTCTGAATCTGTGGAAAATTAAGCTGCATTTACCATGTGTTTTTGTGGGAGCAACTGCAGCAATATTTTGAGCTCAGCTCTGTGCTGCCCAGTAGCAGACCCTTAAATCCCAGAGACATTTTGTGTGAAACAGGAGAGGAGCAGGGAGCTTAGTTTTGAGGTTAACACCATCAACTGAGTACACCCAACATTCATGCAGCTGGGCATCCCAGCCCACCAGAGCAGTGTGTGTTTTAAATATCACAAGCTTAGCAGAAGTGTGATAGCAGTGAAAGCACAGCTGCTTGGCTCAAGCACACTCAGAATTCATCAGGAAATTCTTACTTGCTGCATTAACATCCAAAAATTCACATGCACTTTAATTAAATACATTTCTTTCAAGGAAGGCATGCTTTAGCTGGGTTTCTTTTGAGCCATGGGAATTACAGCCACATCCATCTTTTCTAGACAAGCATTTTAAAAGCAGTGACCTAAGAGCTACAATCCACTCCCACTCATGGCTTGTTTCCTTACCAGCATCTGATCTCGGTCCATAATCCCTTTGACCTATGATACGGGTTTGACCAAAAAAAAAAAAAAAAAGAAGAAAGAAAAAAGACTATTTTTAGCACAACACATTCAAGTGACTTTTTTAGCAACAAGAAAATATACAAAGAATGTATGCAATGCATCTAAGATCTAAGACATTAACCAGAGATTTAGAGAATATTTAGGTTTAAACGTTCAACAGAAGGTGTCTGTAGGACGTTAACGTGTTCTTTAACTTGCAGCATGTGGCAGTTGCCACACTGATGCTGTGCTGGTGTTTGCTTGCAAATGCTGGTTGTCACATCACCAAGCAGTTTCCCACTTTTTTTTTTTTTTTTCTACCTCTAGTACCTTTCTAAGAAGCATTTGTAACAAAAAATTAAAAAAAGAAAAGAAAAAAAATAATCCGGTGAACGTCACTGTCTCCACAAATTCTTTCATGCAATTTGACAAAGTAGAAATCCAGTTTATTGCTACAAGTTTGGCTATTAAAACTCGTGAACACACCAGCCTCACCAAAACTCTATAATGCTTCTACTAGATAGTAACAAGATATTGGTGGCTTTTAGATTTATAAAGAATTTCCACTGAAACATTTTTGGATACTCGGCACTTACCACCGTAATTTTTGAAGCCACCACGGTCACCACCACTGCAGAGGAAAAATTGAAGAAATGATTTCTTCCTTAAGTCTCTACGTGCTGAGCCCAAGGCTCAATCTACAGTTAACTGATGACAAGTTGAGAATTACTGTCTGGCAGCTAAAGCACCATGTCTACGTTCTCCTCACTACCCATTCATGTTCAAAGATTAAATTACAAAGGAAAAAAAAAAATCTCTCAGGGTGCTGCACGGGAGAAGAGAAGCCCTAAGGAGTATTTTAAACTAACCCATACACATGTGGTTGGTTCAATACTTTCTCCCATCCCATCAGCCAAAATAACAGCTATTCAAAACTGGGGTTTTATTAAACAAAAACGTTATTTTCATGAAGATTAACGTGGGCTTTAATCGTAGATGTAATTGCTACTGTGGAATAATTAGTACTTTAGTACTTTCCTAGAAGTCAAAAGAGCTAAAATTAATCTCTGTTGTTATGCATTCATAATAGAGGGGATAAATTAAGCAGAATGAGCCATTCTCTGAGCAAGGGTCTGTGGGGACCTACTGCACTACAGCACTTGGCATTACAGAGAAGGTGTGTGTGTATGTGAGCTTCAAAAGCAGAGGCCGTGAAGTTTTATTTCATTCATTCTGAAACCTGTGGCACAAAATGTAGACCAAGTTAAGAGAATACACACATCAATTTTCAAAGGTTAGAAGGGGATTTAAAACAGGTTGTTATGCCTCCAATTATGTGCATGAAAATAAACCCTCACTCTTTTTTTTTTTTTTCATTGGAAAGGTCTGTACTGGAAGGATTTTTCACAACAGCATTTTTAATTGCATCCATGTTATGAACACAAGATAATCAATAGTCAGAGCCCTCAGGAAAAATACAACCACTGGATTATTTTAGAAAGTCAATAAGCAAATGTCAGAAGGACTATCTCATACTTCCATGTACAACTGCCTGCCTGTCCTCCTTGTCCTGAGGGACACAGCTGCCACCTCAAAATCAGGCAGGATCACCTAATCCCAAGAGCTTTCTCACCATGATAAAGGCAGTGTGAGCTCAAACCCTGCTGCAGAGAAACATCTCCAGCCTCTGGAGCTATTCTGCCTCTTCACCAAAGCACTTTGTGACTAGAAATCACTGCAGGTGTTAATTCCATCTGTCTGCTCACACATCAGAGTCCAAACAGGGCACACAAGCACCCACCAAAAGGCAATAAAGTAAAATTAGGGAGTAATTTCTTTGGCACTCTGTCCATCTATTACAGCAAATGGAAGCTGCTGATACTTAACATTTATGAGAGAACATCTGCCCAAAGTGAGGACCAAATAAGGTTTCAACAGGTTATTATCAAACCTGGATTAAGAGACACTCTGTGGAGGGTTACTGACATTCTGGGACAGTTTGGCACAACAGATAGTATCACTTCTACTGGGACTTCTCTTAAAATAATTTTTTGCTGCAAATTTTATTGCTGTTCCACAGAAGAAATCTGAGTGCTAAAACGCAGTGTCACTTATCCATTAATTCACTCTGCTCATTAGGATTTTACATGCAGTATCAGTGCTGGTCTTTACTCAAGGCTGTCTGTTTTCAAGGACTGATGATTAAAACCACAATGGTGATGATAAAATTTACTATAAATACCTTTCTGCAACCTCCAAATCACTTCAGCAAAAAAACCCCAACTTCATTATGACACAACAACTCTTAGCAGGATGCCTGTTTTTCTAGGATTTTAACTCAGAAACAACAACAGTGAATAATATCAACCATTTAAATGTTATGAGAACTTTCCAACCCCAGATTATGGTCCCAGCTCATCAGGACAGCAACATCCAGAACAAATACATTTTCTGATGTAGAAGTGTATGGCAGTTAGAAAACCCCAACAATCTAAAAACTTACACAAAGTAAGTTTGTGTCAACACATCCAGGATTTTGCTGGAAGTGAGGGTTTTGCAGGATGCTGGGGTGAAAATGTGTGCACCATAATCCTGAGAATTAGGAGTTGAATACAGAAAATGTAAAGGAACTCACAGTCCAATGCCTCAATTCTGTGATACAGCAGTTCTGCACCCTGCACTAATGAGTGCAATCAGCAACTTTAATTAGTTTTTTAATTAATGTCTACAGAAATACGTTTTTGCCCAAGTATGCCTCAGCATGTTGTCTTCTGCTTAGTCTCACATGACAAACCCAACAAAAAAATCTGGAACAATCTACTGATAGATACCTTTGATGATGGATCAATGCTTTCCTACATTTTTATGTGGCATTTGATATGTGATTTATGAAGCTGCAGTTTGTTACCTTCCTGCAATTGCTGGGCAAAGCTAGCCAAGATTCCCTGGGATCAGGCAGATATCCTGCAGCAAGTCAAACACAGAAATTGCAAGCCAGTCTCAGATCTACCCCTCATTGAGACCCAAAATTCAACCTCAGCAACTGAATTTGTTTCCACATTATTGTCATAAAACATGTGGAAAATACAGCTCCAGCATTTCACAGCCCACTGCTTTATCAGGCCTGCACACAGACCTCAGAGATGTGTGACCAGATGGATTCTGGAGTCTTAATATCCTATGTTAGAAACATGAACAGGCAGTTAAAATTCAGCAGTGCCACCAACTAAGATAATAAATAAAAGGCTGAACTGCAGGCAGCCAGGATGTGACAAGGCACCACTCGATGTGTGCACTTGCTGCTGTGAAAGAGAAGTCCTCAGTTGGTTTTTTTTTCTCATATTCAATCATAGATTTACCATCCCCTACTAGACTGTAACTGGACTTCATCTGGTGTTGCTTAATCCAGCTGGGAACAGCTCTTTAAATTGAAGTACAGGTAATAGGGGGAGCTCAACATACAAGAAATGCAGTTTTATAAATATCAGACACTGGCAGAAGCAGCACTAAGAATTCAGGGAGCAAATTTCAGCCTCCAACATGTATCTGTCTCACCAAGTGTGTCCCTAACACCTAAGGCTGTATTTCACAAACAAGAAAGGAATATTTAGTGCACCAACAGTCACTGACAGATGGGTTTTTTTCCCTTGCTTATATTTATTGCCTCTGTTCACATTTTTCCAAAGTCTCCATAAGGCTAAGCTCAAGCATATCTGTTACAAGTCAAAATATTAATTCTGAACACAAACCACACTTGTAGAAAACATCTGCACTATGCTGTAGTTTCTTTATATCACAGTAATTCCCTCTCTTAATAGCTGATACAGCAATTGAGCTGCAGAGGTAGCTTTTGTTTATAGCAGATCACCATAAATCTGCACAAGAGATAAAAAATAATCTATGCCGAGCAAAATCAGGATTTCTATGACAAATCCTAACACAATGGCAAATCCTTCTGAACTGCATGTCTGTGGTTCCCTCAGCACAGTCTGTGTGAGCAGAGCCAAAAGCAAAGCTTCTCTCACCTGCTTTGTTTGCTCCTGTTTCCCACTTACAGCCTTAACCAAAACAATTCAGTCCCCCAGTCACAGTAACCTTGTTTTTCAGAAGAGAACTCTAAAAAGCTTGGGTGAATCTTAAAGGAGAATGCTGCACTCTCAAGACCTGCTGTTCCTGTTTTCTAGCCAAAAGATTACAATCTTCTACTATGAAGAAAAAGGAAATATTTTACTTCTTAGCTAGAATAAAAATTAGTGAGATCAACAATTTTTCAAGCTTCAAAACAATAGGATGGAGAAATTCTACTAAGATCCCAAAAGATGCAGTTCAAGACCATTAAAAAAGTCTCAAGGATAACTCTGAAACACCCTAAGTTATTAAAACTAAAATGTGAACTTGTGACACGTGACAAAATGTGTGTTCTCTACTGGACTAATACCAGCTAAGAAATCTGAACAGGAATTTCCCAAAAGGTATTTTCTTCTCAGTGCTGGATGACTTTGCACAGGCACCAAAGAAAAATGAGTGCTGAAAGCATGGACATGTCCAAGTCCTTCTGGTGTAGTCAGAATAAAACTACACCTCTAAAGCTGCATCGAGTTCTCCCTGTGTCTAAATGTCAGTCAAGGAAGAATTATTATTAGCTAAGAACAAGAGACTCATTCATTGTGGTCTCACATTTGATATTAATTTGTAAAGTCAACCAGCAATTTTTACATTGTTATTTTCTAAGCACTATGAAAGTCAAAACCTTTTTATTATTCCATCTCCAGAAGTGTTCAAAACCAGGCTGGATGGAGCTCTGAGCACCCTGGGATAGTGGAAGGTGTCCCTGCCCATGGCAGAGGGTGGAACAAGATGATTTTTGAGGTCCCTTCCAACCCAAAACCATTTTGGAATTCTGTGATTACAGCATCATTAAAGTATCTGTGCAGACAAGGTTTTTAGATTATCTCCTGATGGCTATGGAATTTTCATGGTTTAGCATTAAAACAGGACCAGAACAACTGAAAATGGTGGCTACTGAAGATCAACCTGATACTCCTACATGTATTTTTCCCCAAGAAATAAATAAACAAATAAGAGAAACCCAAGAATATATGCCCCCCCCAAGAGCCCCTACCCTTAAACCCCACATTTTCACAGGACTGAACGTGATTTCTTACCTTATTACAAGTTATTTTTCCCCTTCATTATAGAGTTTGTTATTTAATTTAATCTTTTAGACTTTTCTAATAAGCATGTCTGGTAAAATACCCATGTCAGAAGGAGAATCCTCTGTCACAATTATGCAAAAAAACTGAATAAAGATATATGACACTGTAGTTCCAGAAAATTTCCACAAACAAATACCATTAAAACCAACAACACTTAACAGAAGCAGATAAAATTCCTAATAAATGCATTCCCACTTCCCTGATTTTTCCTCCACTTCTTCATATTCACTCCCCCTCTTTTGGCTTCCCAGCTCAGTGAAGCTCCATGATCTACATGGATGTGTGAGCAAAAGTTTCCTTACATTTTGGAAAAATATGGCAAGAGGCTTTATTTTCACAGACATTAATACATTTCACTTCATCTTGCAAAGACCCAAGTTTGTTTCAAAGTGACAAAATCTATCAGCAGTGTGTTTTTTGAAGCTCACATTCATTGCTACTATTGGAAAGGGCTTGGCTATGAAATTTTTAGAAAGACAGTTTTTATCACAGGAATATGGAAAATCCTTATCCACAAAGAAAAACTAATTAAAAAAAAGGTTTAATTTTAACTGAAAATTAAAAATAACTTAGAAATTATTTTGCTTGTTATTTTTGTTTTGTGTGAGGTGCTATATATTATAGAATTCTTTATTATATATATTTATGTTTATTTATAGTATATAAATATTTATTATTAAAAAAATTACAGAAAAATATTCATTAAGTTTATATTACATAAAACCCCAGCAAACATAAAATAACACTAATATGATTTTCTAATTGTGCTACCATATCTAATTAGAAGAGGTAAGATCATTATAAACAAGCCATTAAGTACAATTTAGGAGCATCTCAGAAGCAGACAGATTTTAAATAAAATTTAAAAATAAATACCTTTAAAAGCAACCAAGTAGTGGATTATTTTATTTAAATCAGATCAGTTCCAACAGAAAACACTGTATAATTACAGAGTTTTTCATCAGGAGTTTAGGAATAACCCAGAGCTGTGCAGCCTTTTGAAGGGTAAGTGGTGCTGACAAGCAACACCTCAAAGCTCTCTGGAAGCTTCAACATTCCTGCCCTGCATCACATCAGTGAGCCCTCTGCAGCTCCATCCACTCAGAGGGACACAAAGGGGAGCCAGTTGTGTGAGTTATTAATAAATAATATGTCACATGTTTAATTCAGGAGGCTTTAAAGCCAAGGTCCCAATTGCAGACCTCTGCATGAAATCATCTGCAAGCACAGAATTAAGTATGTGCATAAATTTTCTTGACAGTGCAGGGCCTAAGGCAATGGGGAAAGGGGTGACAGCATTGTTAGTATTTCAGGACTACCCAAAATAAATGTGTTTAGACTGACAAATAAATCAATAATTAAAAAAAAAAAAGTGTATTTTAACAGAAGTTTAAAACTGAAAAAAAGCAACAAAGAACAAGTAATGTTATTACTAAATTATTCAAGGCCAAAACATTTCCCTGGTAAAATGTGAGCTATCTTAGGTATCAATTTGATAAATTTTTCTCAATCACTGGCTGTTTTTCTCATCACTGAAAACAGGAGATGGGCTGGGGCAGTTTTTGTATAAATGCAGCTGTGTATCAAAACAATCAAATGCTTGCTCTCAATCTATGTGAATCTAAAAGCTGCTCCCCTAGGCAAAACCCATTTCTGTGCAGTGCAAAAAGGCTTAATCTTAGAAACCTTTCAGTTTTAGAAATCTAAACCTGAACCACCTTAGGAATAGACATATAATAAACAAAACTGAAAAGCAGCTAAATAAGAGGAAACAAGGGTAAGGAGCTGCAGGCACTGGAAGGAGATCACTTACCTATATCCAGACATATGACCTCTTCCATCCATGTCATATCCCCCTCTACCTCCTCCCTGTGACCCGCCATATCCTCTATTATCTTCTCCATACCTGCTCTTTTCACGGCGATCATCTGGGAGAATGAGTCAAACCAAAGAGTCAATTGTAGTGCGAACTGCAGCGCGGTGAAAATTCACACCCTGCCATTCCCACCTCCTCCTCATTAACTCTGCCATTTACATCTGAGATGTATTAACTCCTAAATCTGACATGCTCTGTGCCAAAAAAAAAAAAAACAAACCCAAACCAAACTGCTCCATTATCTCCCTCGGCTTCCAGGGTCACTGAGTATATCAGAATGGAGAAAACACTCTGTAATTACACTCCATTTTCCAAACATTAAATACATCTTGTCTAAAATATACTTTCCACTGGATTTCCATACAGCCCTCCCAGCTTGCAAAAGACATCACTGAAGACAGAACAAGGATAAATAGAGTGGGTTGTGCTACTGGTGTGAAGTTAATGCAAAAAAAAAAGATTTCATCTTAAACTTCTCCTTCTATCTCACAATTCACCTACACAGCATAAAGCTGGAATGTGAAGTGCAAAAGCTCTTCATGACTGATCAAGACATGTCACCCTCATGCAGGAAGAGGGTTCAAAATAGCTTGGGAAAAAAATTCCATCTAGAATTTGCAGAACTCAGGGACAGAGACTCTGCAAGGCTGTTCTAACATACCTAAACACAACCATTTTGGGACCCCAAGAGATTTTAATCTCCCTATGTTAACAAATAAAATACCCCCCAAGAACATCAACACGGCAAAGAATCTAACCATTCATCAAATCAACTGCTTGCAGGAGGAAATCCAACCATTTCACAGAGCTTCTGCTCAACTTTATTAGCCAACACTGAATTCAAGCTGCGAATTTTACCTTGGCTGTTGTGGCTATAGCTTCCCTTCTGAGACTGGTAGGATTGCTGGGAGTGGCCATATGAGCTTTGGTGCTGGTTATAGCCTGACTTTTGGTCATAAGAGCTCTGGTGGCCATAGCCTGACTGCTGGTCATAGGAGCCCTGGTGGCCATAGCCCGACTGCTGGTCATAGGAGCTGGACTGCTGGTCATAAGAGTCTTGGTTTTGTCCATAGCTTGACTGCTGGTCGTAAGAGCTTTGGTGCTGACCATAGTTTGACTTTTGTTCGTAAGAGCCTCTTCCACTTAAAACAAACAGAATTGGAATTAATAGCTAAATGTTCAGAGAGCAGAGAGCAAATTAACAGCTGGGAATTTGTGATGTTGTTAAAATGTCCTCATAGCAGTTACCTCATTACAGAACTCAGGAGCATTGCTCCTCTCACATGTCCCAGTCCAACAGTTGCTTTCCCCCCTCTCCCCAGTAGCATCACTGGCTGGTGAGAGCCTGTGACCTGCTGAACACCAAATCCTTCCCTCTGGACCTGCAGGGCAGAGCCTCAGGGCTCATGCTGTATACTGCAGCTGAGACTTGCTGCCTGAAAAATCCCCAAATTTCGCTGCCACTGAATTGCAACCTCTCTTCTTCTGGGCATTCTACAATTAACCAAGAATTTTTCTAACTGTTCTGGTGGCCTGTAACATACCTGTGGTTCTTCTCACTTCAGTGCCATCTACACTATCCCAGCAACCCCCATCAGAAACACTGACCAGTATCACACCCAGGATACTCCAACACAAATCCAAGAGGGAGTCATAAATCTTTTTTAAGATTTAAGATTAGTAACTTTACAACAACCACAAGGGAATCTCACCCACACCACACTTGCTAAACTACCTCAGCATCTGAAGTAGAAACTAAAGTATTTTGAAAATCTAGATATATATGAGGGAATAGTTCTCTTAGCCTTTCATGGCAAGGCATAATATAGATTTAGGAGAAAAAAATTGCATTCAGGGAACACTGGCTGTTACTCATCCTTTGTTTCCCCCAGGTACTTAGTTGTGCCTTAGCTGTCTTATTTTTTCAGTAACTGAAAAGAATCTCTGACTTCTGCCACCCTTTCTTCTCTTCTCCCTCCCTGCTTCTACCCTTTTCCAAAAGATGAGGCACTAGATCTGCCACTCTCCAGTCTCTGGCAATCTTAATCACTAGTCAAGTATCTCAGAAAAAAGGAAAAAAAAAAATACAAGAGCCTCCAGAAAGTTTCCACCAGCTTTTCAAAGCACTTTCAGATCCAGTGCATTGGGTCTAAACCAATCCCAAAATATCTCATCTGTGTAAATACCATTTAATCTGCTCTCCCCCACTTCTAGCCTAGATCTCAGCTTTAACCTCGTTAATCCCAGTGGTAAACAGCTTGTGAAGATTTTTGTTATTATCTTCACTTCAGAAAAGTCAGCTCTGCTTTAGCCTTTGTACCTTTACCAACAAAGGAAGCATTTTTGAAAGCATCCACTATTTGCTGCCTTCCCTTCCCTAGGATGTGACAGCTACAGTTTTGTGGCCACCCTCTTTCAAAGCTGCTATCATTTAATTTCCAAGTTTCTCCTTATTTGTTACAACCTTACATTGAGAAGTTTCCCTTCAAGGTCTTTTCCTCATTTTCTAGATCACAACTTGTTGGAGAACCTGTGTGCTGCATTTTTATTCTACTGGACATCTACAGAGTTAAAAACTACATTATTACCTCTGTACAGCTCTAATAAACACTCAGAAAACAAAGCAAAACAGAACTTAATTGTGCACCTGCCTTTGCTATGGAAGCAAAAATGACATCTTAGAGAAAGCACCTACTGCTGTCAGATTAAGTTTTTTTTAGTATTAAAATGTTTTATAATAAGAACTACAAAACCAGAAACCAAGTAGACGTTTGCCCAAGTCCAGATTGTTTTATCACCTTGCAAAAAATACAAAACCATTTGGACCTTGGACACAAGAATGAGGTTTAGTACTCAAGAGAGTATTTAAAAGAGGTCACATGATCCTCAGTAAAGCTCTAACACAAGCAGTAACCTCGGGGTGGAGGCACAAAGCCTGTAAAGTAGACAGTGAAGGTATTCTAGCATTAAGTGGCCTTTGAAGTCATTCTGGGAAGTTAGCTTGTATTTCCCAACTTGCTTTCAAAGTTGTACCATTAATCCTCCTGAATCTCAATCCAATGCAACATCACAAGTAAAATACATTTACAGTAGCAAAGTGCAGCATGCATGTGCACATTTAATTTCCTGATGAGGATATAAACCCACCATGTTCTGAGAACTCTACTTAGTTGGAAAACCAAAACATAGTTCTTAAATGACATTTTTGAATCCTTTCTCTTTCAAGAAAAGGCATTCTGACCCAGACAAGCAGCCTGCAATCTGAGAGCAGCTGAGAGCTACTTGCTCAGAGCTTATCTGAAGTTAATAAAAGAGCACTGTAAATTTATACAAAAGAATGTGATTGGAGAGGGATTTGATAGGTCTTTCTCCTAATCAAAACACTCTGCCAAGTCCATTCTTCATTGTAGGCACGATTCAAAGACTTTCTAAAGTGTATGTCCCCATACAGCTTGATTTCAAAACAACTTCACCCATCCTTCTTACAGAAAGAAATATTCTTCCTGTACCTCCTGCCCTTTCAGACACTAAAAATGTTTCAAGGATGTGGATCTCCAAATATTTGTCTTTTTCTCTGCAATGTTAGCAAGAAATATGTTATAGCTCTAGTTGTACAACTACTAGACAATACTTTAAGAATATACTGGTAAACTCAGCTTCCTTACCCTCTGGATGACCCTTTCTGCTGCCCCTGGCTGCCATAGGACTGCTGGTTGTATGAGCTCTGATTCTGATTTTCATAATTGGATTCATCATCGTATCCCTGGGAATCTTGTCCATAACCTGGAAATGGAGGAAGAAAATCTTTAGTCAATATTCACCTTTTAAATCCTGCCAATGAATGTAACAAGCTAGCCAAACCTGATTGATTTTGTCCATAGTTCCCATGATAGCTTCCATAGTTCTGTCCATAGGAGGAATTGTCTCCACTCTGCCCATAACCAGAATATCCCTGTAATTTCAAGAATGTACTCAAATGAGTGTCACTTCCACAGCAGTAAATTACAGTTTGCCTTGGCTAGACACAACTGCAAACATCAAGCACAGCTGAGATTGGAATTCCTCCTGGCCCAGGCACAATTATTTTCACTCAAGGAACATCTGCTTTGAAAGCCACAATGTTTTTTTTCAACATACCTGTCCTTGTCCATAATTCTGACTGCTCTGATTGCCATAGGACGAGTAGCTGGAAGAGAAAAATGCATTTAGGAAATGCTCAGAGTGCCCTCCACACAGGTTGGAAAGTAAAGGTATTTTTGGTATTTCCAAGTTTCTCCTCATTCCAAAACAGGTGTTTAATCAAAGTACTGCAGTTCCAGGCATACTAAAACTGCATCAATGAACTAATGGTTGACTGTCAGAAACCAGAAGAGCTTATTTTAATTTCTGCTGTGTTTCAAATATAAATTTTAAGTACATGAAACCTGGCTTTGCTGTAATTTTATATTACACTTACTCATTATTCTGCCACTTTAAGCCTTCATGAACTGACAGAAGCAGCACGTGCTGAAACTCATCACACTCAGACACAAACCCAAACTCAGGCAGTGCTACATGCACAAAACCTCATGATCCTCATTAGCACAGGCAGAATTAGACCTGATTCTTTATACTTCCATAAAAACACTTGTCTCACTGATTAAAACATGCCCTGCAGCCTTGGGCCATGTAACAAATATCATAACCTCTGGTTAAAATCTCAGTGAACAGCTTAAGGCAGTCACATGAGGAGTATTTCTCTGTATTCATGTCATTTCAAAGGTTCTTACTATTACAAGATGTTATTTCAATTTATATTGCATGGTTATTGTCTTCTTTTCAGGAATACAGACTGATTTCTCTTGTTTTAGAAGACATCTTGAGAAAGGCCCAGGTGCAAGCCTTCTTCCTCCTTCATTCCAAAACCCTATCAATACTCTATCCTGAACAATCAGTCACCATGCTGGGAATACTAAATGGTCTTTTAGTTTGCAGATGTAATTGCTAGCAGCAGAACAAAAATCCTCACATACCTCTGCTGGCCCCCAGACTGACTGTAACTTCCAGAATCTAGAAAAAGAAATAAGTCACGTTGAGAATTTCCAGTGAACATTTTAGTCTCTATGTATTAGAGGAGAAATTTTGGGGAGAGGGAGAAAGGTTCAAGCACACTGGATATTACAGCTACTACCCCTGCAGAATGAAGCTTTCTCTTTATTAACAAAGGAGAAAATATTAAGACTGGAATGACAGCAGCACAGGGTGTGGGGGACACAACACACTCAGAAATATCCCTTTTGAAGGATCTGAGTTCTGTTTTCAAGGAGTCTTTTCAAATAACCAGAACTGTACAACCCCTCTAATGGCTATCGAGTGCAGTGCCATCATCAATGAGCAGAATGCAGCAGCTTAATTAATCAAGCAAAACTAAGTAGGTCAGTGCAGCTGAACCCCTTTTTGGGATGCTCTGCTGAGCTAAAGGGGACAAACACAAGCAGAATGGGAGATAAAAATCAGGGATGGAGGAGCCACTTCCCTTTGCTCACACTGCAAGGGGAAAAACCCAGCTGAGAGCTCAGCAGCACGTGACAGCTGCAGCACACAGAACACACACACACACACACTGCTCCATCAGCCTCACATCCATCCCAGCCCCAGCTCTGCAGAGGTTCCTCACACCCCACTCTGCTCCCTGCACTGCTCAGGTTTCACCCATCTCACTTCCCAGGCAGGAGCCTCAAACTGCTCGAAATCCCCACCTTCCTGTCAAAACCCAAACGTTCTGGATAAGCCCTGCAATTTTTCTCTTCGATCACTCCAAAAATTTGTATATAAACACTCTCGTGCCATGGTGTAATAAAATCTATCAGGAACTTCTCACCCCCAATTTCGCCCTTTCCCCCACATTCCCTCTCCAGCCTCTATCCCCAGAAGTGCCTGAAACGCTGACAATGAGAATTAATTACAAGGCAGGGTAAATGTCATAAATGACTGCAACCATTTTCCAATCAAAGCGCTCATCAGATTGCTGAATCTGCTCATTACACCTCCCTCAGCAGGTCATAAATCCAACCCTGCCAGCACTTACACAGACACTTAACCAGAGCTTTGATGAGGGCATCACCTGAGGTGATGGATGAGATATCACCCCAGATACTCAGACACAAAGCACCATTTTTAATGGTGAAGTATCTCCTCAAAACAACACAAAGTATCAAATGGCATATTCTGCAACAGAAACGTTTACCAAATGCTAACAGGAGATTAAAGGTTAAATTTCACATGTCCTATATAAAGCAGTTTCATTTAGATGTGAATTTCTCTTCCTTTTGCACTGCTACACAAATATTTCATTGCTTTATCATATTAAAAAGCAATTAAAGACTCAATGTAGAGGTGCAATTCAAGTTTGTTTTTAAGGGGTAAGCCTAAAAACTTCCATTTAAAAGCTTCCATTTAAATGATCACAAAGATTACTGTTAAATAGGAAACCACATGGTGAAACATGGTTGTGCTTTAACTCTAATATTTATATGCCATTAATGCTGCTAATTAAAGAATATTAATGGTTGTATCAGAAAATTCTTGAGTAAGGATGTAACTAGCTATAAATTTAAGAACTGCACTTAATCTCCTTAGCTTCTCCTTAACAAACTTCCACTGAACCACAACATTTTGGGAAAAAAATTGAAAGCAACCAGATAAGGAGCCTGTAAAATATGAAAACATGCAATCAGAGGAATTTCCTTTATTTATACATTTTTTCTACATCCTCTGCTGGACCTCTTACAGCCTTCTGATCGATTTATTCTCGTGGGCTCAATGGGGACAAGAGTCTGTAAGGATTTTTGGAAATAACAGTTTATTCTGGAAATACTTAGGAGTTTTTTGAGTGTTTTTTTTTTTAATGTTTAAAAAGTCCACGGAGAAAGATTAATGTTGTTGATGAAGTGGGACATAGCAGCCTAACCACCTTGCACTACTCAGAGGGTTTATTCCTCTCAAGATAGAACAATCTGCTGTGTACATTTGAAAACTGAGGTTCTCTTATGAAGTAATTCATATAAAGAAGCAACATTGCCTCTTAGTATCCTCCAAAGAAAAAGAACCTCATGTTTGAACATCACTAAAAACAGAGGAGACACTCAGGTGGCTTGACTGGTCAGCAGCTGAGAGATGGGGGGAAAGTGGGTGTAGTTTACTGCCAAGCTTTACTCATTTTGTAGAAAAAATTCATGATTTGGACTCATTTTAGTACCTTTGGACACCTTTCCTTTCCCTGGTTCATAACTGCTCCTTGACTGAAGGGATTCCTTCACCAGCCCTTGCTTTGTTTGTATTGTCTCTCACTCACACCGGCAGCAGGAGACAACGCCAAAATGGCTCGACCACAACAAAACAAAGCTCCACAAAGCAAGGGCAGCCCTAGAACTCCTCCTCCCACTCTGGGACGCACACCTATCCAAGGCTTCACAGGGGCAGCACTGCCGGGGGACCCAGCCATCAAAGGGGATGAAGAAGCAGCACACTGTGCTCGGAGCGGCCCCAGGAGAGGCTGGGCTCTGTCAGGTCACCCAGGAGAGCCGATCCTGCTTCTGTGCTCAGCTAAAGCCCCCGCTGGAAAACAATCCCAGCCAGGGTGTTTAAACCCACAGCAGGGGGTGTGAAGACCTCCCCACATCACCGCGTGTGACTGCAGAGCAGACAGCACGTAGTGGGACACAAAGGTGGCTCCGTGCTGCGGGGTGGGGAGGGCATTTCCCATGGTAAAGAGGGGCAAGAGCCAAGGGAGGGGGTGCCTGCATTCCATAGGGGGTGCTGATCCAAAGAGAGAGCACACAGACCATGCTATGGAAAGGGGCACGACCCAAAGATGATCCACATCTCACACTGGGATGGGGTGTGGGGGAGGAACCACAACCCAAAGTCGGGGTCCACACAGAGGAAGGGCTGTGACCCAAAAGTGGGGAGCTTCCGTCTCACACCGGGGGGAAGGGAACACAACCCAAAAGTGCGGGACCCTACAGTGAGGGGCATGAACCAAAATGAAATCCAGACCTCACACTGGGGGGCTGTGGGGGGCCTAAACCCCGAAAGGAGGGGGCTGCACCCCACGCCCCATCCGAGCACAAGACCCCGAAGGGACCCTGCCCCCACGGCCCCCCCCGACTGCGACACGGGTGGGGGGCGCGCCCGCCAGGCCCCGCCCCCGCGCCTAAAGGGGCGTGACCCGAGCGGCTCGCGCAGCGGGGCTCCCCGGGGAGGGGGCGTGGCCTCGGCCGAAGGGGGGCGTGCCCACGGGGGGCCACCGGCGGGGGCGTGGCTCCCCTCCCCCTCACCGAGCGCAGGGGGTGGCGGGGGGAGGGGGGGGCGTGAGGGAAAAAGCGGGCGCGTCCCCCGCAACATGGCCGCGGCCTTTCCCACATGCGCCACATGGCGCTCGCGCCGCCCGCCCTCCCGCGCCCCACCGCGCCCGCGCTCGGCGGCGGGAAACGGAGCCGCCGCTGCCCGCCGAGCCCGGCGGGGCTGGCGGCACCTACCCGAAGCCATGGCGGCGGCGCTGAGGGGCGGAGGGAGCGGAAGGAGCGCAGGGACCGACCCGCCCGCCGCGCCGGCCGCGCGCACACTGAGGCACCCGCAGCTCGCGCGGACTGCGGGGCCGGGCGGCCAATCAGCGCGCGCGGCGCCTACCACTCGCCGGGGAAGCGGGGGGGGGGGCAGGGGAGGTGAGCAGGGCCGTGCCAAGGTACAGCGGGCGCGGGGGGGGGTTGTACCAAGGGGAGGGGGCGCGAAGCTGTGCGGGCACAGCGGGGATCGCGTCAAAGGATTAAATTAATTTAATTAATAAGCGTGCAGAGCATGGCCAGGGTGCGCAGAGGGAAATGGGGGAGTTGCACGCCCGGCTTTCTGCACCAGCAGCCCCCCTGTTCCCCTCAGTACCCCCATTCGTGCATCACCGTTTGTAGCAGATGCTAAATGGAGTTAGAGAAAACATCCAAAATCTGGGTCCTAAAGAAAAAATAAGAGAGGTTTGTTGGCGTTTCTGAGTATCCTAAAAAGCCAAATATCATCTTGGAGAATGGTTTTCCAAAGAAGGGGAGGGGGTCATGATCTTGGGAGCCACTTCTGTGAAACGTGAGGGTTTGCTTCAGAGAGGAGAAGAGTGATGAACTGAGAAGACAGCAAAAGCAACGTTGATTATTTAATCCCATTATTTTTAGAAGTTGTATTTCTTGTTTCACATCAAACTACCTTCTTCTGAGAGTTGGGAAGTTAGGAGTTGCACCTTTCTGTCTAGGGACAGTCTGCACATGCACCCAGAGAACAGTGAGGTTTTACCCTGGTTTTTTGTTTTTGTTTTTGTGGGGTTTTTTTGTTTGTTTGGGGTTTGTTTTGTTTTGTTTTGTTTTTAATTTTAAAGGCACTGAAGAGCTTTCTCTGATTTCAGCTGAATGATTTGAGCAGATTTGCAGAGAAGTTGGGCTGTTTCTTTCCCCCCTGGGCGTAGCAGCAGGAGGCAAATCCCACTGCCACAGCCGAAAATAAGTTTCTGCAAAACAAGCAGTGACTGGAATGATTAATTAAAGAAAAAAAAAAAAGAAAAAAAAAAAAAAAAGAGAGAGAGAAAAGGAAAAGAAAAAAAAGAGAGGAGTTGAGCTCCCTGCCTGTCTTTTGGCTTCTCCTTGAGAAATTTCATCTCCTTTAGCCACGATGTCCTTTACTTTCTGTGACTTTCTGTCCTGAGCCTTTCTGTGACAACCTGGGAGCTCACAAGGGCTGCCCGTGCCACGTTGGGATTAGGGCAGATCCCAAACAATGCTCCCTAGCCAGGGGATGTGGGGGGTCTTTTGCTCTGAGCAGAGCCTCTCGGTGTTTGTGCATTCCTCAGGGACTGAAGGCCTCTCATAGATGGAAAATGGAATTAATTCAGAGAGAGTTTCAGGCTTGTGTGTCTGTCTGCCTGCTGACAGATCTGTGCTATGGTCCCAACCAAAAACTTCCAAGCTGAGATGTGGGAAAAACCTCAACCCTTCAACCCTCTGCTCTTTCCCCTTGGCTAGAAATGATCCCAGCTGCTTCAAATCCTTCTCCACATAGCAAAATCAGAGGTGCTGTGGGAAGGTGGGGTTTTTTCTGATCCTTCCCCCTGAATGAGATCTCACAGGGTGGTGCCCTCTAAGGGCCCTTCCAATCCAAACCCCTCTGGGATTCCGTGAGGCAGCAGCCAGGCTGGGTAGGCACACAGCAGAGTTCACAGGATCACTGAGGGTGAGAAGTGACCTCTGCAGATCATCCTGTCCAAACCCCCTGCCAAGGCAGGGCCACCTGGAGCAGGTGACACAGGGACACGTCCGGGTGGGAGGCACAGTTCTCTCCTTTTGTGCAAATACACTCTTTTCCTACTGCAATATCCACAGCTACATCCCCAGCTACAAGCTCAAGAGCAGGTGCAACTGTGGTTAGTGCTAGGTGTGTATGAAGCTAGCCAATGGTCATGATCACAGGGCTGAAGGAACCAGATGAAGTTCTCCCTGCTTCATCACCTCCTTACATCCATGACACCTGCAAGAAGTTTGGTATTTTCATTTTTGAGCTGCCACTTCCTCTCCTAGACCTGACCAGAACTGGCCAAGGGATGAAGCCAATATCCTGGGGCATTGAAGGCAGACAGTGCCCATAACACAAACCTCACACAGGTTTTTGGTGTGGACACAGCAGGAGCAGCTGTGGTGTGGAAGCTCCTCTCCGCCTCCACACCTGCAAGGAAACACTCAGCCCTCCATGTCCAGTTCTGGGGCCCTCAGTTCAGGAAGGGCACTGAGGGGTGGGAGCATGTCCAGAGAAGGGAACAGAGCTGGGGGACAGTCAGGAACACCAGGAGTGCCTGAGGGAGCTGGGAGGGCTCAGCATGGAGAAGAGGAGGCTCAGAGGGGACCTTCTTGTGCTCTGCAATCGCCTTACAGGAGGCTGTAGCCCAGTGGGGGCTGGGCTCTGCTCCAGGGGCCAGGGTGAGAGGACAGAGCCTTAAGCTGCATCACGGCAGGTTTGGGCTGAGCACGAGGAGGAATTCCTTCACAGAAAGGGTGACTGGGCATTGGGAGGGGCTGCCCAGGGTGGTGGTGGAGTGCCCATCCCTGGAGGTGTTTACAGAGTGTAGAAATCGTGGTGTTGTGGAGTCCGAGGAGAGAGGTACCCGGAGACCCCAGCACTCTTAGAACACTCTTAGTGGTTTTATTGGATGTGGGAGAGCAGCCTAACCAGGGGAAGGGAACAGCAGCAGGAAAAGTCTAAAGGCACCGGGATCCAGGGGAGCGGGAGAGCCAATTTACCTGTTACATTCCATTTTAACCCTTTCTAGCATGAATATTCTAATTAGCACCAACCAATCACCTCAGGATACAAAACCTACAGAATTTACATACAGCCTATGGGGACTACCATATTACCATACTAATTTACATATTAAGAACCTGAAAAAACCACCTTTTCTTTTGATACCGGAGAAGGTCCAACCCCCTTTTTTTTCGCGGAGTGGAATGCACAGGTGATTCAATCACCGTCTGCCTGCTTAACATTCTATAGTTCAAATCTTGCTTTCAATTCTATATCTCTCACAGGTTTTACACCCTTAAAATCTTTTGCTAATAAATCATCTCTGCAGGGGCTTCCTGCTTCATCCTTTCCAACAACGGAGGAACTGAATGTGGCACACAGGGCTCTGGTCTGATTGAGCTGGTGGTGTTCATCGGGCACGGGTTGGACTCGATGATGGCACAGATCTTTTCCAGCCCGGTTGCCGCTCTGGTTCCCAGCAGCCAGACCCCGCATCTCGGGGCAGTAGTGGCCGCACGGCTCTAGATGGGCCTCCACAGGCTGGGGCGGGCCCGTGTGCGAACACCCGGCCCTGGGCGGGCTCCCAGCGAGACCTCACACCTCTCTCTGCGATATTTTCTCCTTCTGAGCAGGGAAAAGACAACAATAATTAAATCAAAATTCAAAGGGGGGGGGGGGGGGGAGAGAGAGCGCGCGCGCGCTAACCCCCCCGTCTCTATGGCAACGACCCCGCGGCGCCTCCCGTTGCCATGGTAACGGGCAGGCCTTCCGCCGGCGGCCGGAAGCGGCGGGCGCGCGGGGCAGCAATGGCGGCGCCCTCGGCCCCGCCGGCCGCCGCCGCCCTCACGGTGCTGCTGTCGCTCGGCGCCTCCGCGCCGGGGCTGCTGCGGGGGGTCCCCGCCGCCGCGCTGCGCCCCGCAACCCTGCAGGACGGGGAAGGTGAGCAGGGCCGCCGGCGAGCGCAGCCGCCGCCTCCTTGGTCCCTCCGGCCACCCCATTCCGCGCCTTCCCCGAATCCCGGCGGAGCCTTTGTGTGCCCTCTCTCCGAGCCTTCCCCAAATCCCAGCGGAGCCGTTGTGTCCCCTTTTCCCGGACTTCTCCTTGTCCTGCCCTGGCCCCCGCGGTGCCCTCCCAGCCCCCGTTTCTGTGCGTTTCCTCAAGCCCGTCTCCGAGTCCCCTCCTCCCCCCCGTGCCCCTTTTCTTCCCGCTTTCCACGCGCTTCCCCCAACCTGCCCCGAGCCCGCTGGGCACCCATTTCAGTCCCTGGACATCAGGCTGCTGCCCCACACCCTCATCTCTGTCCTTTCACAGTAAGCCCAATGAGTAACGCTACCAGGAGCTTGAGGGATTTGTGTTTCTCAGTCCCTGTGGTATTCCCAGAATGATTTTTATCACATTTTACACTCCCCTGTTCCAGCTTACCCTGGATTCCACCATCTCCTCACCCGTCTCCAGGGGTTGCACTGCCTGGTTTTGTTTCTCTCTGGTGTTTTTGTGGCTGTGGGACTGAGGTTGATGGGAGGGAGGTGCACAAGTCTCTCTCAATCCTCGCTGTGTGCTTAGAACACTTAAACAGGGGCCTAGAAGCACTTCTGAGGTGTGATAACCTCCAGACGTTTTTGGGGATGAAAATCAGCCTTCCAGCAATTCAAGGAGTGTTTATCTGCTTGCCAAAAACGTCAGTACTGTAGCAGTTATTTTTATGCCTCGTGCCTTCTGTTTTAATGAGACTGAGATTTACTGCAGCTGCTGTTGCTTTTTTCCAGGCAGCTCCCCAGCAAGCAGCAAGAGCCAGCCCATATCTTTGTGGCACCCAAGACAGCACTTGTTTTCACCCTCTCTGGTTATTTCTGCCTGGTTTGAAAGGCCTCAGGTTCCTTCTCTTCCACACCAGGATGGAAATGAAAGCTGTTAATTAATCCTGTGGGCTCACTCTCCCTCTGCTCCAGCCTGTAATTGTTTTACAGCAACCCCAGTGCAGCCCTGGTTGGTGCCTGAGATGTTTGGGTTTATCTGAAACTCCCAGAGAGTTTTCTGTCAACAAGAGACAGGTTTTTGTCACTGTGACCTTTGTTTACATCCCTTTCCCTAGGAGGGACTTCTTCTTGATGTCCCTCTGGTCTGACCAATGTGGTTGAAGAAGTTTGTCTTTCTTCCACCCCTTGGGTTGTTCTTTGTAAAACAGCATAAAAGGGAAGAAATTCCCAGGTAATAAACAGAGTCACTGTCAGCCTTCTGGAGTTGGAATCTGTTGCTGTAGAGCACGAAAGGAGGACACAGACTCACAGAAGGCTGAAGATTCAGAATCTGGCTTTATTATCAAAAACCTGCCTTTTATACATTTTCACAACCAGCCCACCTAAGAGGTGGGATCCTTGGGCCCATTGGTCACACCAAGGGGCCATCAAAGAAATTCCCTCCTCTGGGAAAGAATGTAGAAAAAGAAGATAATTTACTTGTTTACAACAAGAGTCTCTGAGAAAAGAATTTCCTGAGATCAAAACAGGTCAGGCACAAACCGTGGCTACAGGAATCTGTGTGGTTGTGACCTCGAACAGCCTCACCCCAGTGCAGCCTGTGCCTGCCTGAGGTGCTGCTGTGCTCAGTTCACAGGTTGCTCACCCACATCTTCATCTACGAGGACCTGGCCTCCCTGGCCTGCGGTGCTGTCGTCATCTGGTATTTTGCTGGCAGCTTCGAGAGGAACGTGGGCACGGCCAAGCACTGCGCCCTCACTGCTGCCTTCTCCCTGCTCTCTGCCCTGCTCTACCTGCTCCTGCAGCCCCTGGTCTCCAGGCTGCTGCCGGTGGGAGAGGCCAGAGGCTTCCTGCCCGTGGCCTTTGCCATGCTGGGGGTCTCCAGCACCCGCTCACGCATGAGGAGGGCGGTGCTCTGTGGCTGCAGGGTTCCTGTGGCGCTGCTGCCGTGGCTCGGGCTCTGCCCGGCCTGGTTTGTGCCCCACTCCTCCCTCCTGGGGAACCTCTCTGGGCTCCTGGTGGGGAAAGCCTGTATCCTTTCTGAGTGGGGAGGGCTGGGCCAGAGAGGGATCGTGCTGGGGAGGGAGTGCTGTGCTTGTCACTGCTGAGGTGCCCTGGCTTTTCCTGGTGCTGTGCTTGTCCCTGCTGAGGTGCCCTGGCTTTTCCTGGTGCTGTGCTTGTCATTGCTGAGGTGCACTGGCTTTTCCTGGTGCTGTGCTTGTCATTGCTGAGGTGCACTGGCCTTTCCTGGTGCTGTGCTTGTCATTGCTGAGGTGCTCTTCCTTTTCCTGGTGCTGTGCTTCTCCTTGCTGAGGTGCTCTGGCTTTTCCTGGTGCTGTGCTCCTTGCTGAGGTGCACTGGCCTTTCCTGGTGCTGTGCTTGTCATTGCTGAGGTGCTCTGGCCTTTCCTGGTGCTGTGCTTGTCATTGCTGAGGTGCTCTGGCTTTTCCTGGTGCTGTGCTTCTCCCTGCTGAGGTGCTCTTCCTTTTCCTGGTGCTGTGCTTGCCATTGCTGAGGTGCACTGGCTTTTCCTGGTGCTGTGCTTCTCCCTGCTGAGGTGCTCTGGCTTTTCCTGGTGCTGTGCTTCTCCTTGCTGAGGTGCACTGGCCTTTCCTGGTGCTGTGCTTGTCATTGCTGAGGTGCTCTGGCCTTTCCTGGTGCTGTGCTTGTCCTTGCTGAGGTGCACTGGCTTTTCCTGCTGCTGTGCTTGTCATTGCTGAGGTGCTCTGGCTTTTCCTGGTGCTGTGCTTGCCATTGCTGAGGTGCTCTGGCTTTTCCTGGTGCTGTGCTTGTCCTTGCTGAGGTGCACTGGCTTTTCCTGGTGCTGTGCTCCTTGCTGAGGTGCACTGGCTTTTCCTGGTGCTGTGCTTGTCATTGCTGAGGTGCACTGGCTTTTCCTGGTGCTGTGCTTGTCCTTGCTGAGGTGCACTGGCTTTTCCTGGTGCTGTGCTCCTTGCTGAGGTGCACTGGCTTTTCCTGGTGCTGTGCTTGTCATTGCTGAGGTGCACTGGCTTTTCCTGGTGCTGTGCTTGTCATTGCTGAGGTGCTCTGGCTTTTCCTGGTGCTGTGCTTGTCATTGCTGAGGTGCTCTGGCTTTTCCTGGTGCTGTGCTTCTCCTTGCTGAGGTGCTCTTCCTTTTCCTGGTGCTGTGGTTGCCATTGCTGAGGTGCACTGGCTTTTCCTGGTGCTGTGCTTGTCCTTGCTGAGGTGCACTGGCTTTTCCTGGTGCTGTGCTCCTCCTTGCTGAGGTGCACTGGCTTTTCCTGGCACCTCTCACTGCTGAGGTGCACTGGCTTTTCCAGGACTCCTGCTCTGCCCTAAACCCTCCCTGGCTTTGCTCCTGCTCATCCCATCCCGTTGTGCATTTGTGTTTCCTCTCACTCTGCCCCTTCCCAGTGCATGCAGAGGACGTGGAGCTGAGGGGGGCTGTGGTCTCTGAGGGTGGTGCTGGGTGGAACTGGGAGAATTCTCCAGAGAAAGTGTGGACAGAGGGGGCTCTGTGTGGCTGTGTCAGAAATGAGTGTGTTTTGTCCTCAGCTCTCCTTAACAAGCTCCTGACTCCAGATGGCCTTGGCTACTGTTTCTGCTTGGATTTTCCAGAGTCCTTGGGCTCTAAGCTGGACCGGGTGTTCCCTTTCACTCTGCTGAGGAGGATACCAGGGCTGAGATACATCCCAGGGTCCTCAGCAGAGAGAAGAGCCTCTGAAAACAGCAGGTAAGTACAGGAGTTCCTGTGGAGCATCTTGCAGGGGAGTTCTGAGGGGTGAGTAGAGGCCTTCAGTTGTCTCTAGAAGCTGCCCTGTGCCTCTCCTGTTCACATCGTGGGTGTCACAGGGAGCAGAGTCACCCACTGATGTTGCACTGGTGACACTAATGTGACTAATGAATTACCACACATTAACTCAGCCAGGTCTGTAGTGAAAGCTAAATGGAGGTTAAAGATCTCTCCTTGGCTGCAAGGGCAGCGTGTACACATGGGAATATTGCAGCTCTGGCTGACAGGGAAGCTCAGTTGTGTAACTCTGGCCCAGCATTAGGCAGTTGTTCCTGACTATATGGCTCCCTGGGGCATGATCCTTATCTTTATTTGCCCCACCTCTCCTGCCAGGAATGCTGTGAAGTGAGTTTTGTCCAAACCTACTTAGGACCAGAGCATTTGTAAGTTAAGGATGGCACTTACAAAGTTCAGTGCAGAACTTTGGGTCTCTTTTAACCTTTCAGCAGGTTTTCAGTGTCAAGGCAATGTTGCTTTACAGAAAAGAAACATTGGGGCCCACAGCTGAGGTGCAGGAAAGGTTTTAAGTTTAACACAAACCATGAGAATTCACTTGCACTCTAAAAAGCTTGTAAATGTAGGTCAAATATTTACTTATTCTAAGGTGTCCTTTCAGTTTCACAGAGGAAAAATAGTTTCTTATTCAGGGTTAAATTCCATGTATTGTTTAAGCCATCAGCTCGCTGTAAAGTTTTATTTGAAGTGGAAGCATTCCCAGGTGTTTGCACTGCCCTCACCCATGGGAAACCATAAAAGCAACCCTTGCCTGCAGCAGGAGTGTCCCCCAGGTCCATCAGGAAACTCAAAATCTGTGAGTGCTTGCAGGGGAGGCCAGACAGAGCCAGAATTTGTGTTTTCCCTCTCTCCCTCCTGTGAAATGCAGCTTTTGGGAGGAGAGGGAGCCTGTGTCAGCACCAGTGCCATCCTGCTGTGCACAGCCTCGGTGTCTGAGCCTGCCTCCTTTGGTGAGGTGACACAGACTGTTGTGACACAAAGGTATTTACATGAGCATTTGACTATCAAGCAGGGCGTGGGAAGGTGTTTCTAGGATGCTTCCACTGCTGCAGCTGAATTTGCATGTCTGTGTCTTAGATACATCTTCTGTAAGTGCTTCTGCAGTTTAATTTTTATTATTTTGATCCTTATTTCCAAGCAAGAGCTCCTAATAGTTAAGGATTTGTTTTCATTTAAATTTTCATAAGATTCAGGCATTAAATTGCTGCAAGACAGGAGATATTTCTTTGAAGTCCAGGCCTTGGCATCAAGTTTGTGTCCATTAAAAAAAAAAATCCAAACTTAAACCCATGCCTCAAATAATTCAAGAAGTCTCTAAGCCTGAAAACCCCAGCATGAGCCAGCCTCTTCTTCCTGCTGGGAACTTGGCACTCATGGCTTCATGAATATTGCCTGGATTCTCAGCTCTCATCCTCATGTTGTGCGTGGGCTGAGCAGCACTCCTGAAGTCCCAGAGGCTCAGGCTTCCAGGCTGCCTGCCTCTCTCCTGATAGGTTTTGGCAGGATGAGTCATGCCTTCTGCTGGCAAGCACTTCCTAGCCCTTGCTTCTGAATGATTAATTTTATTTCTAACTCTCTCTTTTATTTCTAACTCTTTCCTCATTCCTTTTTTTTTTTTTTTTTTCCCATCCATACTCTGGGCTCTTCCTCGCACCAAAGGCCTTTGTGTTTTCTTGGTAAATAACACTTGGCAACTGGAACTTCTCCTGATTAAGGACTTGGCAGATGTGTCACTCACAGGGCAGGGAGGATCTGCACAGGGATCTCAAAACACGTTGCAGTTTGGCTTTGTGTATTCCTTGCACAAAGAGTCTGGGGTCAAGAGCCACGCTGGTTCAGTGGGTGTGGACTCCGAGTGGGTTGGGGTGGGAACAGCTGTCCTGGGAGGCCACCAAACCCATTTTTTTACTCAAGCTCTGCTTCTAAAAAGAGCTTCTGTTGTAGTGAGTCCCTCTGATGGATTGCAGTGACCTCCCTGAGCACTGGTCAGGAGGAAATCTGCCCCCAGGGCACTTTCAGCGCTAATTAGGCAATGTCAGTTCTGAGCACAGTGTAACCTTCTGTTTTCTTCCTGCCCAGGATTAACCCCGTGCCTGGCACTTACCCCACCCAGAGCTACCACTGCCCTCCGCCTGCGGCTCTTCCTGCCCAGCCCGGTGCTCCGGGGAGCCAGGCCTTTCATCACAGCCACGCTCTGGGACACCAGGGACCTCAGCAGGGCCCTGCAGCAGCACACAGCCTCCCTGCTCCCCACTGCCAGGCCAGAGGTGCCTTTGGAGAGTGTCCTGGGCAGGCCCACCCTGGAGCTTTGCAGGGACAGTGCTGCCAGCTGGGCAAATTCTCTGTCCCACAGCCTCCTGCAGCCACGGGCCTTCTGGCTGGTGTTCAGCAGGCACCAGGGTACCCAGCAGCTCCAGTGGCCCCTGTTCCAGCTGAATTTACCAGAGTCCAGGTGTACTGATCCTCCAGAGAGCAGCAGAGTCACGCAGGGGCAGGACCACTGTGTGAGGCTGGCACAGCAGTGCATGGCTGGCACCTTTGCTGTGTCTGGGGTGGGTGTTGGAATGGGTTGGCAGCTCCAGTGAAGGCCATTCCCCTGCTCCCTGCCATAGTCTACTTGAATTATGTTTCCTTTATAATTTTGTTTTTTTACTTTTTGATATGGCTGGAGGATGGGAACTGTGTCATCTGTGAACTCCTCATCCTTTTTAAGTCTTGCTTCTTTGCTGCATTTAGCAGCTGCCTTTTTCCACAAGTCCACTGAAGATCCAGTGCACCAGGGCAAGGTAGGTAGGAACCTCACTGGCAAAACACTGAGCAAACCTGGGGTTTAACTAAGCTGCAGCAATAAGCACTTCCCATTTTCATTCCTGTCTTTTTTACAGGTGTGATGTAGCTAGAACCCAAAAGGAGTGGGAATCATAGGAGCCTTAGTTTGTAACTTAAAATTAAATGGAGGAGGGCAGATGTCTGTTCTACTGGTGACTTGTTCACTTAGAGAGTGCCTTGAAGGGGGCTTGTTACACCAGCCTGGGACAAGAGAATACAGAATACCTTCTTCTGCCCAAAACACAGCTCTAAAATGCTGAAGGTCTGATGGATTGCCTTCATTTTCTGAGAGCATTGCACCAGCTCAGTCTGTGTCACCAGCACTTGATAAGGCAACCTCAAATGCCTGGGAAGTAGTGAGAGACTTTTCAGTAAGGAATTTTGGCCCTTTGTGGAGCAAATGTTTGTAAACCCAAGGAGCTGGGAGGGACCTTAACAATGGGTTAGAAGAATTAAGTGGAATGTAGCAGTGCTGTTGGGGGTGTTCATATTGCTCAGCTTTAGAAATCTCACCCACCAATATTAGCACAATCTCTCTCTGTTTTTTTCAGAGCTGGTGGGCAGGTGTGTGGGAGAGGGGAGTTTTCAGCCAGGGATTTGCAATAGGATGCACAGTTTGGTGCCTGAGGCTGTAATGAAGGAGTTTGGTCCAGTTGCTGGGATTTGAGCTTTATTCCCAGCTGTGCAGCCCACTCTACAGTGCCCAGGAGGAATCTGCTCTGTCTGTGTCTGTAAATCAGCCAGGATCTCAAGAATTGCCCTTGCCTCTCCTTGGAGTTTTGCTGTGCTCCATAAAAAAAGTGCTCCATGAAGCACAAAGTGCCATTCTTGCTCTTGGAGATGTTCTTGCAGTGCCTCACCCAACCCCAGAAACCCAACAGCCTCAAGGCTCCTCCCTGCTCTGGGTGAGCCTGGCCAGAGGCAGCTCTAGCAGCTGCACTTTCCAAAGCACGTCCCTGCCTCTTCATTTTTCCATCACCAGGGTCTGAGGAAGCCCTGTGTTGTTCATCCAGCTGCTTTACTTCTCCAGCAGCCCCTCTGGAATGACTGCCACAGTCCCAGGTGGGATGCAGGGCTTTCCTTTTGGAGGAGACCAAAGTCAGTGCTGAGAACTTGCACCCCAGATGAGTCAGGCATGAGTAAGAAGCTCTTCTTGCCAAGGTGAGCACCCCAGGCAGGGCTTTCAGCAGGAGGATGCAGCAACTTGGGAAACAGCTTGGAGCTGGGGGGCAGCTCTGTCTCATACCTGATTATTTCACTCCTCTGTGGGATCACAAATGGACTTGATTTCATGTCTTTCCTGCTGACAGCAATTGCATTGTTATATTTTTAGTGTGGAGCAAGAGCAGGAGTTTGTTTGGAATTCAAAAGCATGTTTTTAATACCAGGAAAGAAATGCTAGAGATAACATTGAAATGTTGATACTCCCATGAGTGCCTTGATTTTCCTCCTTGTGAAATCCTTGCCTGTAAACTTTAGGAATTTTATCACTGATTTTTTTCCAGAAGGATGATGAGGATCGATAGCAATCACAAATGTTGTGTATCTCCAAACTGTGAACTTGAAATAGAATCTAAAAGACAGACTGGTTCATCTGTGGGTTTGTTTAGAAGTGGGGAGCTGGAGCGTGCCCCTTGGGGGGATGGGATCTGTGGGGTGGGAGCAGTGAGATGGGATCCCTGAAGCAGGATCAGTGAGATGGGATCCCTGGGCTGGGAGCAGTGGGATGGGATCCCCGGGGCAGGATCAGTGAGATGGGATCCCTGGGGCAGGTCAGTGGGATGGGATCCCTGGGGCGGGTCAGTGGGATGGGATCCCTGGGGCAGGATCAGTGGGATGGGATCCCTGGGGCGGGTCAGTGGGATGGGATCCCTGGGGCAGGATCAGTGGGATGGGATCCCTGGGGCGGGTCAGTGGGATGGGATCCCTGGGGCAGGATCAGTGGGATGGGATCCCTGGGGCAGGATCAGTGGGATGGGATCCCTGGGGCAGGAGCAGTGGGATGGGATCCCTGGGGCAGGATCAGTGGGATGGGATCCCTGGGACAGGAGCAGTGGGATGGGATCCCTGGGGCAGGATCAGTGGGATGGGATCCCTGGGGCAGGATCAGTGAGATGGGATCCCTGGGGCAGGATCAGTGGGATGGGATCCCTGGGGCAGGTCAGTGGGATGAGATCCCTGGGGCAGGATCAGTGGGATGGGATCCCTAGGGCAGGAGCAGTGGGATGGGATCCCTGGGGCAGGATCAGTGGGATGGGATCCCTAGGGCAGGAGCAGTGGGATGGGATCTGTGAGGCAGGAGCAGTGGGATGGGATCCCTGGGGTGGGAGCAGTGGGATGGGATCCCTGGGGCAGGATCAGTGGGATGGGATCCCTGGGGCAGGTCAGTGGGATGGGATCCCTGGGCTGGGAGCAGTGGGATGGGAATCCCTGGAGCAGGATCAGTGGGATGGGATCTGTGAGGCAGGATCAGTGGGATGGGATCCCTGGGGCAGGTCAGTGGGATGGGATCCCTGGGGCGGGTCAGTGGGATGGGATCCCTGGGGCAGGAGCAGTGGGATGGGATCCCTGGGGTGAGATCAGTGGGATGGGATCCCTGGGCCGGGATCAGTGGGATGGGATCTGTGAGGCAGGAGCAGTGGGATGGGATCCCTGGGGTGGGATCAGTGGGATGGGATGGGATCCCTGGGCCGGGATCAGTGGGATGGGATCCCTGGGGCAGGAGCAGTGGGATGGGATGGGATCCCTGGGCCGGGATGGGCACAGCCGTGTGTCGGGCTGGTTGGTGGCCTTGGCCGCGCACTGAGGACGAGCGCTGGGGACAGGCGGTACTGCACGCTGCAGAACGCTGGAAGCCGGCTGTTTTTCCTGTCCCAACTCTCTATCAGCCGATCTGGTGAGAGGTTCGCTCTCCCCGCAGAGCTGCCAAAGGGGTGGCGTGTTTCCAGGGAGCAGTTTCCCGGCTTTACAGCGGGAGAGGAAGCCCTGTAAGAGTCACCGCAGTGTCAGTGCCGGGAGCAGCCCCAGTCCCGCCTGGTCCCTCCCTCCAGGAGGGAAGGAGCAGGTACCAGCCACGAACCTGTCTGTGCTGGGACAGGACAACTGCCACAGCCTTCCAGGTGAGCCCTGAGCACAGGACGTGCTGGATGAGCACAAAACCACAGTTTGAATTTTTTTTCTTTCCGCTCCCAGATCTTTTGGGAACCTCTTGGTGACTATGGCAGATCACTTGGTCTCTCTGATTTCTACAGCTTCCACCATGTCCCCAGGAGTGTTCTGAGTCCTGCTGCACCTACTGGTTGTGTGCAATGTGTTGGACCTGTCTGCAGTGCCCTTCAGATGGATGTGTGTGGGGATTTCTTTTCTGTTCCCTGCATTTTTGAGGGCAGTGAAATGCTCTGGGACAGTGGAGTCCAACACATCCCAGTTCCTCAGGGCTGGAGGTGAATTCAGAACTCATCACCCAGGGGAGTGAAGTTGCTGAGAGAGAGGAAACAGGTTGGGATGAGACATTTGCAAATGTGTCTAAGGCTGAGGAGAGGATTTAAATTTGGAAGAGAGGGAGGTAAAAGTCACCAGCTCACTGGGCTTTGGCATCTGCCTAACTAAGCTCACAGTAATGTTACTCATCACACATTGCAGTACCCGCTCATTTCCTTGGTGGGGAGACAGAGAATTGAAGTTCCTAAAGCAGAAAAAAAAAAAAAAAAAAAGAAAAAAAAGTCAATAACCTCTCAGTTCAGCCTGGGATGGCTGCCCCTGGGGTGGCTGCCCCTGGGAATGTGCTGTCCCTGGAGGTTTGTTATTCTCTGCCTCATTCCCAGTAAAACTGCCACTTCATTCCATGCCAGGAGTGTATCTCTCCACAGGTTGTGCAGAGAGTCCAGAAAGCCCCTTGGGTTCCCCCCATGTCCTCAGAGGGTCACTGCAGAGTGACAGTCTGGGGACAAGTGCTGGGAGCTGTCCAAGTCCAAGTCCATCCCCTCTGCTCTTCAGCTCCCACCGTGGTGCAAGGGAAAAGGAGTCAGGGATGCACGAGGAAAGCAGAACTGACTTGGACCTACATTGCTGCCCCATCCAGGAGTGAGAGGGGACCCACAAAGTGGGGGGGCCTGGCAGGAGACACTGATGCTGGTTGGAAGGCAGGTCTGTGTTTCTTTGCTTTCCTGACATTAATTTTTGGCCGAGCACACCCATGCAGACATCCTGACTGGGGGCCAGGTTCCCTGTGCCAGGGCCAGGACACTGCCAAACACCACCTCCATGGCTGTCCCGTGGGATCCCCTGTTGTTTGCTGGCACTGTGAGGGTTCTGTGGCCAAAAGTTCAGCCTCAAACTCTGCTGGAACAGAGGAGAGCTGGAGAGGTGGGAGAAATAGGTAGAGAGACAAACAGGTCTCTGTGGGCTGCAGGACTCTGCTGCTTCCCCCTGGGGGGTTTGGGCTGGGTGTGATGAGACCCCAGCCCCTGCCCTGTGGGGACAGAATGGGACAGGCTGTGCCATAATGCCTGTCCCCAGTCTGGGTACCTGATGGGGTGACCCCAGCCATAGATCTGCTGTCCTCAGGACCACTGGGATCTTTAACCCATGTCCATTCACCCCACGGGGCAGGGCCACAGACCAGTCACCCCAGGGAGCTTCCATGGGGTCAATCCCCAAACTGATGCGAGTGGCGCTGGTCACCTCACATCCCTCAACCCTCTGCTCAAATGCTGTCAGGAAACAGGAGGTGCCTGCAGCCCTGGGCTGGTGTTCTTGGGTCTGTGCCCCTTCCTCACACCTCTCCTGTACACCAGGCCCCTCTGGTCCCTGCCAGCCCCAGCTCGAACTCTGGACCTTCCCCGAGTCTTTTATTGACTCTGGAGCGAGCGTCAACACAGCGATAGCGTCAGGATGGTGCCTTTGGCTGTGCCAGTGCCCAGCAGGCAAAGGGAGGGGACGCGGCCCGGGGTGACCCCACACAGCCGTGGGGCTGCTCAGTGGGGCCAGGGCAAGCTGTGCCTCTGCCTTTGGCCACGCTGGAAACAGCAGAGTTGTAACCCAGCTTCCCTCCCAAAAAAAAAAAACCAACAGAGAGCAGAGCAGCGGTCCCTGCGGGACCCGGAGCCTGGAGGTCCGCGTTGCGAAATCTCCCACTGGGACTGCTGGGGATGCTTCCAGAGCTGCTTGTGCAACTTCCCGGTGCGGCAGCGAGAGATAGACCACCCCAAAACATCCGAATTATCTGGGCTTATTGAATCAGGAGCATGTGCTTGCCCCGGGTGGAGCAACCCCCTGGCTCCCACGGAGGGTGGCAGTGCCTGGGTGCCTCCACCGTGGGGTCCCCTTGACCCCCCACGGGGCCCTGGTCTGGGCAATGACCCTGGGGGGATCTGGGAGTCCCACAGCAGCACCATGTGCACCCAGGAGTGGCCACAGACAAGGGTCCTGGGTCTGTGGGTCCTGGCTCAGCCCAGCGTCCAAAACTGACCTCAGCACCCCGACCCCAGCCAATGACCCCAAACATGACTTCACAGTGACCAAGCCTTGCTCTTATTGTCACCCCAACTCTGACCCCACCATGACCCCGACACTCACCCCCCCCATACTCACCCCCGAACTACTATGTTGACCCCAACCTTGTCCCCCCTCTTCACCCAAGCCTGCCCCCCACGCTGACCCTCTGCTTGCACCCACTGTGGCCTCTGGACCCTGTTCTTCTGCACCCCGACCCCACCCTTGAGCACCCCACGCCCCAATTCTGACCGACCCCTGACCCCGCTTTGCCCCGGCCCCTCCCGGTGCTCCTGTCCCTTTAAGACCCCCCTCCCGGGGCTGTACCATGCGCCGCCGCAGAGGGGGGATCTCCACGGGCAGGCGCGCTTGCCGCCTATTGGCGGGCGGCGAGGGCGGAGCGTGTTCCCCCGCGCTTGTGGCCGGGTGGTGCGGTCCGCTGTACGTGCCGGCCGCGCCGGGGCCGCGGGAGCCGCCAGCGCCAGACGGGCCGGGCCGGCGGTGGGTGCGGGGACTCGGGGAACCGGGGACATGTGGCTGAGGAGGAGCGGGACCGGGGGGGCCTCTGGGGCTGAGAGGGGGCTGAGCTCCCATGCCGGGATCCTCTGTGCTGGGGAGGGGCGGTCCGGCATCCCCTGGCGTGGTTGGCATGGGGGCTCTTATTATGTTAGGGGGACTGGTGTGACTGGCTACTTGTTACTGGGATGACTGGGATCCGCTGTGTGGGGGTGCTGCTGTGAGTGGCCCCGCTGTTACTGGCGGGGAGGTCGATGTGAACGGACCTCTTTTTGGGGAGGGACTGGGATGCCCAGAGGCCCCTGTTCACTAGGAAATCTGGTGTGAGTGGGCATCCTGTTACTGGGGGTTATTGAGATGTTTAGAGATCCTTTTTATTGGAGGAGTCGGGGAGGACTGGGGTGACCCCTGTTACCTGGGGGGTGTGCTGTGAGTGTCCCCCTGTTATTTGAGGGTACAGGGATGACCAGAGCTCCTTGTTATCTGGAGAGTCTGATGTGACTGGTGCCCTGTTATCTGATAGGAATTCGATGACCAGAGCCTGTCTTTTTTGGGAATGTCTGGTGTTGCTGGGTGCCCTGTTACTGGGGAGACTGGTGACCCATGTACGGGGGGCTGGCCTGAGTGCTCCCCCGTTATTTGGGGGGTGCCCCTATCACACCTTTCACCCCGGGTGTCCTGTGGCGTGGGGGACTGACCAGCACCCCTGGCAGGGTGGGCAGCCTGGGATTGGGGTGATGCCTGCCCTGCCTGGCTTCCACAGCCCTGAAGGGTTGCTCAGACTTACCCCATCCCAAGCCGTTGCTGCTTCAAAGCCGTTAACGAGCTTAATTTTCTGGCACTTCCCTGCAGAACATTATTCCCAGCATTTAATTGACACCTTTGCTTCAGGCTGGGCTGTTTTTGCTGTTGCTCCATCTATTTCACTTTATAAACTGCTGAGGTGTGGGGAAGCTGTTTGCTCCTGACTTTTCCTGATGGAGTTTCTTGGAAGAGTGAAATTACTCACCTAGGGAGTGTGCTTGTCAAAGGAAATAATGGGAACCCCCTCGTTTTGGGAATATTGAGGCTGGAGGAGGCGAAGGTACCTGGATGATGGTGTTGGGAGTTAGTCATCAGCGTGGAATTGGTTCCTGGGGAGTTGTCTTTGTTGCAGGAGTAGGCACTGCTGGTGCAGCTTGGAGTGTGCTTTGTTCTGCCAGTGCTTAGACCTCGGGTTGGCTTTTGGAGTGTGAAAGGAAATGGGAATGCTTAGGGGAATGTGTGCAGAGAAGAGGGATCACTGGGGCTAAAAGTGAAATGGGTGTGTGCTTTTATAGCTCTTTTTAAAAAGTAGAAACATATACCCAGCTGAGAAGCTGGAAAAGTGCAAGGAAGGAGGAGTCAGGTCTCTGTTCCTGAGTTGTGGAAGTGAATCACTGATGGCGTTGGTGGGGACATCCCCTCCACAACAGAACTCTACACTTTGTGTGGGCTGTCGTGAGGAGCTGTGGGGTTTCATAATTTATTTTTTTTTTCTTAGTGAGGTGCAGTGATGCACACATCCCATTTGCTGGATAGAAGGGGATGGGCTTTCTTCCAATGTTTCTGTAATTCCCTGAGAAATCCCGAGGAGCTGTTGCACACACGTAAAGCAGCTCGCTGATTAACCTGCTGCAAATGAGGAAATCAGTGTTTTGTCTGGGAGGGCTGCTGAGCCAGACCCTTCCTGGAAAACCCAGCATTGTCTCAGTACAGGTTTTTCTTGGGGTGGTTGACAGCACTGAAGCAGGGTGTGCATGGCATGCAGGGTGTGCATGGCATGCAGCGTGTCTTAGTCTTGCACGTGGATGTGATGGTGCCTGAGAACTGTGTTTGCAAAACACGGAGCAGGGAGGGTGCAGAACCACAGGAAGACACTCCAGTTCAGTGCTTTCTTTTAATCTTCAAGTGTGAGAGCCTTGGAGAGCGAGGTGCAGAGTGGGCAGGAAGGAGGGCATACTGTCACCAATCTGGCTTAACCCCCTGTTAATTAGTCCTGCTCTAATTGTGACAGGGAAGAACCTCTTGCTTGTCACCATTTCACAGTTGCCTCCTGTTCAGTCAGTAATTTCTGGGTTTGTGCCTTCTGCAACTTCTACTTTGTTTCTTGCAGAGCAGCTGGAGGAGCTTGACAGAGCCATACAACCAAAACTCCCTGAACTGTCTCAAGGGAGACTTTCCCTGCTGCTCACCACCCTCCGTGCTGGAGCTCACAGGCCCCACCAGCTCTTGTTTGCAGACCCATAGGTGCAAGGTAACCCCTTTCTTTTGAGTGTCACAGGTTGTGGAGCATCTCTGGGTGCAGTTGAATTTGGGGAGGATCCTGGGAGTGGTGGTTTTTTACCTGCAGCAAAAGCAAAGCGTGGAACTGTCTGGCTGAAATCCCGTTTGGTCTTTGCTCTCTCCTTTGCTTGTTGTGATACAGCAAAGTTTGTGTTTGCTCAGTTCTGAAGGACTGGGGAAAAGGCTTCCCTGCCCAGGTCTGTGCTTCTGCCATCTCCTCCCTTGGTATAAAAGAAAACCACCTGCAGTTACCTCTGTGGCCACTGAACTTTGTTCTGTTTCATGACGTCGCCTCTCCTGCCTCTAAAAACACAATTCGTAGAACTTGCATAATTTGCTTTCCCAACGTGATCATTTGATCCCAAGCGATGAGATTACTTTGGACATGCTATTGTGGAGAGTGAGTCACCAGCCCTGGAGTGACAGGTGCATCTCAGCCAGGATTGCTTTTTTATAGGCTTTGAAATCTCATAGGTCAGAACAAATAATTACAGGCTGCTGGGTATCTCTTGCTGTTTATCTCCGAGTGAACATTCAGAATTAATTGCATGCTGCTATCGCCCATGGAATCCAGAGAGACCAGAAGCCATCTCTGGTGGCGTCTGGAGGGCCACAAGTCCAAAGAGTGGCTGATTTTGACCCAGGGTGGCAGATTACTGTAGTGTTTTTGCTTAGTAATCAGCCACATCCGTGCCTCCAGTCACTCCTCTGCAAGGAAGGGAGGTGCTGATTTATTTACCTTCCTTTCTTGCTGTGTGGAGTAGGAGATGGCAGGGTTTGGAGTTAGAGATGAGGCTGGATTTTTCTCCTGGGTGAAATCTGGCTCTGGCAGTGCATGGGAAGTCTGCTGGGAGGATGGATTTAGCAACCAGCTTGGGGAGTTGGTAGTTCTGGCTTTGTGGTGCTGGCAGGTACACTGGATCTTGCTGCGTGGTTGTTTGTGAAACACATCAATTGACTCTCTTTCACGGGTCATTGCTGCATCTCCTCTCTAACTCCAAGCTTTGGAGGAGCAAGTTGATAAAATGCCTGCAAGGATTGTGCAAGTCCTGGTTGTGTAACAGGACTCAATGCATAACTGCTGGAGGTAAGAGGAGCAGCTCCTGTTACAAAGGAACAAAAAAAACCCTGTTTCAAGTGTCTTCTCTTTGTGTTGATTGTGCTGGGGAGTTGGAGAGCCGTGGTTTTTGCAGCTTGGGACCAGCCCTTCAGCCTGTGACCCCTGAGCTGTCTGATGTCTCGTGGCCTGTGTCATGTTTTGGGTAGGGAATTGCTGCTGTGAGATCTGCTGTGGCCAGGGGTGGTTACAAGGGGCTGGGAAGTGGTCTGCATTTCCCAAATCATTTCAAAAAGGTGAAGTCCAGGTCAGATTGCTAACCTATGGCAGGCAGGGAGGTTTTGTAGGGTGATTGCACACCCTCCTGATAGGGCAGCCAGAGCAGGACAGCTCTGCTGCTGAGTTTCCAAGAGATGCAAGGATCGTGCAGTAACACCTCCATCCCCTACAGCAGCACAGGAGATGGGCTTGTAATGTCTGAAAAGCTCTTACATTCTCAGAGGAAACTGGGCTCATAAATATAAAATGTCCTGCCTCCTTATAAACAATGCTTAGTTCTCTTGAAATAAACAAATCCCCAAAACACACTGTTCCCATCACAAGTCTTGACAATTCTGAAAACTTTGCAAGATCTGTTTAACCCCGTGCCTCTGGTTCTCTTTCAGCTGTTGGTTTCAAAGGAAACCTCTCAGGAGAGACCAGCACTGGAGGGTTTTGCTGTTCAAACTTTTCCTGGAAAGGTGGAAGAGGTCAGAATCTCTGGCTACTGACCCCATCCATGGGGCTCCTTTCCCAGGGTTGGCTGAAGGCAAAGCCACAGCCTGTCACACCAACTCTCCACAAACTCAGGCACAGGGTGAACAAACAGCCTGTGGGGAGGAGAGGAACTTCCAGCCGTGCCTGTGGCAGCACAGGGTACAGAACTTGCAGAAGAGGCTGCTGAAAAAAAACATCATTTTCCCTGTTGATCTTAGAAAAACATCTTCAGCAGGAGCTGAACCATGCAGAGTCCCTGCCTGGATGGGTTACTCCTGAGCTTCTGCAGCCCTCTGAGCAATTGTTTGCCTGAGAGGTGCCCATGGAGTTGGTTTGAAACTCCTGCAGATTTGTCCCTGCTCCTGGATATTGGTCCTGGCATGACCTGTTCCTCTTCCAAGAAATTCCTGAAGCGTGGTGCTCTGGATTTGTCCTTTGCTGGGAGGGGAGGCTGGAGGGCAGTGTTGGTTCACAGGGGGTCAGTTACCTGCCATTCTCAGGTTTTGTTTGTCCTGTAACCCTGAACTCCTGGGGAGTTCAATCTCTGAGGGAAGGTGTCCAAGTGCCTAAGCTGGGAGGTCCCCCATGTTTAAAGGTTCAGAGTCAGGCTTTTATCTGGTGAAAGGAGGTGTGCAAATTCAGTAATTCTAGCTTGCTTTAAGGCAGCTTGGCAAGTTTGAATTCATTTTTTGTGTTGGATAATGCCTTAAATCCTTTGGTTCAGTGCACTGGGCTCACTGCACTGCCCCACCTGAGCATACCCATAGCATAGATTTCCTTTCTGCCTCAGTAAAACAGTTCTTGTTCTCTTCCTTGCTTTTGCAGCTGCTCTGCTGTCCTTGAATAAGACCCAGGGGCCAGAAAACATGCAAGTGTGACACAGTGGAAGCTCAAATATGCAGTATTTCAAGATCCAGACTGACTGATGCACACTCTGTTTCTGTCCTGTGCCTAAAATAGAAGTTCTGCTGATGTCTGAGCCGGTGTGTCAGGGTCTGGGTAGAAAAGACCTTTCACAGTGAGAGTAACTTTTGTTGTTTCACAGAAAAAAACCCAACAGCTTTTGTGTTCCTTTCCTTGAAGTGCTGCTGCTGCAGCCAACTCCTCAGTTTGGTTTGGGATTTCTGAGCTGGTGGAAGTGTGCAGAAGCACTTCCCTGGTTTTGTCTGAGGCTTTGCTACTTTCTACCCTTCTTTATTGAGCTGGCTAATGGGAAGCTGTGGGGAAAAATGTGGGAAGAAAGTGATAGGGAAGCCCTAGGTGTAGCAATCCTTCACACCAGGAGGTGTGGTCCAACGGAGGCTGAAGGGGCAAGGGAAGCTGGGAGGTTTCTCACTGTGCCCTCCTTCCCCTCGAGCCTAGGGACTCACCTGTGTGGTGATTCCCACCCAAAGCAGGGAGCCTGTGCAGAGCAGGCCAGACAGGGCCACTTGCCTGGCCAGCTCAGCATCCCCTGGTTGGTGGGAAATGCAATCTCCATGTGACAGAGCTGTGGAGAAAAGGCTGATCCAAGGCAGTTGTTAAATAACCTGGATCTGAGCTCCTGCTTCCGTGAACTGCCTTTGTTTTGGAAAGGCCAACTCTTCCTGCCAGGTCTCCTTTTACTAAAAAGGAAAGTAAAAAGAGCTTATTTGAGGCTGGCACAGGCTGATGTAAACAGAATTTCTTAGTCTAATTGGTTGCATTTCTAAGAGGAATAAGAGAAGTTCTGTTTTTGCCCCGAGGGTCTCCTGGCCCAGTATCACACACCAACATGCAGGAAGTCTTGGCTGCAGTGGGGTTCAGAGGAGCCCAGGCACAGCAATGCCACCTCCACCACAGCCCTGCTCCCTCTGCTGCTGCTGCTGCCTCTCCTCCTTCCTCCTGGGCTTGTGTCTGTGGGGCTCCTCTTCCTGGCAGCCATCAGTGACCTGCCTGATGTCATTAGTGGGTGAAAGAAGAGAGCCCTTGGCTGGTCACAAGACTGCATTCCTGTTTGTGGGCAAGTCTCTTCCTTCTCCTGCACTGCTGCTGTGAGGAGTGATGGGGTCTCAGTGCAGCTTCCTTTTGGTGCTGCTGTCTCTGTGAGCTCTCCACAAACTTTGCAGACCTGTGAGAGGGCTGTCCAGTGGTTTTCTTTTTTCCTCCCAGATGTTTCAGTTGTTTAATTTCTATTTCCACTCTTCCTGTTTTGCCATTGTGTCTAAAGCTCAGGCTGCAGCTCAGTGCTCTACAAAGAATCAGAGTTTTCACTTGGTTTGGTTGCATATCATTTATGTTTCTGTTCTGAGGTTGAATTTTGGGGCTGTGCCATGATGCTGGTGGAAAAAAAATTGGTCTCTGATTTAAAACTGGGCTTTTTAAAGGCTTCTTCTCAAGGCTGATCACACCCCTAATCTGTGTTGTGCCAGCATGAGAGAAAGGGCAATCCCTGGGGCAGACAGGGTGGGAAGCCTGGTCACACACACTTGTGCCTTGGCAATTCAGGATGGTCCTTCCTGGTCAGAAAGAGGGGTCTGGGCAGATCTGGTGGCAGAGGTGACATCCCCAGCCACGCAGAGCTCCCAGCACTGGAAATCCTGACAGCTGCACTTCCTCTCTGCCCCCTAAGGCGATGCCTGTGCTGAGTCAGGGACATGAGGGTCACTGTCACGTGGCTGCAGGAGCACGAGTGCTCTCTCTACCAGCAGTGCCCCCGTGTCCCCTGCCCTGTGTGGCTGTGCAGGGCTTTCACTGGGAGTCTGAACTGGAGAAGGTTGGTCTGAAGGAGCTTTCTGAGTGTGTGTTGCTGTTGTATCTGCTGTTGGACTTGCATGGATTCCTGTTGATGAGAATCTGGAGAGCACTCCTGTGGTGAGTGTTGCTGCATGGACAGGTGGAGAGGGGATGGGTGCTCCACCTTGGCACCCTGAGGAGAGAAATGAGGGGATCTCCTTGAGCTGGGGTGGTTTGGCTCCAAAGCACTCCCTGCTGGTGTTCAGCTGAGACAGCCTGGCCCTTGCTGTGGGCTGGGAAGGTTTCCCTGCCTGCACCCTGCTGGGCTCCCTTTGAGTGGAGCCTGGCACCCGTGCCACTGTCGGGCAGAGGGTGACTGGTGGCACTGCACGTTTGTCACGCAATTCCTCTTCAGCTCCATCACCACCAACTCTTTTTCTGCAGAACAGAGGTTCCACCTGCAGCTCCTGTGCTTATCTGCAGGTGTCCAAAGGGTGCTGATGCTTGGGAAAGCTCTGGGTGTTTTGATAGCTGAGGGGCAGCTCTGGGGGTGCAGCCCCTGTGCCCGCCGTGCCGGGGCAGGCAGTGTCTGCAGGGCGTGTGGGGGTTGTGGAGATCCCTCTCTGGTGTTTTGGGCTGGAATCAGGGGCTCCTTGGTGCTCCAGCTGGTGCTGGGGGTGGATTATCAGAGGTGGGAGCAGTGAGCAGCCCCGGGCTGTGCTTGCTCAGCAGTTTTCCTTCTCCTTCCCCTCCCGGCCAGGCTGACGCTGCAGGTTGGGGTGTGCTGATGGTGGCACAGGGCAGAGTCAAGCACAGAACTTGGTCACTCATTTTTGGGGCAAGAGTCACAGGCTGCAGTCCTGGTCTGGGACTGGGAAGTCCAACTTGAGATACTTGAAATTCATCACAGATATTACATTTAAAAAAAAAGGCTACTTCAGTCTCAAGAGAGACAACTTCCTGCCCACAGTGCCAGTTTAGCCTCAGAGCCAAGGCTCTTGGTCACTAGGAGATACCACAATGAGACTTCCAGAAGGGGAAACCTCCCAGCCACGTTTTGTGATTGTGGTGCTTTGTCCCAGGGTGCTTTTGGAGCCATTTAATGCACCATCTCCTGATGCAAAGAAGAGGAATAAATCTCTTCAGGTTGCTGACCACCTGGCCTTCATCACTCCTGTCTTGTTTGTTGTGATACTGTTTCTATATATATTTAAGTATTTTTAACACTGTGACCTTACAGCACCTTTAGTCTGTATGGAAACCAAGGGGAATTTGAGGATGCCTGGCACTGAGAGTGCTTCCAGTCCTTTTTTTCCCAAGGTGTACATGAGAATGAGGAATACATTTCGTTTAATATCAGGATGAGGCACATCTGTTTGCTAGCACGGAGATGTGCAGACAAAGTCCCTGATGATTTGAATTATTGTGAGCTGCCATGTGTCAAGCAAATTCTCACATTCAGGGGCTGAAAAGCTGTGCTAAAACACAGCATTGCTTGATTGCAATCTTTCAAAATGTTGTGACTTTTCTGTGTGATGTAAACCCTCACATCTTGCTGGGACTGATGGCTTTGCTGTGTGCACAAACAGGGATCCAGCAACTGGAGCCACCATTAAAAAAAAGCCCCAGGGGTATGGACATCTTGTCTTACCTCAATTGAAGATATAATAAACACTGTGGATAAAATGCCCACCCTTGAAACTGTTGTCAGGGAAAGTTTTACTTCTGCATCATAAATTTCCTTTTCCTTTTAAAAACCTGGTTTGATTCCACCGAGGCCCTTCTAGAGACTGCAGGATTCCCAGGATAGCTAAATTTCAAGTAAGAGTCAGGTTTCTTTTCACTGGAAGTTAATAAAGAACATGTACTTGAAATAAAGAACTTCTGGAAAATCATTGTTACAGCCAGCTAGGTGAGACTGAGCTAAACTGAGGAATAATCTTCCTGTGCTGAGTGAAGTGAGTTCAGTAGTTCCTGAGTTATGACAACCCTTTAAAAAAGAGAAATGAGGCCTAATTTCACATCCTTTGCCTTTCTCTTGCTATATCTAAATAAACCTTTTCCTGAGGGTAGGGGTGGTGAAGGGAAAGCAAAAAGAAGAATCTGTAGCTGGGATATAAGGCTTGAATAACCAAATGTCCAGGACCAGAGGAAGCCCAGCATCAAAACCAAAGCAGTTCTTGTGCCCTGTTCCATCACTAGGCCATGACCACGTTTCCTTCCAGGGCTAGAGGTCAGTGTGGAAACTTTGTGCTGTGGAGGTTGTGAATGAAGAGAGGAGAGCAAACCAGGCTCTGCTCCATGCACCAGAGCCATGAACCTCCTGGGATGTTCCCTTCTCTGGCTGTGGGCAGTGAGTGGGTGGCCTGGCTGCAGCTGCAGGGCTCCCCTTTGAAGCCCTGGAGAGCTGCAGCGTGGTCAAGGCAAGGAGATAGCACAGCTTCCACCCCCACATCCACCCAGGCAGCATTCCTGGGAGCTGCCTCCCTGAGGATGCCTCTGCTTGGGAGAGCAGACCACCTCTGGAGGCTTGAGAAAGCCAAACCCCTCTGCTCTGGGAGCTGAACTTCTGCTGCCTTGAGCAGTGTGATGAGTTTTGGCTGGAGACAAAGCTCTCACCTGGCTGAGGAGAGCACAGGCTCATTCTTGCCCTCGTTCTTTGCTCACCCAGGGCAGCTCATGAATATCCATATCTGAGCTCTCTGGAGCTGGGAACTGCTGTGGGCTAGGTGCTGCTCACCACAGGTGTGTCTGGTTTGGAGCTCTCCTCCACCTGCAGTTGGTGACAAGGGAGGCTGCTGTCCCCTCTGCAAGGAGCCTTTCCCAGGGCTCAGCTGCTGCTGGCTTTGGTGCTCAGAAGGGAAAGAGCTGCAGCTCCTTCCCCAAACCAGCTCAGTCTCCATCAGCCTTGTTTTTATTCATGGCTTGCTCTGAGCAAAGGTTTGTCATTGCCTCATGTGCCTTGGGATTCTCAGGGCAAGTGAGAGAAAGGCTGTTTTGAGGATAATTACACTGACATGGCCATCACTGTTCTGTGTGAGGGGAATTGTCCACCCTTGTGTAATTTGGACAATTAAACTGCTACTGAAGAAACCAACCCACCTGGCAGAGTTGGAGATATTTACTCCTGCCTGTGTCTGGGCACTGGTTCTCCATCTCTCTGCAGAGTTGGGCTGTGCTGTGCACAGGCAGCAGTTGAGGCTCCCTAGGAATCCTGGACCACTGGCCCTCAGGGCTTCTTTGCCCTGAGATGTAATGAGCAACTCAAGTGATGAGTGAGATGGCAAGAACCAAACCCCAAAACTCTGTGAAATGAAGGTGTTGCCTGGCAGGTTTTGATTGAGATTGGCTGAAATTCCTGTAGGTTGGGTGGCAGAGGGGAAGAGGAGAAGAGCTTGTGATCAAAATTTTTGAGCTTTCATCAGGAATAAAAACAATAAAACAACAACATTTTTCCCCCACCAGCATATTCCCCTGGTGCTGGTTGCCAGACCAGCTCCTTGGTTATTTACTGGAAGCAGATAAGGAGGGGGAGAGGGATCCTCCTGGGAGCTGTGCCTTTTTGGCAACTAAGCCCCAGTTGTGGAGGCTTTAACTAACAGTTTAGTCTACAGCTGTACACAAGTAACATCCAGATCTTGCTTGGCTCCAAGATCCAGCAATGGAAAGCCTGTTTGCAAGGAGAGAGGACAGGATGACCTGTCTGATGGAGAGGAATGTGCAATTTGCTTGTCTGCAATCACATCACTCTTATTTTTCTTCCAACACCCTGCCCTGGTGTCTCCTGTGGGAACCTAAGGGGAAGCTTTGCAGTGGTGTTTTAGTGCCCTTTGTAATGCAGTTACTTGCCAAGTTCTCCACCAAATGAAACTTCTTGTGGGGCTGAGCACTAATTGGGTTGCCAGAGTACCCACCCAGGGTCACTGCCATGTGGCTGTGGACTTCTCCCTGTGCTCCACAGGGTGCTTTTTATAGCCACAGGTGCCCTGTGCCACAGGGCTGTGTGTTGTCTGCAGCTGGACTTCCCTTGTGGGGGTAACAAGGGGTTGATCTTTGCTGAAGGTTGTACCTGGTCTCCTTCATCAGTGTTCCCTAAGCAGCACCTTCACTTTTCTCCCCAGCTCCTGAATGTATTAGCATAGCCTTCAACTTCAGTCCCTTCTGTTTCTCAGCCATGGCATGTATCCTTTCCCTGCTGCAGCACCACCACGGCTCTGAATCACTTTTCTGGGTGCAAGTTCAAATGTCCATGGTCTCCTGGGTTGGCAGGATGCCCAAGTACAAGGAGAGAGTCACTTTGCCCTTCCAAATCAAGTTTTGAGTTAATTATCTGTTTACTTGGACAGAGTGTGGCCTTGCATGCAGGGGAGATAATCTTGCCATCTGGATTAGGGTGGGAGGAGTTCAGAGTTTTGGCACAGCAGTGGGAGGGAGGGATGGGTGGCTCCCCAGGGGAAGGACAGGGGCCATAGGGCTGCTTGGCTATTTGAGGGCTGGGTGTTCACCCTCATGCTACCACAGACTCTGGGTATGCTTGTGGGCAAGGCCCAAAGTGCTTAAACTCTGCCTTGGTAAGTGGAAAGGAGTGATTCAAGGAGATGGAAGTGAAACTGGGGGAGATCATGGAGGGGACTGGGGAGCCAAAGGCCCAGGAGGAGATGGATAGTAAATCCAGTTTGCAATGGAGTAAATCAGAATTTGTGTTGTGACAGCCTGTTGTGAGATGCTCATGGAGTTGGTGCCACAGTCCTGCTCTGTGGTTTATCAGCACAGCAGTGGGGCCAGGGCATCCTGTCACCTTGTGGGAAGGAGGGAGAAAGCCCCAGAGCTGTGGGGTGATGGAAGAGTGGGGTTATCCCCCACTAACACCCCAGAGGCTCTGTGGTAGGGGCTTTACTAAAGGCTGGCCACGAGTCCCTGTTGAGCATTGCTGGGGTGTCAGTAGGAGCCTGGTTTGGCTCCTTGGCTGGAGTGTGGGGCTGCTCTGATGCTGCTGGCAGGGTGAAAGCAGAAATACTTCAGCTGGGTCAGCATGGATCCAACAGGAAGGGAAAAGCTTGGTGGGACACCTTGGGGTGCAGAAGAACAGAGTTGTGATGCAAGGCCTCTATCCAAAGAGCTGTTGGGCAGCCTCGTGCTCCTAAGACTTAAGTGTAAAGCAAAAAGGATTTTCTGGACATCCTTTAATGCTGTCCCACGTGGCTACTGCTGCTCATTGTTCTTCCTTGCCCACAGTGCCTCTGACTGCCATGGGGGAGCCCAGCATGGACCCGACCATCTCTGCTGCTGACAGCACTGCACAGCAGGACTCTCTCTTCAGCATGATGGACGTGTTCCTCATCTCCCTCATCACGGGACTTTTCACCTACTGGTTCTTCTTCCGCAAGAAAAAGGAGGAGGTGCCTGACCTCCCCAAAATGCAGTCAGTGTAAGTAACAGCTCCCAGGCTTCGTGGCACCGGTGGAGCTTTCCTCTCTTGCTTCTGGTGGGTTCTGGGAGGCTCAGCTGGGTTGTGGGAGGTCGGTGAGGGGGCCTGTCTCTGCCCTCAGCTGCTGTGTGTTCTGCTCACAGTGCAGAAATCCCGGTGGAAGAGCCAGGCTGCAGTTCTGCCTTACCCCACCGTGTGGCCCAAACTGGGAACTGGCCTTTCTGAGCAAGGCAGGAAAGCCTCTGGCTCTCCTTCAAAACTCCTAAGGTTTTAATTCTTGGTGTTTTCTGATAAATGTCACATTTAGGTAAATCTGGAGAAAGGTGGGCTTGCTCCTGAACAGGTTTCCTACTGGAGATTTTATCTACCCTTAGCTGTGAAGGAAAGGAATAGTCTTGGGGAGCTGGGATTTAGTTCCTGGGATGAGCTCCTGTAAAACTTGATTGGCTTTTGATGCCAGGCTACCACAGCAGTGGGAGACTGGATTTGCAGAGGGAGAGCTTTGTTCCACCCTGTCTTCTGCAAAGGGCTTGGGACCAGGAACCACACAGGTGGAGATCTGGGTGCATTTCGTTCCTTGTATCAGTCACATTCCAAACCTAATATCAGTTTTCTGCTGGACTTTTTAGCTCATTCTTTGTTCCTGGCATTGCAGGAGGTTGGAAAGTACCTTTCCTGGCTGGGAGGGTTTTAAAGGGCAGCAGTGTGTCCCTGGCTGTGGTACCTTGTGCAGATGGGTGCACACATGGCTGGCAGCAGCCCAGCTTCCTGTGCCTGCCCAGCCTTACCTCGGGAATGTGCTCTGTTGGATTGCTGGGATGCTTTCCCTGCCAGCCAGGGCTGTGTGTGGCAGTGCACGTGGTCGCCTCTGGAGATTGTAAGAGTGCCTGTGCTGCAGTGAGAGCTGAGCTGGCTGGGGAAAGGGAAACTATCCATCTGAAATTGGATCCTGGCATGGCACAGCCTGGGCTCCCGTGCTCCCCATCCTTGTGACTGATTCCACCTACAGCCCATGGTGTGCAGCTCTTCCAGAGGCTGTGGTGACCTTGCAGAGAAGCTTTGACTTCTGGTTCTGTGTTAACACCTCGTTCTGCTGCAGGGCCTCAGCACGTGGGTTTCCATCCCAGCCTGGCTGCAGGTCCTGGCTCTGAGCTGCTTCACAGGCACTTTGTTTCCTCTGTGGGGTCTGGGCTGCCTGCCCCTGTGAGCAGCAGCTGGGAGGGGGCAGCTGCTGCTGGTGGGAGATGTGGAACAGCAGCACCTCCTGTTGCTGGTAACCAGAGAGGTGAGGTGGTTCTGCAAGCTGTCTGACACAACTGCACCTTGGAAAAGTGTCAGCCAGGCAGGTGCAGAGTGAGAGGAGGCTGTGAAGTGTTTTTTTCCCTGTACCCTGCTGCAGCCCTGCTGTGGTCATTGTATCAAGCTGGTCTGTGAGCAGTGTGACCCTAAAAGCCAAGGCTGTGGCTGGTGGCACATCCATCCTTCAGAGCAGAGACAGGGACTTCCTGCAGCCTCTGCAGTGGGATTTTATGGGATGCCTGGAGCTGGAAGGAAAATGAGTAGGAAAACAACCTTGGTCAGCTTTGGGTTTCCTTCCCTCCTGTAATCCTTGAGTCTGGGGTGGAGTTTCCTTTCTGAGGAACAAGCAAATCAGGATCACACTGTCAGCCTCTGCCTGTGGCTGGCTGGATATGGCAGGTGGGCTCCTGGGCAGGCAGGGGAGCTGTCCCAGACCTGTGAAGGCAGAGAGGCTTCAGTGGGGCTGTCTCTGGCTGGAGTGGAGAGCCTTGACCTTTAGAGGGATTGCATTTCTTCAGCTGCTCTGCTCTTGGTTCTCTGCAGCTCTGCCAAAGTGCCCTGAACTGCTTTATCTGATGGCATTGGGTGATGGTTTCTGTTGTGTCACTTTGGCCCCCCAACTTCACCCTCAGAATACTGGAGGATGAGGGTGCTGAATATCAATTCAGACACATCACAATGGCTGCTGCTTTAGTGGTTTGTTTGCAATGCTGATGAGTGCAAGCAGAGTCTCTGACCTAAACACAGCATCCAGCACCCCAGTGCCCTTCTGGGGTGTTTGAGAGCAGCACACCTTCATAAAACTATGTCAGCTCAGCAGGGTCTGCAAAGGAAATGGCACTGTTGTTCCTGCCCTTGATTGTGGCAGAGCAGATGTGTGGTTGAGATGCCCTGTGCTGGCTGGCAGCTGGGCTGGGTTCTCTCTGCCTGGCCTGGGAATCATCATGAACTTGCCCCAGCAATGCATCTCCAGGTTCAGCCACAGCTCAGAGAGGGATCAGACAGCTGATCTTCACCCTTAAGCCAGCTGGAGCTGTTTCCCTGCCTGAAGTGCCCACAGAAGGGACAGAACCCAGCCCGTGCAGTGGTTTCCCACATATGAGGCGTCCCATACCTGTGACGTGTAACACGTGTGTGTGTGGGCCAGGCTGGGATCCCACTGACTGAGCACTGCTTGTGTTCTGGCCACTTTCAGCCTTAATTAAAACCACCAGAGCAGCCCTCCCTGCAGCCTGCTCTGCAGATGTCGTTAGGGAGAGCAGCTCTGCATCGCCACGCAGCCACGGCCACCGCGCTCCCTCGCAGGGCCACTGCTGGGGAACGCAGGAATTTGTTTTTGTCCTTTGGCTGCTCCTCCTCTGAAAGTTTCTCAATCACAGATTTTTTTTTTTTTTTTTTCCCTTCTCCTGTCCCTGTTCTGCAGACAGTTGTCCTGGGGAGATGCAGGTGGGGACAGCCATTGGTATGCTGAGTGTCACCCTCTCCTTTCTCCCCCCTCTTTAACATTGTTTGGGACAGAAAGTGGCTTATCTCTGTTCTGCAGCTATGCAGAAATCCATTCCCTGGTACTTGTAGGGCTTCCTGTGGCAGGAATTGCTCCAAGTCCTCAGCCTGATTAGCTCTCTGCTGCCTGTGTGTGTGTGTGAGAGAGACCATCTCTAATTTAATTTAATAGGATCCTGAGGAAAACAAACTCCTTTGAGCTGCCTCCGTAATGGCACTGCCATAGTTACCCAAAGCGTTGCTCACGCAGTGTCTGGAATCGTTTCATTCAGCTACAGCATCAAGCTTTTTTTCCCTTTTATTTTTTTTTTATTTAATAAAAGAATATATATAAAAGCAGCTGTGATATAAACAGTTTCCAAGGGAACGAGGCTGGGGGAGGGTTTTGTGTCCCGTGCCCTGCTCCGTGCGGATGGGAGAGGGACGTGTGCTGCGGAGGATCCTGGGAGGTTTCATTCTCCACTCCTAATTCCTTTCTGCCACTGCTGCCAGATGTTGCAGTTTCTCAGGACTGCGCAGATCCACTCAGTAACTTCCCAAGCCCCACCAGGAGGATCGGGGTGGACGGGACCGCTCCTGCTATGACCCGTGCCGGGACCTTTTGTGCCGGCTCTCTTCTCCTCAACAAAAGGCTGATGCTTGGTTTGAACGCCCAGGAGGGGCAGAATGGAAAGGCCTGTGTGCCTGTGGCTCCAGAGCTAAGTTAGATCCGTCCCCCCACAGCTCCCTTTGCAGGCACACAGCCGCCCTGGACTCTTTGTCTGCCTGCTCCCTGCCCTGCCATGGGCTGTGTGTACTCGGCCCCGCAGGAGGAGCCGGCCGTGGCCAGGTGAGTTACTCTGCCTGATGGGCTGCTGGGATCCTTCCAGCCCCAAAGCTGGGGGGAGTGGGTGCTTCAGAAGGAGAAGGAAGGGGAGAGGCTCTGCTTGGAGGTAAGCTGCTCCAGAGGAGACCCTGCTGTGGGTGCTCTGTTTCTGTGCAGCATCCAGGCTGCATTGTCATTTCTGGGTGTAGCTGTGCTTTCAGCAGGAAAGCCAGGGGAACAGGAGCTTTCTGGAGGAGAGATGTTCAGCTGAGACAGACTTCGGTATTGTTGCTGAGCTGTTGGGAGCTTCCTCCCCTGTCCTTTCTTTCTCCTGAAACAGAAGTGACAGAGTGCCCTGGGAGTTGTTTGTGCTGTGGGCTCTCACCAAGGGTGGGAGAGCTGTACAAGCTGCAGACTCACTCTGACAGTGGGGTTAATCCCCTTCCCTCCACCCACTGCTTCTTCTGGTGCTTGTAGCTGCTACCCTGAGCTGTCTGAGCTGTAAGAGCACTCCTTGCTGAGGACAAACTTTCTCTTCCAAGTTTTCCTGGCAGAGCAGTGAGAATGAGTGTAGTTTCTGCCTTTGGTGCCTGTGTGTTTTCGCTGCTCAGATTTTCAGGCCACCCTGATGAAGCAATTTCAGGGGGTTGTGTAGCCTTTTTTTCCCAAAGCCAGGCTCATTATTCCTTCTGTTTCTGAGCCACAGCCTGTTCTCCAGCACTCACTTCAGTGCAGAGTTGCCTCCTTTGAAAACGGACGAGCTCCATGTGCTGCTCCCTTTTCTCTTCCAAAGGGAGCTTGTTCAAAGGATCTAAAAACTTTCTTTTTCTCCACTTTTAAAAGTATTTTGTTTAGTAGTTAACCCAACAGTTGTTTTAATTGGATCTCGTTTGCTGAGGGCAGGAATTAAAGAAGTTCACCAAGGATCCAGAAACCTGAGAGCTGTGCCTTGAGAGCTCTCCCAAGCCCCTGCCCACGCTGCAGCGTGGGCAGGGCAGGGGCTGCTCCCTTGAGATATTTGTGATATCCCTGTTCCCAAGAGGGGACAAATGACAACATGGGGAGACTGTTAACTGCTGAGAGAGCCCAGCAGGGGTGTGAAGCAGCTCTCCAGGGAGCACGGCTGCCTCGGGGAGCCTTTTAGGGTCGGCTTTGCTTGTCCTTTGTGTCTGCTTTGTCTTTTGTCTGAGACTGGTGGTGCTCAGAGCTGTCAGGCCCAGTTAGGGAGCTCCTTGATCCCTTTGGGTAGCAAGGGGTGCTCCAAGGGATGTTTTGTGGACGTCCCCCACCCTGCTGCTCTGCGTGTGTGTGCTCTCCACAAATGCCTCGGCGGCACATCCGCAGGATCCCTCCCTCTGGGCTACAGAGCTGAGGAAACTGTTAGCAAGCTCTTCACATTCTCATGTGGGCTGGAGCCAAAACCATTTGTTTTTTGCCTGGAGGCTTCTCTCTTCCCACAGGAGACCCGGCCTTGCATTCTTCCATTGTGGAACAGGAACGGGTCCCACGTTCATCTTCCCTGCTACCAGAGTTTTGGTGGGGAGGACAGCAAGGGAGCTCCTGTCCTTGCCTGCTCTGAAAAGCTCCCAGCACCTAATCTGACTGTAGTTATGGTCACCTCTGCTTGTGAGGCTCCCAGGCTCCCCAGGGCTGGGCTGTTTTCACTCCATGATACTGAAAATCCAAAGATGTGCTAAGGAAAGCAAAGCTCTTCTGGCTCCCTCCCTAACAGGGCAGCCACAGCAGTGTGAATCCCCACCTTCATGTTTCTGGCTCTGCTGGGGTTTGTCCCCCTTCCAAGCTAAGGAAAGCCACGTCCATACAATAATGCAAATGTTCTGTGCAGGAGATCCCTCCTGGGAATGGGAACCCAGCATGGAACGAGCTCCACAGGACCCCAGCTGGCAGTGGTTGCCTTGTTGGGAGCTCTGTGTGTCTGATGAGCTGCGTGTGCCTGCTCCAAAGGGCTCTCCAGCTCTGGGACTCGTGTCTGGCATGCTGTTTTGAGGTTGAAACAGCTGATTCTTAGCCCTGTTTGACTTCAGGTTTGGGGGATGTGCCCTGTGGAGCATGGCTCAGATCTGATCCTGCCTGCTGACTGATCCTGGTGGTGTGGGAAGCAGGGGTTTCTCCATTCCCTTCTCTCAAACCGTGGCTTGGCCCCTGAGACTTCTCTGGAGACCTGCTCCTCTGAGATCCTTGAACCTGCTCAGCTGTGAAACCTCTCAGAGCAGTTGATAAAGGTTTCCTGGTGGGCAGGGCTGAGTGCCTGGGCTTTTCCTGTGGAAGGATTCACTGATGGGGGTCAGGCAGGGGCTCAGCTTTTCCCCTTTGCTCCAAGTCCCTGCTCCATGGTTGTGTGCAGAAGCCCTGTGGTTGTGCAATGGCCATCCTTGGGACAGGGCAAATAACAGTGGTCAGTGGGGATTCACACCCTTTTGGGCAGCTTTCCTGAGATCTGGAGGCCACTTTTCACCCTCTGGGTTATTCCTGACCTCAAAAATGAATGTTCTCATCTGAAAAGAGGTTCCTGCTGTCTTTCAGAGCAGCTCCAGTGAGAGACAGCAGCTTCATCGAGAAGATGAAGAAGACGGTAAGCTGCCTGTTCTGCCTCCAGGGGGTGCTGGGAAGGTGGGGGAGCTCATGTCCATCCCAGTTCCCTCTGGAAACTGTCAGCAGGAGGAGCTGGTTTGGATACAGACGTGTGCCTGCTGCAGAGAGCATCCAGAGGAAGGCTGTGTGAGCAGCCAGGAACAGCTCTTTCAGTCTGTGCCTGAGAGTTGTTCTTGGAGAAGAAGTTAAAGTGAAAATTTGGTGGAAAAAAATAATGTAATATGAGATCAAAGTCAGGAGGGAAATAGCAGAGACTTTAAAGTCGTTGGCTGGCAGTTGATTATCTGTGTGCTTGCTTCCCAAACTGGCTGGCTGTGGGATGGGAGTTGTACACAAAACTGTCAGCTTTTGACTCTGCTGGTCTGGACACAGGAGGAAGCAGAGGAAGAAAGAAGGGGTGGATGCATTTTCCATTTTACTTCAAAGTAGCTGGCTTGCAGCAGAGCAGGAGCTCTGGTGCTTAGGCACCTGCCCAGGGCCTTTGGCAAGTTCTGCATTCTCATGCAGGGTGTTCCCTGTTTCCAGCAGTCACGCTGCAGCCTCGGAGTTGAGAGTAAATCTGGAAGGTTTATTCTTTGCTTTGGGTTTTAGTCTGACCTGAGTCTCCCCTCTGAGAGTGGCAAGAGTCATGTTCTCATTAACAGCTCAGCCCTGAGTTTTCTGCCAAACCCACGGAGCCCTGCACAGGCGCAGACTCCTGCTTGCCTTTAGGTTGCAGTCCAGCATTCCTGATCTCAGGCATTTCCTTTGTCTCTGCTTCATCCATGCATTTGCCAAATGACTAATCACCATTTAAAAGGGATTTTCTTTTTCCCCAGGGCCGGAATATCGTGGTTTTCTATGGTTCCCAGACGGGCACAGCAGAGGAGTTTGCCAACCGCCTTTCCAAAGATGCCCATCGCTATGGCCTCCGGGGCATGGCAGCAGATCCAGAGGAGTATGACCTGGTAATGTAGCCCTGAACACCCTTGGGATAGTTGTTATAACCTTTTAGTTCCCCCTAAAAAAATCCAGTGGCCCCGGCCAAGGGACAGTTGTGTCATTTAGGGGAGAAAAGATCAGCCTGAGAGATGCAGATACGGGCTCGGTCCTTGCCATTCTGCATTCTTCTGGTCCCTTAAAGCCTTGCATGGAAAATCCCATTGCTTTCCTATTTGGGTAGAAATACTGATTTGCAGTCCAGGGAGGGTGGTTGCCTTTATTTCCCCTGCCATTTTGGGGTGGGTTTGGCCTTTCCCAACCCCTTCTATAAACACGTGGTGCCGTTCACACACCTACACCGTGGGAATAGGAATTGCCCAACAGCCACCGTGTGGGATCCTTGAAGATTCCTCCTTTCCTCTGCTTGCAGTCGGACCTGAGTCGCCTCTCTGAGATTGACAAGTCCCTGGCTGTGTTCTGCATGGCCACCTATGGGGAGGGGGACCCCACAGATAATGCCCAGGATTTCTACGACTGGCTGCAGGAGGCTGACGCCGACCTCTCGGGGCTCCGGTTTGCAGTAAGTGGCCCCTTTCCAGTTTTTGGGCAGGAAGGCCACTCCAGAGTGGCTTGGGGAAAGGCCCAACGTGATGTCTGTGCCTTGTATACCTTGCCTGGGATGAGGTCCCTGCTGTCTTCCTGTCCAGGCTTTGTGGACACTTGCAAATGTACATCTGGAGGCTTGAAATGCAAATGTCAGAGTTCTCTCTCCACTCCCTAAATCATTAGGGTTTCCTGGTATAAACAGCCCCAAACAGCCCTGCAGGCACTGAATACAAGTCTGTAAATGAGCTACAGGCTGCTGCTGCTTTTCAGAAGCTAATTGAGCAGCCTGGGGCCAGACTTTCTCCCACAAATCACTTGGAGGAGTGTGTAGCTCCCTTCCCGTGCTGAGCTGAATAACTGGCTGAGAACAACCACCTCACCTAAACCCTGGCCAAGTTCCTTAGGCAGCATAATATTGCAAATGAGAGTAAAATCCTCTGGTGGAGATGTGAGGCTGCTCTGTGTGAAGCAGTGAGCAAACATATACTGTGTGGTTTGTGGGAGGCAATGGGTCTCCAGGCAGTCCAGGTTCTTACTGATCCCACAGGAGATGTGCAGGAGCTGTTGGAAGTGCATCCAGGCTCAGGGGAGGTGCTGGTGCCTCCTGACCACACACTCTCCAGCAGTAGATTCTTACTGGAGAGCTGATGAGGGAGCTGGGAGAGGTCTCACTGTCTTTCTTCTGCTTCCTTTGCATGGTGATATCCCAGGGGATATCAAATGGTTGGGGAAAGTCCACCTCCTGCTTCTCTGTGCTCATGAGTGTTCCCTTCCAGGTCTTTGGGCTGGGAACAAGACTTATGAGCACTTCAATGCCATGGGGAAGTACGTGGACAAGAGACTGGAGGAGCTTGGAGCCCAGCGTATCTTCGAGCTGGGGCTGGGAGATGACGATGGCAAGTGAGTGCCTGGGGCTGAGGGGGCTTGTCAGACGCTGGAGGCATCTTGGAAAGGACCTTGACAGGGAATTGGCTGCACTGCCAAGACAGAAATAAACTCCACAGGGCTCGTTGGTGGGGTGGACATGTTTTTGAGTGTGTGTGTGTGTCTGCTGTGTCTCCCACAATCAGCTCCCTGTGCACAGAGGGTATCCTAAGGGATCCTGTGTCTGGGAAATCCCACATCAGCTTTAAATGCACATGGGTACAACTGGAGCAGGCTTTTCAGCCTCCTCTGCCTTTGCCCGGCTGCAGCCTGTGTGGATAAGCTCACCCATCCCAGTGGAGGAGGCAGGTTAATCTCCTTGGGAGGTGTTTTATTATGGGAGGCCATCATAAAATGTCCAATTTTCCAACTTGGACAATGATATTTCCTTTTTTTTTTTTTTTTAACCTCTCTGTGTTCACCTGAGCACCTTGGGACGTTACCTCAGCCTGTGGCTCTGCCTCTAAGGTCTGCAGGGCCTTATGGGAGGGATATGCCGTGTGTGGAAGGCTCTGAGCCTGGAAAAACAAGTGGAATCATGACTTTGTAGTGAGGTCACCTTATGCCAGGAGTGGAAAATGGAGAGCTGCGTTTTTTAAAGACTGAGCCTAAGTAACAAAGTCTTCCTTGGCACACCTGGGGAAGGGAGGGGTGCCTGGTGTAGCAACAGTTCCCACTCAGTGCTCTGCAGGGGCTTCCCTGGTGATCTGTGGGCAGGTGGAGGTACCAAAGGTGCCTGGGTCTAAGGCAAATGCCTTTTCCCACAGTGATATGGGAGGAGGACCATAGGGATCTCAGGTGGCTCTGGGAGTGGGGCTGGGTTATTGACTCTCTCTTCTGCCCTGGCTAGCCTGGAAGAAGACTTCATCACCTGGAGAGAGCAGTTCTGGCCAGCAGTGTGTGAGCACTTCGGGGTGGAGGCTACAGGAGAAGAGTCCAGGTGTGTTTGGGAGCAGCTCCTCTTGGCTGTCAGAGACTGGCCACCTCTGCCTGGTGGCTGTGCCATCAGTCCTGGGCTGCTGGTCCCTTTCCTCTGCACTGCCTCCCCTTCCAGACTCAAGGAGGGCATGAGTGAGCTATAGCAGGGAGTGGGGCTGAGCCTGTCCTGGTGGGAGTCTGAGCCCAGCTCTGGATTCCCGTTCTGAGTGGGGAGATGATGGTGGTCCCTTTGGGGCTGGCTGTGCTGGCTGTGAGGCCCCAGGGAGGCTGAGGGTTCCCCTTTTGCTTTGGGCTTTCTGCAGAGTCTGCCTGGTCCCTCATGTCCGAGAGGGGCAAAGGGGTGGAATTTGCATTTGTTTTTGTGCTGCAGCAAATCCAGCAAAGGAGATGACAGTTCTAGCTGACTCTTTTCTCTTTTCTCTCCCCTTTGCCCCTCCAGCATCCGGCAGTACGAGCTGGTGGTGCACACAGATGTCAACATGAACAAAGTCTACACGGGGGAGATGGGCCGACTCAAGAGCTACGAGAACCAGAAGCCGTGAGTGCCAACCCCCTGGGCAGGCTGTGTGTGGGGCAGGTCAAAGTGGATCCTTGATGTTTCTAGCAGCACCTGCTGTGCAGGCAGTGCCATTCCTGCCGTTCTCTGCCCAAGAGAAATGGGCTCAGATCTCCACTGGGACTCTGAGATTCCCCAGTTAATGAATCATTAGTGGTGAGGAGATGGCTGTGGTCTCATGTGCTGGTACATCCACAGCATCTGTCCTGGGCCTTTCCTTGCCTGCAGTGGCCACTGCATGGTGGCTGCTGGCAGTATTGCTGTGGGGAGATGAGCTTTAAACGTTAATTCCAGGCTGAAACATTTCTTTGAGATGTGATAATCCCTCCAATCCACTTCTGTGTCATGTGTCCTTAATGGGACAGAAGCTGTTGACTGCTGGGCTGTGCTGAGAAGGAAAAGGATCTGTTTTCTGTGCCAGTGTGGGGAGCAGCAGGATCATGATTTGGTTTGTGCTGTAGTGCACTGTGCTTTGGAACAGGAACCAAATAATGGGAGCCTGCTCTGGTGTGAGAGGGAACATGCCTGGATACAAGGATCTCTGTGAGCCTGCAGGAGAGTATCCCAGACACCTTTGTCTTTCCTTCCAGCCCGTTTGATGCCAAGAACCCCTTCCTGGCCCAGGTCACAGAGAACCGCAAGCTGAACGAGGGTGGAGAGCGGCACCTGATGCACCTGGAGCTGGATATCTCCAATTCCAAAATCAGGTAATTCCCTGGGAGAACTGGAGATTTCTCCTCTGTTTTGTCAGGAGCGAAGAATGAGGGTGTGGCACCAGCCTCATCCAGCACTTCAGAAGGGGACCTTGCTCCTTAACACTGCCCCTTTGGGCTTCTGTGCCAGGTACCCCCTGCCAGGACTTGCTGCCAGCTCTTGCACTGCTTTGGGTCCATCCCATCCCACATCCCTGTCCTACCTGAGCAGTCCCAGTTGCAGGAATTGTCCAGGAGTCACTCAGTAAATGAGAGGGCAGCTGAGCTGTGAGAGAAGGGAGGGCTGGGGATTGATCTTGCCTGTATTTGCCTGGTTTAGGTGTGCAAGCACAGGGGGAATAAAGCCCTGTTCTTAAAACCCTCTGACTGGCTTAAATTCCTTTAATTTGTTAGGAAGTCATGAATCCAGGTGGGTTAACTTAACAACTGCAGAGGTTTTGAGGAGCTTTGCTCTGTTCTGTTGGGAAATTGACCTGTCCTTGCTGGAACTCTGGCAAAACTGCTGTTACCTGGGAGATCCCTTGTAAAAACCCTGGGAAACCATTATCCCACAATGTCACTGCTGGCTCTGTGGTGCAGGCCCTGTGCATCAGAGCTCGGTGTTGTCCTGCTGCCTCTTGCACCAGCCCCCTTGTCTTCTGGCTGAGCTGCTGGGGCTGGTCAAGCAGTGGTGCAGGTGTTGCATGTGCTCTGTGCCAGGTACGAGTCCGGGGACCACGTGGCCGTGTACCCAGCCAACGACTCCTCCCTGGTGAGCCAGATTGGGGAGATCCTGGGCACCGACCTGGACACTGTCATGTCCCTAAACAACTTGGATGGTGAGTATGGATGACCCCCGAGGGTCTCCAGTTCTCCAGCTGTGGCCTCTGTCCTTCCCCCTCAGGTCCCCTCTCAGTGCTGTGCTGTTTGAGCAGGGGCTCAGAGCCTGCCTGCTGAGAGCAGCTGAAGTGGGTCAGTTGTGAAATGTGCTTAGCGAGCCCATTCAACAACAAATTATGTAACAGCACACTCCTAATTATGGAGCATCAGCCCACCAGAGCATCATCCTTCAGCAGCCCTGGAGCTCCTCAGAGACCTGAGCGTGTGAGGAGATGTTCTTATTCAGTCCTGGGAGGAGGCACAGGCTTGGGAACTGAGCTGCCAGCAGGGAGCAGTTGTGCTGATCCAGGGAGCTCTTCCTGAGTAGCATTCCCAGCAGAGCCAGCCTCTGGCAGGAGGGAGATGGCAGCTGCTGCCCATCACACTCCTGGAGCAGCACAGCCAGGCCTGAGGCAGCAGATGTGCTGGCCTAGAAGCCTGAGGGAGCTCCTGGTTTTTAGAGAGGGAGTGGATTTAATGCATTGCTGGAGCCTGTGGTCCCCTGTGCAGTGTCCTGTGCTGTCCATGCTGTTCCTGTCCCTCATGGACCTCTCAAGGTTGAACAGAATGGCTCCAGCCTTGACTGCTGGCACAGCTCTATGTGGCTGACAGAGCCTAAGGACACTTTTGAGGCCAGGTCTGATGGAGCCTGAGGCCATCCCCCTGCTTAGCCTGGGGTTTGCTGGGCTGTGCATGCACATCTCGGGGCAGGGAGCCCCTTGGGGAGCACAGGGTGTATTTTTGCTGCTGAACTGTCAGGCAGCATCTGTGAAACACAAAATGGGCTAATGGGAGATGGAGCTGCTTGGGGAGGGAGGTGATTCAGAGTGGAGCTGGGGCTCTGACCCACAGGCTGCTCTCTCCTCCCCGAAGCCCACTCTGCTCTGTCTCCAGCCCTCACCGCGTGCGGCAGCCAGCACAAAACCCTTAACACGAGTGACGTGGGTGGTTGTTAATTTATCCTTCTCTCCCCCTTCTCCAGAGGAATCCAACAAGAAGCATCCCTTCCCCTGCCCCACCTCGTACCGCACAGCCCTGACCTACTACCTGGACATCACCAACCCTCCCCGCACCAACGTCCTCTACGAGCTGGCCCAGTACGCCAGCGACAGCGGCGAGCAGGAGCGCCTCCGCAAAATGGCCTCGTCTGCTGCCGAGGGCAAGGTGGGAGCACTGCCCTGCTCAGCTGAGCCCAGCTGTGGGCTGGGGGATCCCCAAAAGGCACCCCGGGAGCCGAGGGGGAGGTGGGAGCACTGCCCTGGCCAGCCAGGCCCAGCTGTGGGCTGGGAGATCCCCAAAAGGCACCCAGAGAGCCGAGGGGGAGGTTGGAGCACTGCCCTGCCCAGCCGGGCCCAGCTGTGGGTTTGGGGATCCCCAAAAGGCACCCAGAGAGCCGAGGGGGAGGTGGGAGCACTGCCCTGCTCAGCCAGGCCCAGCTGTGGGTTTGGTGATCCCCAAAAAGCACCCAGAGAGCCGAGGGGGAGGTGGGAGCACTGCCCTGGCCAGCTGGGCCCAGCTGCAGCCTGGGGATCCCCAAAAGGCACCCAGAGAGCCGAGGGGGAGGTGGGAGCACTGCTCTGCCCAGCTGAGCCCAGCTGTGGGCTTGGGGGTCCCCAAAAGGCACCCAGAGAGCCGAGGGGGAGGTGGGAGCACTGCCCTGGCCAGCCAGGCCCAGCTGTGGGTTTGGGGATCCCCAAAAGGCACCCAGAGAGCCGAGGGGGAGGTGGGAGCACTGCCCTGGCCAGCCAGGCCCAGCTGTGGGTTTGGGGGTCCCCAAAAGGCACCCAGAGAGCCGAGGGGGAGGTGGTGATGGCTGTGCCCTCCTTGCCCGCAGGCGCTGTACCTCAGCTGGGTGGTGGAGGCCCGCAGGAACATCCTGGCCATCCTGCAGGACATGCCCTCCCTGCGCCCCCCCATCGACCACCTGTGCGAGCTGCTGCCCCGCCTGCAGGCCCGCTACTACTCCATCGCCTCCTCCTCCAAGGTGGGTGTGCTCCCAGCAGGGAATGTGGCTGTGGAGGCACAGAGCTCTGAGTGGCTTTGTCCACAGGAGTGTGCTTGGTCTTCTCTCAGCCACAGAGCATGTTTGGGGATAGACAGACCTGGGGCAACTCTCTGACCTCTGCCACCACCCCACCTCCAAATAACCACAGTCAGGTCATGGGAGCTGGACATAGGGAGCTTCTCCTGGTGACATTTGCTGCGGGAGGGGCAGATTCAGTGATCTCTATGCATGGAGTTAGCCCAGCTTCCCACAGGGCCTGTGGAGAGTCCCACACTCAGCCAGCTGCTCACCCCACACTCTCTGGAGCCCTGCTCCTCTTTGCCCATTTGCCTGGCAAGGTGACATTTTAGGGGCAGGCCAAAAATCACTCTTTGGCAACATCCAGGGAAGCTCAGTGGTCCCGTGATGAGTCGAGGACAAGACAGAAGCCTTGTGAGGAGCACACAGGGAGGAATATCTGTCCCAGTGTTAACATGAGGTTAAACTTCTCCCCATTCCTGAGCACAAGGAAGCAGTGTGGGAGCAGTGTGGGATTGCTGGGGCTCCTCTGCCTGGTTCCAGCATCTCCTCCCTGCAGGTTCATCCCAACTCCATCCACATCTGTGCCGTGACGGTGGAGTACGAGACCAAGACGGGCCGCCTGAACAAAGGGGTGGCCACCAACTGGCTGAAGTCCAAGGTGCCTGAGCAGAACGGGGGCAGCTCCCTGGTGCCCATGTACGTCCGCAAGTCGCAGTTCCGCCTGCCCTTCAAGCCCAGCACGCCCGTCATCATGATCGGGCCGGGCACCGGCATCGCCCCCTTCATCGGCTTCATCCAGGAGAGGGCTTGGCTGAAGCAGCAGGGTGAGTGCCAGGAGCTCCCCCGGGGGCTGCAGCTGCTGCAGGGCCCTGCGGGGCCACTCGGTGCCTCCGGGGTGCAGCTCTGCCACTCCCGTTGCTGGTGGGCCCAGGGTGAACAGAGCTGAGTGGCTTTGTCCACAGGAGGGTGCTTGGTCCTTGGTGACAGAGGATTTTTTGGGATGGACAGACCTGGGGCAATTCTCTGTCCTCTGCCACCACCCCATCTCCTAATAGCCACAGTCAGGTCACTCAGACTCGATGCTAAAGCTCGTGGCCCCTTCTGGGGACCAGTCCTGAGCTTCCCCTTATAACCAGAAGCCATTGTGCAGCTCTGCAAGCCCAGGGTGGGGGAGAGCACAGGGTTGGGGCTGCTGGGGGTGTCAGGACAAGGGAGGTTGGGAGGGGACAGGGCTGGGGGCTGGCAGGGCCCAGCTGATGGGGGCTGTGTGACCCTGCAGGCAAGGAGGTGGGTGAGACGGTGCTTTACTACGGCTGCCGCCGCCAGCACGAGGACTACCTGTACCGGGAGGAGCTGGCCCGCTTCCAGAAGGAGGGAGTCCTCACCCAGCTCAACGTGGCCTTCTCCAGGGACCAGGCTGAGAAGGTACCACGCTGTTCCCCCTGCCACTTGATCCTGCTGCCCACCATCGCTCCCATGGCAGGCAGGAGCACCCAGCGCTTCTCCTGTCTCCCAGAGCCAGCCTTGGCTTCCCTCCCTCCCAAAGGGGCTGTGGTGTGGGGGCTCTGCTCCTCTCTCCTCACTCCCACCTTCTTTCCTGCCAGGTTTATGTCCAGCACTTACTGAAGAAGAACAAGGAGAACGTCTGGAAGCTGGTTAACGAGGGGATGGCTCACATCTACGTCTGCGGGTAGGTCTGGGGACAGGACGGGCATTTGGGGGCAATGTTCCCATTCTCAGCAAAAGGAGTGGGGCTCAGTTTCCCCAGCTGTGCTTTACAGGCCCTGGGAGGGTTTTACTGACCTGGGTCAGAGGGGGGAGGGCAGGGGGCTGGGGTGAGCAGTGTCCAGAGTGGGAGGTGAGGGCTCTGTGGCTGTGCTGTGGTGTCTGACTCGCGCTCCCCGCCGGCAGTGACGCCCGGAACATGGCCCGGGACGTGCAGAACACCTTCTACGAGATCGTCTCCGAGTTTGGGAACATGAGCCAGCCCCAGGCCGTGGACTATGTAAAGAAACTGATGACAAAGGGCCGCTACTCCCTGGACGTGTGGAGCTAAGAGCGGGGCTGGCGGGGCCGGGGAGAGAACAGGTCCCCAGGCGTGGGCCAGGGGAGCTGGCAAGTGCCTGCTCGCCCACTGCTGCTGTGGGTGACAGTGTTGGCCTCAGCCCAGGCTACCCCGGTGTCGCTCCCAACCCTTCTCGGGGCTCAGCACCCCCTCGGGGCAGGCTGTGAACCCAAGGGGGGGAAAGGGTTGAGAGGGGCAGGGGGGTAGCTCAGGCTGCTGTCCAGGAGCTGCAGTGCCACCGGCACCTCAGGGTGCACCCCACGGCACCGGCGTTTGCCTTGAGGCCAGGGACAGCAGGGACATCAGGGACACAGCTGCTGCGGGGCAGGAGGGACGGATACTGCCAGGGAGTCCTTCCCTGAACACGAGGTGTTGCCTTATCCCCGGGGCTGGAGCCCACCCTGGCCTGCAGGGACAGCAGAGGGGTGGAGGGGCTGTGCTCGGGCTGGGATGGAGGCTTTGCCTCCCTCCTGCCAGCCCCGTTTGCCCAGCTCTGGAACGTGGGGCTGGCTGGCTCTGGGCACAGAGCTGTCCCACGGCCCCACCAGCATCTCCCGCTCCCTTCCCGCTGCCCACCCTCGCTCCGGCACCAGCGGGAAGCTCCTCTCCCTCTGGAACACGCCCGGGTTGGGAGGCGGGGTCTCCCCCGGGCCCGGCAGCTCCCCCGAGCCCAGCCCCTCCCTCACACCGTGTACGGTCATTTTTTAAATACGGTTTTTATTTTGAACATCTCTGTGATTTAAGCATGGAAAAAAAAAAAAAAAACAACAGAACCCCCAGACTTTCAGGCTGTCCAATGATTGTAAATTATTTAAATACACTTGCCCTTGGAATAAAAATACTGTGTCTGGAGTTTGCTTCCTGCATTCTCTCTGCTCAGCCAGAGGGAAGGAGGAGGCAGGAGGAGCAATGGATGATAACTGGGAGGAAATCTGGGGATGTGTGGCAGCTCTGGGTTTAGGCTGAGCTGAGGGCAGCCCCTACCCAGGGGCTGGGCTGTGGGAGGGAGGGAGGATGGCAGTGGGGGGCTCTGGACTGGGGTGCAGCTGTGCCCAACCTGCTCTTTGGTTCTTCCAGAGCTCCCGCTGCTGGTACAGCTGGTACAGGGTACCAGGGACACTGAGCTTCTGCTGGGCTCCCTGGGTGGCCACAGTTCTGGCCACAGCCTGTGCAGCCTCGGGTGCCATGGGAAGGAGCCCCCCCTGCTGCCCAGGCTTGTGGAGCAGCACAGGGAGATAACTTTTCATAAAATCATGGGCTCATTTAGGTTGGAAAACCCCTCCAAATCATTGAGTCCAACCCTTAACCCAGCACTGCCAAACCCACTACTCAACCGTGTCCCCAGCTGCCACGTCTACATGGCTTTTAAATCCTTGCAGGGATGGTGATTGCACGACTGCCCTGGGCTGGACAACCCCTTTTTGTGAAGACATTTTCCTTAACATCTGATCCAAACCCCCCTTGGTGAAACCTGAGGCCGTTTCCTCTTGTCCTATCGTGACAACTGTCCTACTGACCCCCAGCTCCACCCTCCTTTCAGGGAGGTTGTGTCAGGACCCAGTTCCTGAGGAACCAGAGCTGCAGAGCAGAGTGTGGAAGCTGTTCCCAGACCGGCCAGGTGACCCTGGGCAGCTCCTTCCCTTTATTTCCACACGTGCAGCCTCAGGAGATGCACAGCCCCAGCGTGAGGCCTGCACCAGGCTCCTGCTGCCCCCAGCCCTCCCGTGCCCCAGCTGCCCCCTCCCTGTGGCTGGAAGGTGAGGGAGGAGCTGGGGCACCCCTGGAACCCAGGGCTGTGCACAGCCCTCGGAGTGAGGAGGCTGCCCCAGGGCCTCTGCCCTCAACACACAGGGGCTGGCCTGGCTGCAGGGCTGGGGGGATAAAGGGGAGCCTCAAGCACCCCAGGAGCCCTGTGAGGCAGTCCCTGGGCACTGCCCTGTCCCAGTGAGGTGGGCAGCACCAGCATCCAGAGAAGATCCCAGCAGAGGGGAGGGGAGTGGCTGTCCCAGGCATCCTGCCGTGTGCATGTGCAAGGCAGCCAGGACAGGAGGTGCAGGGTGCTCCTGGCTCCAGGTGAGTGACTCCAGCACGGCTCCAGCCCCGTGGGCAGCACATGGACTGTCCAGGAGCAGCTCTAAGCTCTGTCCCACACCCGGGCCCCTCCAAGGGATGGGGTGAGACACCACAGTCCGGACGGAATTGAGGGGATGGGGAGAGGGGATGGGAGCCCGTGGGGAGAAGCAGTCCAGGCCCCCACACTGCCCCACTTCAGTTCTCCTTGGTGTCCTGGTTCTTGTTCTGAATCTTCTGGTGGACGACACGCAGGGTGGTGAAGAAGTTGCCCAGGAAGAGGATGAAGAAGGGGAGGCCGCACATGAGGACCTGTGGGAGGAGAGGCCGGAGTCAGCAGGAAGGACGTGCCTGGGGCTTCCCCCTCCCAGGGGGTGCCAGCAGCTGCTCACCTGCCACTCCTTGCACTCGGGGTGCTGGATCATGCGGAACAGGGTGATGGCGTTGTAGAGCTGCCAGAACTGCAGGAGAGAGCAGGGTCAGGGAGCTGCTGCTTTCAGAGGCTCAGCCCCACCTGTGCCTCTGGGTATAAACCCCACACAGGCCTCGTGTGGGGGCACTGAAACCCCAGCCAGGCTCAGGGGGCTTGTTCCCAGAGGAGCCCAGCTGGGACATCCCCACTGTTTCAGGGCATGAGGGAGCCTCAGGCCAGCCTTTGGCCATCAGCCTCAACAATCCAGCTGAGGAAGGACTCCATCCCTTGCAGCAGCAGCTCAAAGCTGGAGCTCACAAGTGCTTTGCAAAGGCTTTGGAAGGGTTCTCACCACAGCCCCTCTGCATTTGAGCACTCAGCAGAACCACCCCAGCTCCTCCCCATCTCACTTCCCCAGCTGTGGAGGTGGTGGTACTTCGGAGGGAAAGGCTCAGCATTTGTTGGGAGCATTTCCCTGCCCCAGGCATCCCATATCTCATGGCTGTGGCAGCCTGTGGGGTCTGTGCCATGTCCAGGCACAGCTGGGAATGTGCCACATCCCGCTCCCACCCAAGGCTCTGGCACCTTGCAAGGACTGGGGCAGCCTCACCTGCCCAAAGAAGAGGAAGGGAAGCAGGAACGTGAGGCCTCTCCACATCCAGGACTGGAAGCCCTCTGCAAGGAACAAAGTTTCTGTGAGGAATGGGCTGGGGATGGAGCCCAGCTCCTCCAGACGTGGAGGACAGAGAGGCTCAGTGCCCACACCGTGCCTGGCTGAGGAGGAACGGCCACTCCAGCCTCACTGTGGGCACCTGCAGGGGCGACAGTGGCAGGGACTCCAGCACAGGGCTCTGGGCTCCAGGGGAGCTGCCCCCAGCTCCTGCCCTCAGTGTCAGGAGGTGACAGCACACAGTGCCTGCGGTGTTGCAGGGGTGTTTCATGTCTGAAGAAGCTTCCTGGGGAAACCTGGGATGCCCAGAGCACACCCACTGCCACCTCACCTCCTGAGGGAGCCAGCTGTGGGCTGGTGGCCCCAGCAGAGCAGGAGGAGGGGGACAATCATCTTTTGGGGTGGTGCTGCCCCATAGGAGATGCTGCTCTGGGAGCTTTGGTTTGACTTGCAGCTTTTACTGTTCCTGCCACTGATGAAAGTGACCTCAAACCAAAGCGTCACCATTTCCGTCAGCAGAACCCACAGCTCCCAGTGAGCTGAGCAGCAGCCTGAGAGCCCCAGCAGGGGACATCCCACTCACCCACAGTCAGGTCCATGTTGTGCCTCTCCCCCAGCGCTCGCAGCCGGTACAGGCACCCGCTCTGGTAGTAATACTGCAGGAACTGCACAAAGCCTGCCAGGAGAGAGAGAGCTGCTGTCAGCAGCTGCCCAGGGATCACCTCCCAGCCTCAGCACCATCCCACAAAGGCCACCTGAGGCCAAGGGAACTGCCAGGTAAGCTGAGAGCTGTGAGCAGCTACAGCCGGGTCTCCACATGCTGCAGAGCTCTGCAGGCACTCTCAGCACCTGGGGGTCAGTCCCTGTCCCAGCACAGGTGGCAGCACTTACTCTGGTACATGGAGAAGGAGAGGAACTGGTTCCTGAACATCTGGTACATGAGCCCATCTGGCCTGTGGAGAGACGGTGCTGGCTGGGGGACGTGGGGCTGGGAGGGGACAGCCGGCCCAGCCTGTCCCACAGTCCCTGTGGGCCCTTGGCCAGAGCTGCCCACAGCCCAGGCACAGGACAGGGGACACAGACTCACCACGTCAGCATGACACCTGAGAGGAAGGTGGAGATGTAGTGATGGAGAACCCACCAGCCTTTGATCCTGGAGGGCAGACACAGAGGAACACGGTGTCACGCCTGGAGCATTCATCAACCCAGAGCCAAAGGCACCCCTGAGAGTGGAGCAGCCCAGCCCCAGCCACCCCACAGCTGCCAGGGCTGGTTGGGAAATGATCCCAGGACCCAGGGCCTGGGGGCTGGGCAGCACCGGGGCCCTTCCAGCTCCACCTTCCTGCACCACCCCCGCATGGGAGGTTCCTCCTGCCCCGCTCCTGCAGCTCCCAGCGGGGTTTGCCACACACCCTGAGTGGGAGGGAGCTGCTCCCCTGTGACAGGGCCCTGCAGGGGGGGCACAGGGCCCTGCAGAGAGGGCCCAGGGCCCTGCAGAGGGGGCACAGGGACTCACTTGGAGCCGTTGTTGATCAGGATGCTCTCGCGGATGGTGAGGGTGCAGTAGTACCACACCAGGAGGAAGTTGAAGACGGCGTCCGTCACCCTGGGTGACACAGAGCAGGGTGTGAAGGCACGGGCTGGGGGCACAGCCCCTGGGACAGCCACCCCCAAGGGAAGGGACCTGCTCCCCACCACCCACCAGGGCCACGGCGGCCACAAAGGCCACCCCAGCTCCAGGGCAGTGTCCAGATGCTTCACCAGGATGTCCCGTTCAGCTCTGGGTGTTCCAGGATGGGGGAGAAGGGCAAGGGGGCTCTGGGGGGAGATCTCTGCCCAGCACCAAGCCAGACTCACCTGGAGTTGAGGAGGAACCGACAGGAGAAGGAGACAATGAGCAGGATGATGGTGAGGTAGAGCTTGAACTTCTCGTACTCATCTTTATATGCAAACCTGCAGGGGAGCACAGGACAGGCCTGGAGCAAGGGGGCTGCTGGACATTTGTGTCCTCCCATCCCACCTGGCTGGGTAAAAGTGATGTTCTGTTGGGAAGTTCTGGGACATGGTTGGGAAGAACCTGGCCTTGGGGGTATTTCTGAGAGCAGAGCACATCAGGCTGCTTCCACACAGCTGGGACACGTCTGAGCACCCCAAACCACCCCAGCCTGGTGGGGAAGACAGGCAGACTGGGACCTGCACTTGTCTCCAAGGGGAGGATTGGGCAGCAGAGGGAGAGGGGAGAGGCTCCTGGCTGGGCATCTCTGGCAAGGGAAAGGCTTTCAGGAGCCAAAACCAACTTTTGGTGTTTCCCCAAGGGAAGAGCAGAGGACTATCCACTGCCTGTCCTTCCTGAAAGTTCCTACTACAGTGGAAACATGGACATGGCTTTGGTGGAGGATCCCACTAACTTGTCAGAGCTAATGCTGCGTCCCAGCCCAGTGGCAGGAATGTGAGGGGGAGCCAGGGATTTGGCTGATTCTTGGGAAATGATGCAGAAAACAGCTGAGGAAGGGAATCTACACCAGGTGAGCCAAGCCAGCCCCGTGTCTGCCCGGGAGGAGCTGTTGCTCCTGGTGCCAGGGGGATCCCAAGCCAGGAAAATCAGAGGTGCAGCCAGGAGGGGCCGTACTTGGCCTGTTTGCTGAGCAGTGTCACGTTCACATTGCCGAGCACCAGACTCAGGTACAACCTGGGGAGAGAGCAGAGCGTCAGGACAAGGACCTGCCCGGGGAGCTGTCCCCTCCTGTGCCACCAGGGGGGCCAGGGATGACCCCCAGGTGCTTCCAGTCGGAGCTGCCAGGCACAAACCCTCTGGAATCCCCTCCCAGGGGCAGGGGGACGGGTGGGGGAGCACACAGCCCCCCTCCCACAGGCACTGGGGGTTCACCAGGGCACAACCACTGTCCAAGGGTGGGTGATGGCCACGAGCAGGCAGAGGAGTGAGGGGCAGCTCCTGCTTGGAAACAGCCACAAACCATGGGTGATATCAGAAGGAAACTTCTGAAATACTACTGGGAAAAGGCATGAGGCACAATGAAAGGCAAGTAAGTGAATGTCAACATTCAGGTGCACCAAAGAATGAAACTCAGTTCAGGACTACAAAATTACATCTTCAAATGTTGTTTCTTTGGGTGCAGTTGCCATGTCTGATATTGTACTTGGGTTAGGGTCTGTGAGGAGAGGGTGGTCTTGCTTCTGGTTCTGTCCAGCACAGCTCAGTAGGGCCTTGCTCCTTGGGGAGCTGTGGCACTGCTGGGTGCAGGGTGACAGCTCTGGGTCTGTGCCTGCAGCTCTACAGCCACAGGGGTGTGGAGGGCGGCCCTGGTGCCCCAGCAGGAGCTGAGGTGCCTTCTCACCCGTTCTTCTTTGGCAGATAGGCCTCCATCTCAAAGAAGATGTTCTGCCTCTCTTTAATCAGGCTCTGGGTCTCCTGGACGGATGCCTCCTGCTCGGGACTGGCCTGGGCTTTGCATCTGGGGAGCAAACACAGGCACTGGCATCAGGAGAGCCCCTGGAAGGTGATCAGCACGTGCTGGCACGCCACAGGTGACTGACTCGGGCAAGGACACCCCAAGGACAGGGAAGGTGGATGGGAGGCAAAGCCACAACTCCATCTGCAGGGCCTCTGTCAGGCTGTGATGTTGCTCAAGAGAAGGGAGCAGGGTGAGGCCAGATGGGTCTCCCACCCCCAGGAAGGATGGGGAGAGCTTTGTGCAGGAGCTCAGGGTACCTGCAGAACCCTTGCAAGCTCTGAACTGCAGATGGGGCACAGGGCAGAGGACAGGGGGGCTGGGGAAGATCAGCCTCCCCACAGCTCTTGGCTGCAGAGAGGTTTGCATTTGTGATGTGAGGTGAGCTCAGCAGCCCCGTCCTTGCTGCCCTCCCCTCCCGTGCTGTCACAGAGAGTCAGTCTCACTTTTTGAGGGAGAGAGACAGCTCCTTCAGCCGCTTCTTCTGCCGGGTGATGGAGCTGGAGATCCCATCCTGCAGCTTGGTCAGCTCCTCGAGTTTCTGCTTGTACAGCTTGTGGTTGTCCTGGGAAGGAGAGAACAGCACACATCAGAGCTGCCTGCCCACACACCCCTGTCCTTGGGCCCTCTATGATGCTTTTGCTAAAAAAATGTCCTTAATCTCACCTGTGCAGCTGCTGGGTGAGAGGAGGGGTGGCTGCAGAAGGCCAGGTGTGTTTGGGGACAGCCTGCAGCCAGCCCTGCTTCCATGGGGATGCCCATCCCCAACCCCAAGCAGGCTACCCACAGGATGTTCCCGTGTTCAGGACACCAATGACTGCACTCAGCAGACAGGAAAGACTTGGGAATAAACACTGTGTGGGCCAGGGTACAACAACTGTGGGCCACTCAGAGCTTTGAGTGCTGGGGCAGGACCAGCAGCTCTTGGTGCCTCCAGGTCTCCCAGCCCCAACTGATGGCCTTGGGGCTCCACCTGAGCACCTGTGGGGAGCTGGAAGGAGCTGTCAGTGAGCTGGACAAAGGGGATGGAGTCCCAGCAGGGTGCAGCTGAGTGCCTGGTAACCCAACAGCACCCGGGTAAGGCTGGAGGCATTTCCCCACTATATTTAGTAGGGAAAGGGGAGAGCTGCTGGGTCAAGGCTGCTGCTTGTCCAGGCCAGCAGGAAAACAGCCTCACCTCGGGCACAGCAGCCTGAACGCCACCTCCGGCAGGGAATCACACGGTACTCACAACAACCCTTGGACCAGACCTTGGCACAAACGAGTTTTAAACTCTGTAGCTCTTATCGACCACTTGATCACCAGATCTTAAGAGTTGTTCCCAAAGGAGAAAGGTGAAACCGAGAGCAGAGGAGGGAAACCACCTCCCTCTGGTGACAGGCAAGGAGGGAACGGAGCCCACACAGCCCCGGCTCCGCAGCAGTGACTTATGGCCCTGATTTATCCGAGGACATTGACCATCCAGCTTTCCTGCTGCCATCTAGAGTCACCTCCTGCTGGCTCTGGAGTTCGCTGTCAGCAAGTGGCTTTTGTGACAAGTCCTTTAGCCGCGCCAGCATCCCAGCTCGGCGCTGGGAGACAGCCCGGGTGAGGAATCACCGCGGGAGGGAGGAGGTGCCCGAGGGGACGGGCCGGCGCTGAGTGGCTGCACCGAGGGCTCCAAGTGGGCGACCCGGGACATCCACGCAACCCTTATGGAGCAAGAGGAGGTTTCTCAAAGCCTCCCTTGCCCCAGATCTGGGCACAGCAGCGACGTGTCCGCAACAACATCCGCTTCGCCCCGCTCCGGGGCGGGAAGGAGGGGGAAAGGGAACGGGTGCAGCTGCAGCCCAGCGACCCGGGCGGCAGCAGGAGATGGCTGGCCAACCTTTCCCTTGGGTGACCCTGCGTGAGCTGAACCCTGCCCACTCCTTCCCCGGCAGGCAGCGCCCTGGGGATTACACAAAGCAGGTGGAAGCACCTCTGACACCAAGTCACCTTCCTGGCGCGGAGCCCCCGGCCAGCCCCGGCGGTGACAGGGCACGGCAGTCGGGACAAGGCGCCTGCACTCCGGGACACCTGGGCTCTGCTGGCCGCTTTCCCCGCGGGGCTGGCTGGCTGCGGGCTGCCCCGAGCCGGGCTGAGAAGGAGCCATAAGGAGCGAAACGGCATCTGCGCACCTCGTCCGGCCGTGCCACGCCAGGCACTGCCGCTCCCCGCTCCCAGCAGGAGGAAAACCGGGAGATGCGAGGTCTCCACGCCACGTCCGCGGCGGGCTGGGACATCGGGCTGGGACATCAGACCGGGGTGCCCCGCTCCTCCCGAGCCCCGTGCCCCGGCACAGCCCGGCACCCCTGCCCTGCCCCGAAACGCTTTGCCCCAAGGCACAAGGCTGGGACACGGGGGGAAAGCACTCGGACTCCAGGGCGCAGAGCCCCGCTGCCCGCGGTACCCGCTGGGGATGCTGCGGGGCACCCGCGGGGGGATCTCCCCAGCGCGGTGCCGGTAACCCCGGCGTGCCCCGCTCTGCCGGAGCGCTCCCCGGGCCCGTGCCCGGGGGTGTCGCGGTGCCGGTGGTACCTGGATGCGCTGGTAGCCGTCCTGCAGCTCCTCCCACTCGCGCAGGCACTCGGCGAGCGAGTCGCCCCAGGCCATGGCGGCGATGGCGGCGGCGGTGACCGGCCCGGCCCGGCCCGCGGCGACGGGCGGCGCTCCGGCCCCGCCCCCTTCCGGACACGCCCCGGGGCGGGGCCGGGGGGCGGGGCCTCCGGTATTCCCTGCTCGCCTGTCCCTCGGAGCCTGGAAAAGGAGAAATTCCCGGGAATGCGTCCCCCGAGTCACAACGAGAGAGCCAAACCCGCCGCTGAAATCCCAAACACGGAGCGCCGCAAAGCCAGGGAGCGTTTTCTGTCCTGTTTTATTTTGTGGTGTCAAAGAACGGAATTCCGAGTGCCGTAAGAGAGAGGAGGGTACTGAGTTTAGGCTTCCTGTGACAGCGCTGAGGGTTTGAAATGACCAGCTGTGCTCAGAGGTTTGGTTGCAGGATTAGAAGGCAGCAAATGGGAAGGGTGGGCTTGTCAGCAATCCAGCCAGCGAGTCTGTGAGAGGCCGTGGTAGCTGGGAAGGCACGCACAGGGCACGGGGACTTCTGAAACAGGCAGATTCTCTTGTCACCTCTCCGGGCTGGAAGTGGGCACTGTCAGACTCTAAATTTACTATTCCAGACGATGGATAACAAAGCATTTTAGAGATAACCCTGCTGACTGCCTCACAATCCCCTTTGCTTACAAAAGAGTCGAGCTGTCTCTAATGGGCCACATCCTGCAGGACTTGCACTCCCCAAACTGCCACCTCCTCCAGCACAGGTGAGTTCCCCAGGAGGCTCCAAATCTTGACCCAAAATGACATGCTGCTAAAGGGGAAAGCTTTTCCATTGCATTTGGGTCTTTTTGTCACACAGCATTCAAGGAACTTTCTCCCCACAAGGGGGAAGGGGCTTTCCCGGGATGTTCTCTGTCAGTAATTTGGTTCAGACACGTCTGTGAGTTGCCACCCATAGACTTGGGTCTCCCAGGCTGAGAGCTGTTCCACAAAGCCCCGGTTTGGTCTCATGTTCATTTTGCATTTCAGAAGGTATTTCCAAGCTCTCTGTAAACAGAAGGGAAGGAAAGAAGTGTTAGGAATTGAACAGAAAAGTGACTCTTGGGCATTTTCACAAAGCAGCTACACTTCAGCCAACACAGCTTTGTATTTGCTCCCTGTGCTGGACAGCAAGAACCTGTGGAGAAGAGTTTGGTACCAAAGTGGGGACAGGCTGGATCCAGATGTGAACCTGAGAGAAACCTGTTCCCTTCATGCTCTGCTCTCCTGGATACAAGGACAGCTCCAGACTGCAAAATTTTATTTTGCCTAGAAGGTTGCATATTTAATTAATAACCTTTAAATTCTTTCTCTCTCTAGACAGAATGATGTTTTTAAAACATTAGCAGCTGAACTCCAGAATTCATAGAGCAAAGCCTTTGCTTTTACTGCTATCAAGATGTTTTGTTTGTTCCTTTTTTTCCCCCAAGCACTTTTTCCCAGCATCACAAACTCTTCCTAATACAAGAATACTTAGTGTTATTCTACTCTGATGGAGCGATGCAATCCTGGATTTTCTACCCTAAAATGCTGTTCCTTCCACAGATGATGAGCAGTGAAGTATCAGCTATAAAGGTTATAAAGCCATGAAGGTTATCACATTTTTGGATTGGTGTGACCTGATGTGGCAGAGCAGTTCTGACCTCGCAGTTATCCCACTGTATTAATTACAGCTCTCTTAATTAATTGTTAACTCCAAGTAATCACCTAGAAACTCTGACACACACAGGGCAGATCCACCAGCACTACTCCAGCTCCATCCCTGGGTTTTCTTGTCAGTGTTCATCTTCCTGCTCATAAAGGAGCTTGCCCCTTGCACTTGGAGGGTTGCTTAAGTGAAATGAGACCAAAGGTCAGCAGATAGTGTTCCATTGGTTTGTTTTTCTAATCTTGCTGATTCTGCAGGCTCTGAGGCTGATATTCCAATATTTACTCCTCTGGGTGCACAGTGTGGGTGTCTCTGGTTCCCCTGGGCTCAACAGATCTATTCACAGACTGCTCACTAATAGAATCAGGGGCTGCACATCCCAGCTCTGCCTTGCTTTTGCCTTTTGGAAGCTTTCAAAGATCTTTGCCTGGATTGGCTGGAGGATCACACAGGAATCTGTTGCACTGCCTTTGTCTGCAAGAAACAAACTTGTCTGCCAGGGTAATCCCTCAGGAAAGCTTTGCCCAGCCAACAGTGGGCAAGCACTGCTCTGTCAATATTTTCTCTTTTTTTTGGCATTTAGTAAAATGCTGAGACCAACCTGTTGATGCCAACTGAGAGGAATGGCAAGGCTCAGCCTTTGACTTTTGCATTGCCATTGGAAGCACATTCTGTGATTCAGGGAGTGAGTGGCTGTTATCAGCCTGCAGGAGCAATCACATCCCTGTCAGTGCAGGGACTGAACCCTGAGCCCTGCTGGCACCCTGAGCCTCTAATTACCCACTGGCACACAGCCATGGAAAGAGCTTTCCTCTTACATTGGCCATGTTTGCACAAAATCAATCACCTTATCAGAGACAGACCCAGCTTTAGTGAAGTTTGGATCAATCCTTTCAAGCTCCAGAAGTTTCCAAACAAGGGTGAGGTTTTTAAGGAGAGGTTGGTCAGTTGCCATGGGAACTCTCCTGCTCCCTGTTAGGAGGCACCAGGAGATGATGCCTGTGTGTGGAATGCAAAGGGAGAAGGGCCTGGCACCAGGGGAGAGGCCACCAGGCTCTTGCCCAGCCAGGCCATTCTCAGCCATCTTTCACTAATTTCTTTCATTATTCAGAGCTATGGAACAGCCTGTACTGGCCATCTGACCTGTACGTCCCTCCTGGGCAAGTATCATCCCATTCCAGATTCCTGTACAGGAGTGTCTCTGGGAGGGGATTGCTTCTGGAGGAATAAAAAAGGATTTTGGGAGAAGTCAGTGCTGAAGTCAATGGTAAATGAGAGCCCTGCAAACACTGAGTTCTGAACTTCCCTAGCACCATGGAACTAAGAGATAGGATTAACTGCAGTAGCTTCTACTCTTTGCCTCAAATCCAGGAGAGAAATACCATGTCCTGTATCCACAGCTTTGCTTTCCTAGCCCTTTAGTTAAGTAGGGAAAACAAAATTATTGCAAGTTCTAGAGTAAGGACTCACAGATCCAAAATCACACCTAAGCCACCTCCTTAATGGTCTAAAGAAGATGCAATCTCAAATCATATCATCAGTTCCATTATCAGGTGGATACTGTGCATGAAATCATAGAGAATATCTTATTCCTGCAGTGCTGGGGCTTCAGGAAGAGCACTGAAGTGCAGAGGCAGTTTCTGTGGGGACTGTGACAGTGACATACCTGCAGGGAAAAGCGGCACGAGTGCATCAGATAGGCCATGGTGGCTGTGCTGCTCCGGCTTATCCCCAGGCTGGAGAGCACCAGCACTGCTCCCACCTCCAGCTGAGCATCTGAGTCAAGAAATGCCAATCACAAATTAGTCAGCTGGGAAATGGAGCTTCCCGTGGCAAAGTCAAGCACTAACCCGGTGACAGCTGACAGGGGGGCTGCAGCCTGAGAGACAGGAGCCCTCAGGAACCCTGACAGCAGCAGATGGGCACTGCCAGCTCCCATTTCTGTAAGCATTTTCCTTTCCTAAAAATCCACAGTTAAAACGTGGCCTTGAAGAACAGCACCAATGACAATGCCCAGTCACTGCTTCATTACACATCAGTGTCACCTTCACACCAGGGGTCTGAGGAGAAGTGGTTTTTCATGACCTATCAGCTGTGGTCAGCATGACAAACACTCCCCAAACAGCTCTAAAGGTATTGAAATTCTATTTTGCCTGGCAGGTTGCATATTTAATTAATAACCTTTTAATTCTTTCTCTCTCTCTCTTGACAGAATGATGTTTTTAAAATATTAGCAGCTGAACTCCAGAATTCGTAGAGCAAAGCCTTTTAGTGCTGTCAAGATGTTTTGTTTGTTCTTTTTTTTTTTTTTTTTTTTTTTTTCCCAAGCACTAAGCCAGCATTTTAAAAGTCATTTCTATTGTGAGATACTAGTTCTGTCCTAAGATCTGGGTAGAACTGGCCTCCCTCCAACATACACCTGGCATGAGGACATGCACACTCCTCTTGGAGTATGTGAAGAGCTTTAGTCTCGTGTTCTGGTTTGAGTAATCTGCTCTCCACTGCCAAGTAAACAGTTCCACTATCAGATAAACAGTGGAACACTTCCACAAGTGCAGCTTAATAGACTCTTGTAGTCTGGTTTGGAAACAGCCACAAACCATGGGTGATATCAGAAGGAAACTTCTGAAATACTACTGGGAAAAGGCATGAGGCACAATGAAAGGCAAGTAAGTGAATGTCAACATTCAGGTGCACCAAAGAATGAAACTCAGTTCAGGACTACAAAAATATATCTTCAAATGTTGTTTCTTTGTGTGCAGTTGCCATGTCTAATATTGTACTTGGATTAAGGTCTGTGAGGAGAGGGTGGTCTTGCTTCTGGTTCTGTCCAGCACAGCTCAGTAGGGCCTTGCTCTGTGGCAGGTGTTATTTGATAAGCACAATAAAAGATAACAGCATCAGGATGGAGCTGCAGGAGCCCTGTCTGCTGTGCAGGCACTGAGCTGCAGAGTGTGTTTTTTCTTGCCCTATCTGATGTAATCAGCTGAAGGCAGGTTCATGCTGTCCAACCTGAAAGTCTTCCTGGGCCCTACAGTGGGTCTGCACTGCAGATCACAGATTATCAATGCCTTGTGCTGAGTTCTCTAATGTGTATCACACTCTCGTTCAAATAAAGCTCTGGTGGCTGAAGATTTGGGCTGGGTGAGAGTCACAGGGTTGTTGCAAAGGAGTAAGAGGGAATCCTATGAAGCCCTGGTAGATGCCCTGCTGCAAAGCCTTTTCAGATTGGGTGGAAAGCTCCCTGCTTTCAGGGTGAGGTGTCCTATAAAGTGAGCAGGGACATCAGAGTCAGATACCCTGTAAAATCTCTCTGTCCATCAGGCTGGTTAGTGAGGCAGCTCTGGTATCCATCAGGGTGTGGGCTTGCTTACCCTCCTGTCTGGGCTTCCTGTCACTCCCATCTAATATCCTACAGTGAGCAAGGGCTCAGGAATTCCAGATCAGGATCCACTCACCTATGAAATGACAAATGGTGGGGAAGAAAGAAAAAAGATCTGCTTCGATTGAATCTGGAACAGGTACATGGAGGGATTTACCTTCTTCTGCAAACCTGGAAAAAGAGCACACAAACCACATGGAGCAGGGAAGCAGCCTTGACAAGATGTGTTTGTTGGAGGCAAGGTGATCATTTTGTTTGCTGTTACACGTGTGAGCTTTTCATCATCGTCATCATTAAGATGATAAGGGATTTGTTATGGTGAGGCACAGAGATGTTTGTAACACAGAACCAGTTTAATCACTGATTTTCCATTTCAATGGTATCAGCAATGATGCCTTAACCCACAGATAGATAACCTACAGGGAGATAAATGCAAACAGATGAACTGAGAGCAGGTGTGCCTTCACAGAGTGTGTGTTGGCTGTTTTGTGGAGCCCCCCCAGTTCACTTCATGTGGTTTTCTATGGCAGCATCTCCTCCTTCCAACAGACTCAGAGAACTCATGGGGCAAAAAGAAAAATTGGTGAGGAATTTCTAAAATGTGGAAGGACACCATGCAGAAGGCATGGGAATATTACCCACAGTGCAGAGACATTCCTCTGGAGCCAAAGGCATGAGAAATGTCTGCTGGTGCACATGTCCTGGGGTGGGTAACTGGATTTGTTACTTTGTTTGGGTCACCACCTTGAGAAATGCCTCTGGGTTTTTCCTGTGTGAAATTGCATTTCCAGCAAGGCCTGCAGACTGAGCTGACTGGTCATGGACAGAGTAGGTAAGGAAGGAAGACCAAAAATGTGACATATTGGTGATTTAGCTTTTACACTGATGTGTTGGTAAGAGTTTGCTCTGAAATCTGTTTAGAAATACAGGTTTTTTCTGAAGAGTGGTGGTATGTGATAGACTTGAAACACCAAGGGCTTCCCAGTCCTCCTCTTACCCAATTCACCCATGGCACGGTCAAGGGCTGCAGGACTGTGTTGCTGTTGTGCTCACTCTGGAGCAGAAATTAGAAAACTGAGCAGGAAATGGCATTGGAATCTGTACAGAGGTTTCCTTGGAAGGCCACAGGCACAGACTCCTCTGCCAATAAACTCTGTGCCACCTCATTCTTTCACATCACAGACACTGGTGAGGGTAAGCCTTGAACAGTTTAACTTACAGTGTTACAGGCTGTTCAGAGACGTTGACCAGTGCTTTGATCTTCAGATCTTTCTGAATTTGTTTGTCACTGGCCTGCTTGAAATTGCCCATATATAGCTTTTCAGGCAGTATTTCTACAGGGTATGGCTGGAAGGTGTCTAGTTCCTGCCAGAAAGAAACCACAGGCTCAGGTTAGAGAGTGTCTTTGCTCCCATTAGCTCACTAAGCTCCTAAACAGAAGTAATGTGAAGAGTTGAACAGGCACTTAGTCAGCAGCCCATGACATATTTTAGTGTAATGATTCATTCAATTGCCTGGATATTGAAGTCTTTGCTCGTTTTACTGAGAATAATTAACAGCCTCACTGTTGTTGTGGCATTACTTGAAGCAAATCCCAACAAAACAGGAGGTGGAATACATTCTTGCCATTGTCTGGAGGGGCTGCAGCAGGACAGATTCGTTTGATGTTCTCCCTGGTTACTGTTTGCAAGGCTAAATGAAATCATCTGCCACCTGCAGAGCTGCAGGTGCCCTGGAGTGGCACAGCACAAATCTGCAGCTGCATCCGGCGTCGGCAGTGCCGAGGCTGAGAAGGAAAACACACCAGCAGCCCAGCATCCACATCCCTAAGGGGCACCTGGATACCTGGATCCTGCTCCAGGAGCACAAAGGAGCAGTCTGACAATTTAAAGCTTAAATTGAGAGGCAAGGAGGTGCCTGTGTGCAGCTGAGTCTGAGGGGGAAGCTCAGCAGTGAGTTGCCCTTCACAGAGCAGCACAAAGTGAATCGATTTTCTCTCCTGTGCTGTAGCATCCACAGGTTAGCACCGTGTCATGGGCTGCTTCCTGGGAACCAGAAGGGAACAATGGGGACAAAATACACCTTGGAGTGAAATGCTCTGTTGTCCAGCATCTTCTGAACCTGCCCTGCCTGTCCTAAATGTGCAATAAAGGGTAATTGTTTCTCATCAGTGAAATAGATTGATGTTTATAGGTGAACCAAGCAATCAGGACACCAGTGTTTGAGTGGATGGCTGTTTTCCTCCTGAGCCTTTTGAAACAAGGCACTAGCACTTGCTTTGTGACCCTTCCCAATTAAAAGACATGGATCACAGTGCTTGGTAGGAATTGTACTTGTGTTTGAAAACATTTGCTGTGTACTATGCCAGATAACCACGTGTGAGACAGCAGCCTGCTTCTTGTCATCATTTGCTACTGTTTGTTCAGTTATCTGTACTCTCCACAGGCCAGTTTTGGGGTTATCAGGAGAACATTCCCAGCTTGTTTCCATGAGCTTCCTTTCATGCAATAGAAGAGGAAAAAGTGTGGCTGTAAAAGAATCAGTGGTGAGACTCAGAGCAAGCACAGTAACTCAAATTACATTTGATTCCTCTGTCTGAAATCACTGTGATACCAGGTTTGCAACACCATCTAACCTGAATTCACCAGCCATCATCAGTTGAATATGGATGTTTTCTACCTGGAAATTGGTCTCATCTCACCTGAGGCATCCACAGTGTCTTCTGGCTCTTCAGGAAGTGGTAACAGGCTGAAAAACGCCTGTACCCTCCCTTCAGGAGGAGCACGGGGTGGCGGGTGAACTGCTCCAAGTTTCTGGCGTGGAAGAGGGCATCTCCTTCCCCAGCACCTAAAGAGACCAAAGAGCTGTTTGCCTGGGCAGCTGCAGTGTCTCCATCCCTGACATCCTCAGCAAATCCCTTCTCATTCCACCTGATGCTCTGGAGAAAACTTCGGTAAAAGCTTGAGTTACTCTTTACTTGTTGCTGCAGGTCAGTTACAGGGGTGCTGCTTTTCCTCTCTCATCCTGATCTTTTATTCCTCTCCTGGTTTCTTTTCTAGGGCCAGATTTCTTTTCCTCTCCTTGTTTCTCTTTGGGAAATGCTTGTAATAAGTTCCCCTAATAGGGAAGTTTTATTAATGTAAATTTAATAATCTTAGTTTTATGGAGGTTTTTCTCTTTAGTCTGCTTTAGGCAAACAGGAAAAAAAGGAAATGTCTTAAATAAATTTTTCACAAATGTTTGAAACACTCCCCTCAATGAAGTAAATTATGTGAGATGGCTGCTCCTCCTCCTCCCAAGAAACCTATCCTGCTTCCCTCCAGCTATGTCTGCTTTAGAAATAGATCAGCACAATAGAAACCCAGTTCTGATTCTTCACACCTTTCATTTACTGCCTCAGCACTGAGCATTTAGGAACCTGCTTGCTTTATTCACTCCCCTCACACCCCCACTTGTTTTTTCTTTAAAAAGTGATGCAAATCTTTGCTAAAACTCCTGTAGCCTTTGTAAAGCCCAAACAAACAGAAGTGGTTCTGCTCACAGCAGAACTCCTTGCCAAAGGATGTGCAAAAGCCAAACACTTCCATGGTTCAAGGAAGACTGAACAATGCCATGGAAAAGCTTCCATCACTTCACACTCCTTGCTGAACTCCATCAAATCACCACCCCCATTAAAGGTAAATATTTTAAAATATCATGAAGTGAAAGCCTTTTGTGACCCTCAAAGAAGGAAGTACTCACTCTGGGAACAAGTGGAACCTGAGCCAGTGCTTTCAGTCTCTGAAGAAGCATTGCTCCCTGAAAGACAATTGTTGGACAAGCCAAACCTCAGGGAAATGGGGCAAAAAAAGAGAACCCATTCTTCACATGCAACAAGGAGCTTCAGAGGATCACCCACAGATGGGAAACCAGGGCTGCCAGGAGGCTTTGAAATAAAACCTGGATTTTTGAAGCCCGAGAACATACACAACACAGTGAAAAAACACAGGCAGAGCACAGCTTTTCACAGAAAATGGGAACATTTTCTTCTCTTCCAACAGGCTCACAAAACGAAATGAGGAATGGGAAAGATCTGGACTGACATGGGTCACACGTACCTGTTTCATTCTCCTCCTCCTCCTCCTGATAGTCAGTGCAGCCCAAAGAGCCAGTGTCGAGGTCATACACCACACAGAATCTGACATAGCCCAGCTCCTTGGGATTCGGGATCAGGTACTCCCCCGAAGGACTCTGCCAAAATCACAGAGGAATTCCATCAGCAGCACGGCTGCGCTCCTCTCTGGGGGCACCAGCACTCCTGACACCGTGTGAGTTACAACTCTCTAGCTACGCCTTGTGTTTGCCGGTGTGGGTGGACACGGCACTGACAGCCCCGGTTAAAGTCAGGAGTGATGCAAATCGGATTGCCCCACCAGCAGCAGCGGTGCCGCTGCCAGCGCTGTCCTTGTTGGGGCAAGGCTGCGCTGCGTGAGCTCTTGTGCAATGTTTTTTCCTGATACTCGGCTCCTCCGTGCCAACCCTGCGGGCTGCCGGAGCCACCTTCGCTTTGTGACAGAATACATCCCCCCAGCGGCAGCCGCGGGGCACGGCCGAGGCAGGGCAGGGCAGGGGCTGGGACATTTCCCGCGGGTTTCAAACCCCTTTTGGCTCCCTACGGATTGCTAAATCCAGGGATGGTTCACGCAAACAGCAATCCCCTCACCAGCTGAATCCTTTGGGCTGTAACAATGTGGCTCTCGTTGAATTCACGCTGAGAACGGGCATCTGGAAAAAAAAACCAAACAATCAAGACAGAGCAGTTGGGCTTTTAAAGGTGGAATCCTTTTTGTGTTTTGTCAGTGGGAATTCAGGCACTGACAACACTCAGAGAAAGAGATTTGGAGATGTGAAGCACTTGGGGACATGGTTTAGGGGTGGTTATAGTGTTGCAGGCTCAGCTCTAGGGCTGGATGAACCTGAAGGTCTTTTCCAACCTTGATGATTCTGTGATTTGTGTGGGGGTTTTTTTTTGTTGTTCTTGTTTTGTTTGTTTGTGGTTTTTTGGGGTTTTTTTGGGGTTTTTTTTTTTGGGTTTGTTTGTTTGTTTGTGGTTTTTTTGGTTTTTGGTTTTGTTTGTTTGTTTGTTTGTTTTGTGGGGGTTTTTTTGTTCTGTTTTGTTTGTTGTTTTTGGGTTTTTTTGGGTTTTTTGGGGGGTTTTTTTTGGTTTTTATTTGTTTGTTTTGTTTTGTTTTTTTAGCAACTGAGGCATTCTGTTGTGGGTATAACAAACCCCAGGGCTGATGTGAGTCTGTGTGTAACACCAAGTGATAACCAGCAGTGTTAGTCCTGCCCCAGGTGTGCTCCTGCAGCATTCCCAGCATCAGCCCTGTGCTCTGCCCTGTGCCTGCTCTGACCTGCCCAGCAGCTCTGCCTCTGCTGCTCCAGAGCTCTGGAGAGGGGCACTGGAACGACCCCAACCCCACTCCCAAACTGGCTAACTCCCTCACCAAACCATCTAATTGCAATATCAGGCACCCTTCTGGGGATGTTGGCACGATGCAAAATGGAAGTGGTTATCAGGGATCTTTGTGTAATGGTTAAGAAATCCAGCCCAGTTCTAAAACCTCTGGGAGCAGCAGGGGAGAGTGTGCATCCACAGGGCTGAGGAGAGCAGGAGAGCTGAGTGTGAGGAAAGCCAAGGCAGCACCAGGTCACGGCAGCTGAAATGGGATGGGAGGAAGGTCCCAAGTGCCAGACCCCAGAAATGACATGGGATGGGTGTGCTTTTCCTCAGGAGCCCCTTCGGCTCAGGATATCAGCCCGGGCTGAGCACGGTGCCTGGCTGCAGGCAGGGACAGCAGGCAGGGAGGGGCAGGGGCAAGAGCAGGAACTGAGTCAGGCAGGGGCAGAAGCAGCAGGCAGGGGAAGCAGCAGGTAGGGGAAGGGCAGGCAGGGACTGGTAGGAGCAAGGAAGGGCATGCACGGGCAGGAGGAGGGACAGGGACAGGCAGAGACAGAGGTGGCAGCAAGGACAGGCAACTGCAGGCAGGGACAGGCAGGGGCAGAAGAAGCGGGCAGGGGGAGGGACTGGGCTAGGGAGGGACAGGGACAGGGACAGGGACAGGGACAGGGACAGGCAGGGACAGGGACAGGCAGGGACAGGGACAAGGACAGGCAGGGACAGGCAGGGACAGGGACAGGGACAGGGACAGGGACAGGCAGGGACAGGGACAGGGACAGGCAGGGACAGGGACAGGCAGGGACAGGGACAGGCAGGGACAGGGACAAGGACAGGCAGGGACAGGCAGGGACAGGGACAGGGACAGGGACAGGCAGGGACAGGGACAGGGACAGGGGCAGGGACAGGGACAGGGACAGGGACAGGCAGGGACAGGGACAGGGACAGGGGCAGGGACAGGTGCAGGGACAGGGACAGGGACAGGGGCAGGGACAGGGACAGGGGCAGGGACAGGGACAGGGGCAGGGACAGGTGCAGGGACAGGGACAGGGACAGGGACAGGGACAGGCAGGGACAGGGACAGGGACAGGGGCAGGGACAGGTGCAGGGACAGGGACAGGGACAGGGGCAGGGACAGGGGTAGGCAGGGACAGGGACAGGGACAGGGGCAGGGACAGGGGCAGGGACAGGGACAGGGACAGGGACAGGGGCAGGCAGGGACAGGGACAGGGACAGGGGCAGGGACAGGGACAGGGACAGGGGCAGGGACAGGCAGGGACAGGGGCAGGGACAGGGACAGGGACAGGGGCAGGGACAGGTGCAGGGACAGGGACAGGGACAGGGACAGGGGCAGGCAGGGACAGGGACAGGGACAGGGACAGGGGCAGGGACAGGGACAGGGGCAGGGGCAGGGACAGGGGCAGGCAGGGACAGGGCTAGGCAGGGACAGGGACAGGGACAGGGACAGGGACAGGGACAGGGACAGGGGCAGGGACAGGGACAGGGGCAGGGGCAGGGACAGGGGCAGGCCTGTGCCGCGGCCTCACCCAACAGGCACAGGTAGTTGGGCTCCGCCAGCCGCGATCTCCACCGGTACTGGTTGATGATGTTGTAGAGCTGTCGGGGCTCGCAGAACATCACCCCCGCCATCCCCCATCAGCCCGCCTGTCGCCGACTATCGCGACGCCACGCACCCCCCTCCCCGCCCGGCCGCAGGCAGCGACGCCCGCCGGTCTCCAAGGTTACCTCAGGCGGGATCTCGCGAGACTTTCCCCCCCTCCTCCCTTCCCGCCGCGGGCGGCGGTCTCGCGAGAGGCGCGGGCGGGGCCGCGCAGGCGCCGCGCAGGCCGTGGAGGTCGTTGGAGTCACCGGTGCCGCCGCCGCCGCCGCTCGCGCCCCGCCGTGCCCGCCATGCTGTCCCGCCTCAGCACCGCCAGCGCCAGCGCCCTGCGCCGCGGCATCGCCACCTCCGCACAGGTAACACCGCCCGTGCGCACACCCGCACCGCCGAGCCCCCCGCCCTTCCTCCTCGCTTCTGGGGCTGCTGGCGGAGCTCGGGGCGGGAAGGCGGGGAGGAGCCCCGGTGCTACTCGGTTGAGGGGGCTGTGGAGCACAGGCTGTGCCCGGTGAAGGGATGCAGAACGGGGAGGCAGGCCTGGTTGTTCTCTATTTTGGGCCTGCAGGGCCGGGGCTGGACATAGTTCCTCATGCAGGGTTGCGGGGCCCGGGTGGAACGCAGGCCCTCGGTGAGGGAGGGAAGGAGCCCTGGTCCTCCGCGGCTGTGGAGCTCTGAGTCTCCTCGCTGAGGGGCTGCGGGGCTCGGGTGGAGCCCGGGGAGTGCCCCGTACCCTCACTGAGGGGCCGGGAAGGAGCTCGGGGAGTGCTCCGTACCCTCACTGAGGGGCCGGGAAGGAGCCCGGGGAGTGCCCCGTACCCTCACTGAGGGGGCCGGGAAGGAGCCCGGGGAGTGCCCCGTACCCTCACTGAGGGGGCCGGGAAGGAGCTCGGGGAGTGCCCCGTACCCTCACTGAGGGGGCCGGGAAGGAGCCCGGGGCCTCAATGAGGGGACTGTGGAGCCCGTGACCTCCCCAGTGAGGGGCTGCAGGGCTCGGGTGGAGCCCAGAACGAATCGGAGAGGGGTTGGGAGCCTGTGCCGGTGCCTGAGGCAGGGGAGGGGGCGCGGGGAGGTTGTGGAGCATGCCTCGGGGGGTCCCGGTGCTGGGTGTGCCGGGCTGTGCCCGGTGACAGCGCCGTGCTGGGGCCGTGGCCCTGCGGGTCTCAGCCCAGCAGCTCCCGGGCTGCGAGTGTGATGATCCTGTACGAGCTCCCTCTCTCTGATGGTGTGCAGAGGGCGATGGGTTTGCTGCTTCCTCCCACCAGTGCAAAAATGCCCCTGCATTCCGAAGGTGTTAAGAGCTAAAGCTGCTGGTTGGGGTTTAGCAGTAATCCTTTCATGCACCGAAATCCACCGGGCTGGCTCCAAACCACTGCTGCCGTGGCTGCACGGATAGAGACCGACTTCTGTCCGATGTTAATAGTCCCGGTGGGATGTAAAAGAGTGATTATTGCAGCTGTAAAGATATCCTGTGCAGGAGAACCTTCTCTTAAGTCTTTTCATGGCAACTATTTATTAGCAGCGAGGTTGTGACCCCACGGTGTCAGCTCAGTCACAAATGGGGCCCAGCAGTGACTCATGCCAGATTTTGCTTCCTCTTACAGAGTTTTATGCAAAATTATGTTTGTTACAATAGCAAGAAAACTGGGCTAAGGTTAGTCTGGTCCAGTTCTTGGGTAGATTCTTTCCCATCATAGCACTGCAATTAAACTGTTCATGAAGGGATGTGGAGCTATTTACAGCTTTTATCTGCTAAGATTGTGATAAAGAATGGCCTTCTCAGCAGTAATTGCTTGTTACATCTCCACAGGAGTTTTCCATCACTTCGGCATTGTTGCACTTTAAGGTGGTTCTGGCCCCTGGAAGGAGCTTTCCTCCTGTTGTGCAACACTTTGCAAACAGGGATTTGGGAGAGAAATAACACCCTTGCAGTCAGTACCTGAGTTAGGATAAAATTGGTGCACAGGGCAGCCAAGCAGAGATGATTTTACTTGATTCTCAACCACGTGATCAAAGGTGGAAATGGTAATCACTTCACGTTCTCAGGCCTCAATCCTGAGGCATCTGCAGATGCTGGTTTGGGTTTATATCAGGTGTAAACATTTTCTTCACATATATGCAGTGGTTATTACATTTCTGGGAGTCCATTAAATGTATTGATTTGCCAAATGGAAGGCGTATTTTTTTGATACTGGCAACATAAACTAGAAAAACTGCAAACCAGATTTGCCCTAAATCAGGCCTGGGTGGCAGGTATTAGTCTCAGACAGGCATTTCCACTGGGAGAAGGGAGATCCTTTGGGTTCCTCTGCCTTAGCCTTGCTTCCCTTTTGAGATTCAGATCACACAGGTAGCCAACAACAATGCCAAAGTGACTTTCTCCAACTTGTCCTGCCAATAAACCTGCAGGATCTCTGGGAGGCTGCTGGGAGGGTCGTGTTCTGCAGGCTCAGACTATCAAGTTTGCACAGCGCTTGGCAAAAAAATTGAGAAACACACCAAAAAGTAAAGAAAGAGTGGTGAAATCCCCGAGGTCACACTGCCAGAACAGCTCCACAACGTGTTTGTTGTCTGTTTTTGCACAGAACAATGCCAAGGTGGCAGTGCTGGGGGCCTCGGGGGGCATCGGGCAGCCCCTGTCGCTGCTGCTGAAGAACAGCCCCCTGGTGAGCAAGCTGAGCCTCTACGACATCGCTCACACCCCGGGCGTGGCAGCCGACCTCAGCCACATCGAGACCAAAGCCAATGTCAAAGGTACCCTGGGAATGCTCTGAGCTCCAAAGGGATCCTCCCACACGGGTGGCTCTGACCCTGAATGCTTCTGAGGGGAAATCCTCACCCACTGATCCTGAAGCCCAGGAGCAATTTAAGTGGCTTTTTTACCTCCAGCAGTGAATGATTAATTAAGGTGTAGCTGATATGGAGATGAAAATGGGCTGTGGTTGCACTGTTGAAGGGGAATTTGTGACATCTGGCAGGAAGCGTTCAGTGAAATTATCTCAGAGTGTTGGATTTTAAAAGTTTGACTAGAAATAGGTTTAACACTCCCTGAGTGTCCACATGAATTCCCAATGCTTCTTTTCTCTTAGATTCTAATGAAATCAAAACTTAATCTGCTCATCTTTCTTTTACCTGAAGATCACCAAAAGATGACATTTTATGTGACTGTGCCAATCTGCAGTTCCTTAGGGGCACTGACTCTAGTGCCAGGGCTTTTGGAGAGTAAATACACATAGCAGGAGCAACTGGGAGTTTGGAAAACAGGTGAATGTGAGGTTCTCACCACTCTCACTCTGTATGTTTTGAAACAAGGATAAAACATCAAATGGGATCCATCCATAACTGTGTTCCTTTGCTTTTCAGCATTAAGTCTAAATTCAAGGTCAGATTTAAAAAAAGGACTTGGATGCCCCTGGGCATGATTTTATACTTCAAAGTGTCAGCTATTTAATAACTCAAAAACGTAATGCCTGAATGTCTTCCATTTCAGGCTTCATGGGACCTGAGCAGTTGCCAGAATGTCTGAAGGGCTGTGATGTTGTTGTTATTCCAGCAGGAGTCCCGAGAAAACCAGGTAGGTTCTCTTTGTTGGAAAGCCCCAGGGCTGCTTTGGAGTTGATCTCTGCAGCTCTGCTGCTCACACAGAGCTGTGTCTGTTGGGGTGTAAGTGTGTTAATGCCCCTGCCCCAGAGCTCCTGTGGTGTCAGGCAGCTCATTCAGCCTCTCTTAGACTGTCCCTTGTGAAATGAGCTAAACTGATTTCTGGAGTTCCTGCTTGGGGCTGAGCTGCAAAGGCTTTTCATGCAAGTGATCCTAAGTCTCCCTCAGTGTTTCTTGTCCCAGAGCAATGCTCAAGGAATAAAAACTGGTTCTTTGTTTCATTTCTCAGCAGAAGAGAAACAATCCATTTTGTTTTGCATCAGTTGTACAGCAGCTTCTTGGGGCATCTCTGAATAAATGCTGTTAAACCTTCCTAGAATCTGACTTGCTCCATTTCCACTCTGTTTTCCAGTATCCTATTAGGAACATGACAAAATTCTAGACTTTGATGCCAAGCTCTTCCTAAATCTTCATTTTTCAAAAATGAAAAGAAGTAGTTGCTGCAATAGAAGTGGGGGTTGCACTTACACAAGCAGCAGTATTTTGCACACAACAGTTGGCATTTAAACTGTAGTTGTGGAAGTGACTTTACAGAGGGAGGAGAGTTTATCTGGGGAGCAGTTGTGCTGCTCTGAGCACCACTGGTGTGGGTGGTGTGGTCACAGTGTACTTCAGGCAGTCTCAGTGAAGTGGTTCTGACAAGGGACAGTTGGGCTGGTTGCTCCTGGAAAGGGCTGATCTCTGTATTAGTGAGAGGAGTTACCTGTGGAGCCAGTTCATTACTGCAACTGGAGCATTTCTTCTTGATCTGTGAAACCAGAACCTGGTGTGTGTCTGTCCAGAGGAGAATATTGGATTTTTATTGCATTTCCTGCCCCTGATGGGAACTGTGGGTAACTTAAAATCCTGCTCTGGCTGTGTTTTAGGTATGACCCGTGATGACCTGTTCAACACCAATGCCAGCATTGTTGCCTCTTTGACAACTGCCTGTGCAAAGCACTGTCCAGAAGCCATGATCTGTATTATTTCTAACCCAGTAAGTGTTTTCTGGAGACCTTGGAATGTAGAGAAAAAGCCTCACCAAATTCCAGATACTGGAGTATACCAAATACTAGAGTAATCCAAATTACTACTAATTTTTATCAGTATCTTTAAAGGCTGCAGTGTATTTGCAGAAAAGCCTGGTTCTACTAACCCATTTTTCTTGACTATATTTAATTCAGAGAAAACTTGGATGTAAAAGTGCTTAATATCTCCAAGTCTGTGTGCCTTGTTATAATGCAAGCTGGTGTATTAGCTGGGATAAAAGCCTTAGCTCACTAAGGGAGAAGCCTTTGTAATGGGAATGAACGAATTTATTGTCTTAATGGTTATTTAAAATTAATGATTTTTATTCCAGCCTGACTGTAAATTGCTCTTCAATTTAGGCATTAAAGTAATTGGCTACAGTTGATTCCAAATTGGGAGTATAGTTCGGGTTGTTAATTGGTCTGTTAAGTTCATGCATTGGCTTTGTTATTAAACTGCTTTTAATCAGTGCTTGCCTATTCCTGCTTGTAGGTAAATTCCACCATCCCAATAACTTCAGAAGTCTTCAAGAAGCACGGTGTGTATAACCCCAACAAAATCTTTGGTGTTACCACACTGGACATCGTCAGAGCGAATACTTTTGTGGCTGAACTAAAGGCAGGTCATGGTTAACGTGCAGGGGGAGGGAAGCTGCCTGCTTTGATCATCAGATCTATAAAGAAGTGCTTCCAAAATCACTGCAGAGAGCCAAAGGGGCTCGGATTTCTGTGCAGCTAGAGGCAAAGGCAATGATTCCCTGTCTCCTTTATTTAGAGGAGCCTGAAGATAAGGTTTCTTGCAAAATGTGGTTCAAGAGACTTTGACCTTTCCTTTTCATAGCTGTGCCCTGCAAGTGAGCTGCGTGTTGGCCTTAATTCCCTTGGCATTCCCAACCCTGCCATGCCACCAGAGGAGGGGGTTGAGCTGTGGTGTGTGTTTGCAAGTCCAGCTCTGCTGTGTGTCACAGGATACTCTACAAAGTATCAGGAGCTGTAACACGTTACTGCTCTGAACAGCCCTGGTGGTGTTTGTGTTGTGCTGCTCTTTATCCAGCCCTGCAGTAATAATATCCTGTAACTGTATGGAGTGATCAGAGTAACCCAGAGTTCTGCTCTGTAGACGTGGCTTTGTCCCTGGAGTGCAGCTGCCTCTGGAACTCCTGCCCTGTGTGTCCTGACGCCAGGGCAGAGAGTGCAGTGTGATGTTTTCTCCTCTTGCCCGTGTGCTTCAGAAGCTGGGAAGTTTCATGTTTCCTTTAGGGCTTGGATCCAGCTCGAGTAACTGTTCCAGTTATTGGTGGCCACGCTGGGAAGACCATCATCCCTCTGATCTCTCAGGTGAGTCAGGGTGACAGCTGTGTGTGGCAGCACGCTTGTCAGTGCCTTTGTGATGGCAGGTAGTGTGCCAGGATAGAGCACAGAGTCTTCCCTGCTCTCATGGCTGCTTTCCTTCTGGGATGGGGTGCAGGATGAGGTGCAAGGCAACAATCTAAATTTGAGCCCCTCTGGATAATGTATAAAAAGTTCCAGCTTTCCTCCAAAGGAGTTTAGAAGAAGAGCTGAGTGTTCAGGTGTCCTGGCATTGTTTGTGACAGGTATCTCATGACAGGAGTGCCTGGCTTCAGGAGAAAAATTGAATTGATTTTGCTGTGATGGACTGGAAACCCCACCTGAACCTCCAGCATTGAAAGGCACAGCTCAGGCTGTGCAGGGAGGCCTGTCCAGCCATGACTGGTAGTCTGGCCCTTCAGCCAGGCTGAAATGCAGTTCTAAAGCAGGTGCAATCTCGTGGGGAGATGCTGGAATTTGGCCAAGGAGCAATCTGTAACAAAGGGGGAAAAGCTGTGCTCTAAGTGGGGAATAAGGTATCCTTTACAGAAGGATTTTCTTGGGAAGGAGAGCAACAGCTTTGGAGCAGCTGAATGCTGGGAGGTGCTTTGGTTAAACAGTCCATTGGGACAGACACAGCTGTGCTTAAGCTATGCTTAAGCTGGTGTAGCTGTATCTGAAGGTTCAGTGAATTCCTAAATACTGCTGGGAAGCTGGATCTTTCATAAGGCTCAGCTTCCATAATGCCACGGTGACCCAAATATTCACAAGATGACTTTGTGAAATTCCTAATGCCTGCAGGGTGTCTGTAGTGCACAGGACTGCACAGCAGTGAGGAACCATGGCAAGCCCTGGTTTGGCTGTGGTTTGTCCCTGAGGAAGCTGGGCATGGCTGGGTTCCTGTTCCAGGCCCTGCAGTAACCCCAGCTCTGATGACTTTTGCAGTTGGTCAGTGTCACGCAAGCTGTGAGCTGGGGAAACCCATTTTGTCCGGTTGAGAACTGTTGGTAACAACTGCAGTGGTACAAAAAGTCTTGTGTGCTTTGTGCTGAATCTGGAGGGGTTCTGGTATTGGTAGTAACTTCTTTTTTCCCATCCAGTGCACACCAAAAGTGGAGTTTCCTCAGGATCAGCTGGAGAAGCTTACAGCAAGAATTCAAGAAGCTGGGACTGAAGTTGTCCAAGCTAAAGCAGGAGCAGGTGGGTTCTTGAGTTAAGCTTCCAAGTAATTCTTGTTGACTGTAGGGCTGCAGTGCTCTGCAGTTTAATCTCATTTACAGGTTAGGAACTGCTGGTTGTCAGTCTCACTGCTCTGCTATGTCAGCTGCTGCCTGGGCTATGCTACTAGAAACAGCTCAGTATGTAACACAAAATATTAACTGATCCCACACCACCTTTGGCTTTAAAGGAATCTTCCCAGTCAAATCAAGCTGTTTCTTTTATAAATCTGGTCAGTTAGATGTATGTAGCTGGCCAAAAGCTGCAGCTTTATCTAAACTGGCCTTGAGCTTGAAGTCAATGACGCCGCATTATTCTTGTTTTGTAAACACACCGGTATGGAAACCTTGATGCTAAAGTAAGTGTCAGATTTCAGTGTGATCTCTTCTGAAAGTGGTTTAACTCTTCCAGGATCTGCCACCTTGTCCATGGCCTATGCTGGTGCTCGCTTTGTGTTCTCCCTGCTGGATGCCATGAGTGGGAAGCAGGGGGTTGTTGAATGTGCCTTTGTTCGATCGGACGTGACAGAGGTCCCATACTTCTCTACACCTCTGCAGCTAGGGGTATGTACTTCACATCACAAGCCTTATAAACAGCAGCCACTGGCTGTGTCATGTGGGTTTTACTCAGTGCTTTCAGTTCAGCTGAATGCCTGCTATTGCTGGAGTAAACAGCTGAGTGTGCCTTTAAGGGTTTGCAGTATGTGGATATCATCCTTTGGCACATAGCTCAGCTTGACAAGGATGCTGCTGCTTTTATCTGCTCTTGGACTGCAGGTCACTGAGTAACCAGAGGTTCAGACTTGGCTTAAGAGGTCATGCCTGCCTCAAGTCAGGCCTGTTTATTCTGGGGCTTTCATATGATTAATCAGAGTCAGCAATCCTGTCTCCTCAGCTTGATCTGCTACAAGCAAATCCTCAGAAACTGAGGCACATGGGGAGCTACAGCATGGATTAGGATTAATAGCTTGCTTTCAGGACCTCTGCTGAACTCTGAAAGTAGTATTCCTTTTGTCACCCATACCCTGGGGGAGTGGTGGAAAACAATGTGCTGCAGCCCTGCCGTGGCTGCTGGCATGCAAAGGATGGTGTTTGCTGTCTTAGGGGCAAGTTTGAGATGGCAAGCAAAGGACACAGACCAGAGGAAATCCTCTTGCCAGATGGTGGGTGTGGAGTTAGGGAGGATCAGTTGGTGTCAGTCTCCTCTTGAAGGAGCTGCTGGGTTGGCTTCTGGTTTCACACATGTGAGCAGTGAATGAGGAGTTTGTGAGGGCTGTAGAAGTTGCCACAGATAGTAAGAGGCTTCTGAGACTTTCCAGGAAGCACAGGGTTGGCAGACTAGAGATGACACAGGTGCCAGGCTGGGTCTCTGTCTCAGCTGGATAATACTTAGTCAGAGCTGTTAAGCTACTCTTTAGGTCATTCAATGAATGGTTAATCCTTAAATCCTCTTTCCCTCAGAAAAAAGGAGTTGAGAAGAACCTAGGCCTTGGCAAGCTCTCCCCCTTTGAAGAGAAGATGGTTGCTGCGGCCATGTCTGAGCTGAAGGCTTCTATTAAGAAAGGAGAGGACTTTGCAAAGAACTTCAAGTGAAGACTTGATGACGGGGAGGAATTAACTTCCTTAATTTATTAAGGCATCATGTCACTTTACGACTTCTGATTCAAAGCTCATGCTTTGATTGAAGTCTGTCTGTATTAGCTTGATGCTTGTTGCCAGTGCAGAGTCTAATCATCAATAAAACAGCCTCATTTTTTCAGTGTACCTTGTGGAGTTGTCCTGGTGTGCTTGTCCTTTGGGAGGTGGAGGCTGTAGGTCTCTGAGAGGGGATTGGTTTCAGCAGGGATGGAATAGCCTTGGAAAGGGAGTGGACTGATTACTGCCTGGCTTTGGGCTCCTTGTTCAGCACAGCCACTGGGAACCAGGTGTGACCAGATCCAGATGGGTGTAGGGGCTCCACAAGGGATAACTGAGTGAAATGATGCAAAAAGTGTCTTTTTCAGGAGGTGGCAGTACCTCTGTTACCTTGTGTTACCTTAATCTCTTATGTAATTTGATTCTAAAGGAGTTAGTGAAGGAGCCCAGCGTTTGAAACGTCAGTCCTGCACTAAGACAATAATTAAACTGCTGAGAGCGACTTCTTTCTAGTTAGGAACAAAAGCCTTGATTTAGCATCTCCATAAATTTCTCTTACATTCACCCTCTTGTGAATATAAAAATAAATGTCTGCGAGAAGATGGTGATGACGAGCTCTGCTGCTGGCTTCTTTGAAGGTGAGCTTTAATGAAGGAAGCTATTAATTCACTCTTCCTCCGTGCTCTGCGCTGCTTACGCTGTTGCTTTGAATTGCTCTCATCCGTGTAGGTTGAATTCTAAGTTGAACAGACTTTATTTTGATGAGGGAAGGAAAAGCCAAAGCCCAGCACCTCTGGAGGAACTGAGGTGAATGTTGGTTTGAGCCAGAGCATGTGAGGTAGCTGCTTACAAGAAATAACTAAAAGTCCTAGATGCTCTTTGGTCACCGCCTTTTATCTTCCTCCCACATCCATTTTTTTTTTTCTGAGCTCTCTTAACTGGGTTTTATTTTTTTGGTTTTAATTAGTTCATCGTTCTGAACCAGATCAAACAGTTGTGACTGTTGGAGATGCGTGGAGAATAAAATCTCTGGTTCTTTTCCTGCCCTGTGGAGGATGTGGGCAAGGAGGACAGGAAGCACAGTCCTTGTCACTCTGCAGAAATTCAGCACGTTAAAAGCTTGCTTTCTTTACAGAATAGTAATGAAATAGAAGCGTTGGCAGTCATTACTCAGCAGGCTTGGAACAAAGTAATTATTAGGTGGTATTAATAGAATTAAAGATTGTGTTGGAGGGGGGCAGGGGAGGATGTCGGAACTGGAGGACACTGAGGAGGAGTGACAGGCCAGACCTGGCAAATGTGGCAGAGACTGTTCCAAACAATAAATGGGAAAGCATGTGGCAGGCTGCTCTAACTGGGTGTAGGGGTCTTGCAGGCCTGCCAGCAACTTCAAACCTGAGATAGGCAGCACAGAGTGTTAAAAATGGTGTGTGTGCACCTGCAGAGGTGTGTCCCCAGTCAGGGGGTCCAGGGGCACTGCTCCATGAGGCTGCAGGGAGAGCCTTGCCTTGCCACCACCAGGACAGGAACACACATTTGTTCCAGTCCTGCTATTTTTAATACAGCAGATAGAGCGGATTTCTGAGCATTGGAGACTTTTTAGGACTTGAGGTTCACCGTGTGGCTTAGGTTATTCAATCTTTTCTTGTGTCAGCAAAGTCTGGGGGAATTGCATGGACAAGCAGAAAGCTTTGCTTGTACCAGTAGGGACTCAGGGGCAGCAGGAGCAACTGGAGCTGAGGTGGAAGAGGATTATGTCTCAGCACCTGCTGACCTTTAGGTTCTCCAGGGTCTCCTTCAAATCTCCTGAATGTTAGTAAAGTCTCCCTGCACTGTTTGGATTTTGGGGTTGTTTCTTCTTCTCCCCAGTCCCATGCTGCACTTTTGGCGTTGCAGCTACTCCCTGTGCTGGAAATCTGCTCCCTTTTGGGAAAGGAGATGAGACCCCCTTCTTGTGGCTTTCTGCAATGAAGTCAGAGGCCAGAAGGACACCAGCTAAAGGAGAGAAATGGACTTGTGTCACTGCTCAGTCCCTGTGCTGTCCCTGTGGCTGAGCAGTGCTATGGGTAACAATCCCTCTGAAGAAAGGAGATGGTTTGAAAAGGTGTGGGACATCCCACAGAGATTTCCCAGAGAAGGAAGGGATCTGGGGCATATCCCTCCTTGGGAGGAGCAGGACTCAGCTGGGTGTATCCAGATAAGCCAGCACTCTGTGCTGGAAGTTGTTTCCTGGTGCTGTGGCCCTGAGACACGAGACCTTCATCCTCTGCCCTGTAAGTTCTGCAGCAGGGCTGCCCTGCTGAGTCACAGCACTCCCTCCAGTGCTGGCAGCCTTTGTGTTAACCTCCTGTGGAGGGGAGTGACCAGGTCTGAAGGAGGTGAAAAACCTGCCCTGTGCACATCTCTTGGGTTTCATCCTTTTTACTGAGCAGGTATCTGCCTCACTGGTCCCTAAGCACCTCTTCCCTTGCAGCATCATTTCTGCACATGGAGCTGCTGCCTCCTCGGGCAGCCCAGCCCCACACCAGAGCACAGATGTCAAGATACAGAGGAGATGTGTGTGGAGAGTAATAAATAAAGATTCTCCAGATGGCCATATGTCAGGTCACTCGAGCCCACCTGCTGCTCCTGTGCTGCTGCAGCAGAGTGTTAAATGCAGGACAGGATGGAACAAGGAGAAAAGCAAATGCTGGGTGGTGTAACTCAGGCCTGATCCTGATCATCGCTGTCCTGGGGGCTTCAGCTGGGGTGACCACAGGAGCAGGCTGGCAGACCTGTGCCCCTTATTCCTGGGAAATCTGTTTTCCCTTCCTGTGCAAGGGCTGGTGCTTTGGTGTGGGGGTACAGACCTCCCACCCCAAGTCCCAGCTCACCCTGGGGGGCTCTGGGAGCTGAGAGCTGGCAGCAGCCACTCTCCTTGGGGTAAGGCTGGTTACAGCTGCAGCAGGCCTGGCTGAGCCTGAGGACAATCCATGGCATTTTGGTGATATTTAGGAGAAGCAGAAGAAACAACAGTTCAGTGCAGCCTCTGCCTTGCCAAAGCTGGCTGCCTTCCCAGCTCCAGCAAAAGAGCAAAACTGGAGGGGCTGGATGTACTTCAGAAAGGTGCTGGGTAACTATTGCCTTTTCTCAGGAGCTCACCTCCAAATTTCACAATCTCCAGTGACTTCTCCCCCCAAAAGCTGCCAGGACAGAGAGGCTTTGCTGCCCTTTCCCTCCCCTGGGCAGCCCAGCATGTGCACCACCAGCCCTGGGGTACCCTGTGCTCAGCCTCACGTTACTGGGGCTGGCAGTTCAGAGCAGGCAGCGCATCCTCTGCCCAGGAATGGGGAAAGGGGAGGTGGAAATACACCCCGAGGTCAGCAGGGTGTGGCTGGGGGTGTAGGCAGATCTCCACAGCCAGCTCAGCTTCCCCCTTTCCTTGCAGAACAAGGGCAAAGGGCTTTAACACGAGCAGGAGCATCACAAACCATCTGAGCTGCGGATTTGGCTCTGCACGGGCCTCTCCCCCTCCCCTGGCCCTGCTGCCTGGCCACGGGCAGTGTGAAATCACCACCTTTGCATTGGCTGCTCTTGATTTACTGAGATGCCCCAGAGCTCCCACTTCCCTCCCGGGTGCCTCGAAGCAGAGCTGGAGAGCAGCACCGAGGCAGGAGGGTTTGTTTGCATTTACAGGGAAACCTGTTAATAAAGGAGACCAAAGGGACTGCTCTTTTCCTGGCTGTGGGAACAGATGGCTGGATAACACAGCACAATTAATATGCAGGGAGCCCTGCCGGGCCAGGGATTTGATTGCCTGTTAGGAGAGGTTAGCACACTCAAGCTGAGCTCTGCCACCACACCGCCCGTCCCTGGCACCTGCTGCCTGCAGGGGACTCTGTGGGGACACTGGGACAGATTGGATGGGGTCACAGATGAGGCTGTGGGCACTGGGTATGGAGGAGGATGCAGCTGGGGGCTCTGGGACAGTGGCAGGGCTCTGCTTCTCCCATGCTGGGTGATGCTCTGGGAGGGTTTGCCCTTTGGATTTGTGAAAGCAAAGGATGGCTCTGGTGATGAGTGACTGTTCAGAGGTACTTCCAGGCTGGAAGGGCAGCACTGGATCGTTCTTTCCTCCTGGGCTTGTTGCCTTTGTGTAAGGAGGTACCAAGGAAAGCAGCAGGCAGGAGCTCCTGGATGAGCCAAGGGAGGTGGGCATCTCCTTGCTGCAGCACACAGAACATTTCCCAGGGCTTCGAAGAGTGACCCGATAAATCCACAGGAAGGAAGAACCCCTGCCAAGGGCTAGGGAGCCCTGAGAAAGCAGGAAACCCAGCAAACCCACCCCAGCACTGAGCTGGGCCACGTGGCCACACGGTCAAGCCCAAATCGATGGGAGCCTCCCGCGATCGAATGGCCCAAGGTCACCCTGGGCACGCGTGGGGCTGTTCCCATGCCCCATCCCCATCCCATCCTGGCGTCTCACGGGGATCTCTCCTGAGATCACGGTGCCCCCAGCCCCTTCCCCTTCATGCCTTTGCTTTGCCTCCCCGTTTTCTGGTATTTTCTTTCTCCCCCCGCCTCGCCGAGGTTGTTGAGCACCATGAAAGGCAGCGCCAGGCTTTGATCAGGGGCTCCTGCCGGTGCCGTGCCAGCAGCGCCTTCCCGCACGGCACCGCCGCTCCCGGCCGCCCTTTCTTCTGCGTCAGGAGGAGGCTGCTGGAGATGTCGAACCCCAGCGCAAATCCTTGCAATTAGGCCTGTTTCTGCTGCCTGCCTCGTTTGATCTCCTTTAATTATTTATCGCCTTTTCTTTCTCCTCTTCCCTAAATCCTCGGTTTCTTTCAAGTGATGATTTTCCTCCTCTCCCCCCCACCCCCCACCCCAGCCGCGGCTGCCTCTGCCTGTTTGCCTGCAATTACCGACCCTTCTGCTCCTTCCCTCTCTCCCCTTTTGTTCTCCACCGGATCACCTCTTCCCCCTGCTCTCATGGCTTCACCCTGCCTGCCTGGCAGCTTTTTTTCTTCCTGCTTTTCTTGAATTTTCCCGACCCGGCTGGCTGTTGCCTTTCTCCATCCCGTTCCAGGTGTGGTCCTGGCTGTGTCTGCTGCCCGTGCCAGCACCCTGGGCTGGGCTGTGCTCCATCTCCCGCTGCTGTTCTCCTGGGCTATCGGTCAAACCCCGCTGTGGGTCCGGCTGCAAAGCCCTGGCTCCTGGCCGAAACCAGGAAACCCCACCGGGCTCCTGTCCTGGCCAAGCCAGGGTCTCCCCGTGCTGCTTGTTCATCCCTCATCTCCTTTGTTCGGCAGGACCTGATGCATTATTCAGCGCTGCGGACGCTGCGGGGTGTTGGGAAGATAATGGTGCTGCAAAGGGCACGGGCTCACCCTGGCCAGGCTGGATTTTCCTGTCAGCGGCTGATTTCCCCCTCCGGCATTAAACCAGGAATAGTCCTGGGCGTGCAGGAGGTTCCTCCTAGGAGGTGACATCTGCTGTCAGCCCTGGGGGGATGTGGTGGGGACAGAGGTAGGAGCAGGGGGAGGCAGCAGTGGCTGTGGCAGTGCTGCAGGGGCTGCAGCTCCCAAATCCAGCCCCACTGCTGGGCTGCAGTTTAACACAGACACAGGTCCAACACATGACTGCTTGTTTGTGCAGTCCTTACATGGATAACGGATGCAGGATGCAGGTTTTGCTCAGCAGATGTAGCAAACAAACCCAAACTGTTGTTTAATCCTCGTGGAAAGAGGATGCTCGTGCCTCCCAACCCTGTTTGTACCTGGGCACTGTGAGCCCCCAGCTGGATCTGTCCCCAGGGCTTGCTGCCACCTCAGCCCCGTGCACAGGGACGGGGAGGAAGGTGAGGGATGGCGTGGCTTCAGGCTGGTGCTGCTGGCAGCATTTTGGTTCCTGGCTCTGTCCTATCTCAGGAAACAGCATCACCCAGCTGCCACCAATTGTGGAAACATCCCCACCAGGACAGGGAGCCGTGGCTGCCCCCAGGAAAGCTCTGCTCAGACCCCATCTCTGGCTTCCCGCCTCTGTCTCTGCAGCAGTGCCCTCCCCAAATCCTGCTCTGAGGCCAAACCCCCTCTGGAGTGACAGCCAGGTGCTTTTGTTGGGCTCTGCTTGGGAGCCTGCAGCCAAATCCAGGAGGGAGCTGTGCTCACAGGGGTGCAGAGCCCAGGCACTGCAGGGGACACTGAGCCAGGGTGGGACCAGGTGTCCCCAGCCAGGTGCATTTGGTGTCCCTGGCAGAGCAGCCGGGGTGAATTCAGAGTGTTTCGGGAAGACAAACCCCGGCCATGACCACACTGGGCAGTTTTGATGTGGTTTAGGGGAGGTTTGGGAGCTTTCCCCTTTCTCTGGTTTCACCATTTCCTGTCCGCTGAGGAGGGTGAGTGCTCAGCATCGCTGAAGGAAATGAAAATTAATTATGGGCTCATTAACACTGACTCATTACCTGAGCTGCAGCACTGAGGAACGTCCCCGTTGGGGACCCAACACCTCCCACATCACCACAACACCCCCAGCCATCCCAAAGCCCCCACACCTGCAGGGCTGGGGCTGTTCCAGGTGCTCCCAGGCACTGCTGGAGAATCAGCAGGGAACTGGGCAGGGCTGGGAGGCACTGGGCTGGAACTGGGACACCTCTGGGGGCATCATGGGGAGGAGGTAAAGGGTGGGATGAAATTCAGGGTGGAATATGGGATGGGACGTGACTCAGAGTAGGAGATGAGATGGGATACAGAGATGTGGGGTGAAATGCAGGGTGGGGTATAGGATGGGGTTTAGGCTGGGATGTGGAATGGGATGGGATGCAGGGTGGGATATGGAATAGGATACAGGGTAGAATATGGGGTGGGATTTAGTAGAGGGTATAAAATAGGTTGGGATATGGGATGGAGTGAGGGAGGATCTGTGTAAGGATGAAGGGAGTTTATGGAAGGACGGGGGGCTCTGTGTGAGGATGAAGGGGGTCTGTTGAAGGATGGGGGGCTCTGTGTCAGGGTAACCGGGGCTCTGTGTGAGGGTAACCGGGCTCTGTGTAAGGACGGGGGGCTCTGTGTAAGGATGAGGGGCTCTGTGTGAGGATGAAGGGGGTCTGTTGAAGGATGGGGGTCTCTGGGTGAGGGTAACCGGGGCTCTGTGTCAGGGTAACCGGGGCTCTGTGTAAGGATGAAGGGGGTTCTATGGAAGGACGGGGGGCTCTGTGTAAGGATGAAGGGGGTCTGTTGAAGGATGGGGGTCTCTGTGTCAGGGTAACCGGGGCTCTGTGTAAGGATGAAGGGGGTCTGTTGAAGGACGAGGGGCTCTGTGTCAGGGTACCCGGGGCTCTGTGTAAGGATGAAGGGGGTTCTATGGAAGGACGGGGGGCTCTGTGTCAGGGTAACCGGGCTCTGTGTAAGGACGGGGGGCTCTGTGTAAGGATGAAGGGGGTCTGTTGAAGGATGGGGGTCTCTGTGTCAGGGTACCCGGGGCTCTGTGTGAGGGTAACCGGGGCTCTGTGTAAGGACGGGGGCTCTGTGTAAGGATGAGGGGGGTCTGTTGAAGGATGGGGGTCTCTGTGTCAGGGTACCCGGGGCTCTGTGTAAGGACGGGGGGCTCTGTGTCAGGGTAACCGGGCTCTGTGTAAGGACGGGGGGCTCTGTGTAAGGATGAAGGGGGTCTGTTGAAGGATGGGGGTCTCTGTGTCAGGCTACCCGGGCTCTGTGCAAGGCCCGGGAGCTCCGGGCCGCGCCGCGCGGTGCAGGCGCGCCCTCCGGCCGGCAGGCGGCGCTGCGGGCGGCGGCGGCGCGCTCCCCCCGCGGCGGCGGCGCTCTGTGTCGGGCGGCTCCGTGTGCCGGAGCTGTCCAGCACTTCAGCAGGGGCCGCGCCGGGGCCGCGCGGGAGGGGCCGCGGCCGGCGGGGACCCCCCCGGCGCTCACCGGCACCCACCGGCACCCACCGGCACCCACCGGCACCCACCGGCACCCACCGGCACCCCCCGCGGCCCACAGCCACCCAGCGGGGCCGGGCCCAGCGGGGCGGCGGGGCGAGGTGAGGCGCGGCGGGGCCCGGGGCTGTGTGCCGGCAGCGGGCGGGGGGGGGCCGGGCAGGGAGGGGAGGGGGTTCGGGGGGCGGCGGGACCGCCCCGGGCCATGGGGGGGACACCGGGAGGTGCAGGGGGGTGAGGGAGGATGGTTCCCCCCCCGTCCCAGCCATCCGGTGATGCCGGGAGCAGGGGGGGTGCCGATCCCCGGTGATGGGGATTTGGGGGTGCGGTGCTGCTCCTCGGGGGGGGTTGGGGGGATTGGGGTCTCCAAAGGGACGCGGGTGGAAGGGATGGGTAAGGCGTGCGTGGTGTTGTTGGTGCTGGGACAGCCGGGAGGGGTGTGCCGGGGGGTGTCCCCCCGTGAGGTTTGGTGCTCCTGGGGGTGCGGGGCGGGGTGAGGAGTCTGGGGATGAGGCGCTTTTTTTGGGGCGCAGGGGGTCCCTCCTGGGACGCAGATGTGCCGGGGGTTCCCTGGCGCTGGGGGAGTGGCTGAGGGGGCACCCACATCCTTCTTTTCCGTGCTGGGGGGAGGCAGGCTGGCACTGGGACAGTGGGTGACCCCCAGCAGTGGGGTTTTTGGCCGGGAAGGACGGGACAATGATGATCCCCCAGCAGATGCTGGTGCCCTGTGCGGTGCAGGTGGAAGGCAAGGTCCCCAAAGCCCCTCTCTCTGTGCTGCCCGGACCCCCGGGCTGTGCTGGGGAGGGTTTGGCTGATGAGATTTCAAACCCTGCGGGTGTTGCACGAGGGAAGGAGAAGGGGGCAAGGCTTGGCAGCGGGGAGCCCACAGCAGCAACTCAGCCGCTCGTCTTTGGGGAGTGTTTTGTGTGCTTCTCCTTCCCAGATCAGGAGGTTTGTCCCCAGGGACGTCCGGGCTGTGCCAGGCAGGGGCTGGTGCTGAGGGGTCGTGGCTCAGGGGGAGCAGGTGGCTTTCAGAGGACACAGGTTCGTTCATTCCCTCCAGAGCAAGATTTCAGACTGGATGTGTCTGGGTTTGCCTGTGCTCCCACTGCTCTAGGGGGGGTCACCTGCGGGGCTGGCAGCGTTTGAGGGTGTCTCAGGTTGATGACAAATGTCAAGGACCTTCTCTGAGATGCTCACTGGTCTCCTTGCCCTGTGGCATGTGGGTTCTTCTCTGCCAGGAGCACAGGGACACTCCTGCTGGGGGGGATTTTGGGGGCAGTGTTTGTGTCCAAACACACGTCGTCATCGCTCTGTCCCGCTCTGCCAGCGTGGCCTCACACTGTGCCACCCCCTGCGTCTCACCTGCTCTCCCCTAAATCCCCCCCAGCATCCCACCTGCCTCCCCCTGCCCCAGGTCCTGCAGGGAATGTCTGGGGCTTTCAGAGCCAGAAATCGGGCAGATTTTAAGGGAACCTTTGGTCCTTGGTCACTGTCGGGAATGGCAAGCAAAGCTTTTGCCAGGCAGAGGGGTGCAGGAGTCTTGGCTGGCTTTGTCCCTGGTGCTAAGAAAATCATGCTTTTCCCTTGCACAAAGGGTCTCCTGCCCCAGGGGCCAGATCCAGAGGTGGGTGGATGTGTGTCAGGGTCCTGGAGGCTGCTGGAAGAGGGAGCAGAGGGTGCTCACCCCGTGGGCAGGGGACGCCTGCGGGGTGCAGGTCACCCTAAGGGGTTAATGCTTCTGCTGAGGGCCTGCCGGATGTGGGGGTCCCCCAGTCCCCAGAGCCCTTTCTCCTCCTCCTCCTCCTCCTTCCTGTCTCCCAGCTCCCGTTTTCCCCAGCCAGGTGGCCCGTGGCTTATATAATGTGCTCAAACCCCGGAATAGCTCCTCCCGTTACACAACCACCCAACCAGCCACGGGGAGGGGGGGGGGATGGTGGGGGGGATTCCCAGCTGGATGCTCCCCCTGCACTGGCCGTGACCCCCCCTCTACCTGCAGTGCTCAGCCCCAGGGGCTGCTTGCCAGGATTGTGTCCCCGTTGGGGAAGGTGACCTCATTGTGACAGTCATCCCCCCACCCCTGCTCCTCCATGTGCTCAATAATTGTTTTTGTTTGTAGTGGTGTTAGTACTCCCCTTCCTCAGAGGGGTGATGGTGCCTCCTCCTGACTCCTTGCCCAGCAAAGCCCCAAAGGTGCCAAACCTGGCGTGGTTGTTCCCCCTCTCCATCCCCATTCCTTATTTCAGCACCTCCTGGTTGGGGAAGGTCTGGCAGGGCATTCCCGAGGGGATGAGGAAAGTGTGGCCAGAGGGGTCTGGGGATCCCATAGGAAAAACCCTTCACCTGGGTTGGCTGCCTCTCCTCTCAGCCTGGGGGGATTGCTGCTGCCACGTGGATGTGCTGCTCCTTTCCTTGATTCAGGAATGGGGTCACTGCCTGGGTCCTGGCGCTGCTCCCCATCATGGTGTGACCCCTTTCCCACCAGCTCCTCTCCAGCCAGAGCTGGGAATGGAGCTTCTCCACAGCCTGAGGGGGTTCAGGCTGCAGGGGGGCATTTGCTTTGCTGGGGCTTCAGCCACAGCGTTTTGGGGACAGGAATAAATCCTGGCTCCTCACCCTCCATCGTGCCCTTTCCCCTGGATCATCCCCAGGGGATCTCTGTGCCCACACCCCTGTGTGATGCCTGTCCAGCGGGGGACCAGTCCCCAACCCTGGCTCCCCCATCCCTGTATCCCCAAGCCAGGAAGGAGCCCAGTTGCTTAGCAACTGTTTAGCTTCTCCACCAGCCTCCTCATCTATTTTAAAATATATATATATTTATATATATATATATATATGCACAGACGTAGGTATGCACATGCAGCTGCAGCTCCTGACCCCCCCAGCCAGCTTCCATATATTCTTTCCTAATTGCTTTAAAGTCTGTGAGGTGTCAATTTTTGCTCGGGCAGCTACAGGAAAAGATGCCCTGGGCTTGGGGAAATCGGGATGGAAGCACTGGGATGGCTGTCATCAACCCATTCCCACTGCCCCTTCCCCGGGGCATCATCCCCGTGCCTTGGGGCTGCAGGGCAGTGCTAACGAGCCCCAGGATGGCTGCACTTTTAAAGCTAGATTTGCCTTTTTTTTCCCTCGTTCTTGAAGGTCTGACTCATGGTTTTTGGCACTGGAAGGCAGCTCCGGAGAAGGTCAGCCCAATTAATGGCAGCAACCCCGGACTTTTCCTCCTTGTAACTCCAGCTGGGTGTTCAGAGGAGGCCTGGCCTCTTCAGACTGCCTGGCCGCGGTGTTCTGGCATATTTTGTCTCCTGAAAAAAGAGATCTTCTCCCAGCTGTCGCCACAGCACAGACAGGGAGCAGCCTGGGACGGGGCTGTGCATGCCTGGGCGCAGGGTTATGGTTTCAGTCAGTGGCAGTGTGTCCTGATGGGATCCAAACAGGCAGGGACCACCCCTCTCAGCCTCTCTGGAGTGACTGGAGCATCCTCACCTCATCTGGGCTGTCCCTGGCGTGTTGGGGCCGAGCTCTGGCAGCCTCAGCACACGAGTGGTCCAGGGAGCCGCCGTCCTGGGCTGGCTGCCCACATCCCGTGCCCGCATCCCGGCGCTCGGGCGCTTCACGGCCGCCCCGGCTGGTGCAGCTGGATGTGGCGAGAATTTAATGGAGAGCACCGGCCGGAGGCGGCTTTAATTAGCACCGAGGCACGCGGAGGGGGCAGGATGCCCGGGGACCGCTGCCGCCTTTCCCCGGCGAGGGAGAGATGCCCGGGAGAGCATCCAGGCACCCGGGAGAGCATCCAGGCACCGCCGCCCCCCCTCTGCCATCCCCGCTTCCCCCGGGAAGCCGCTCCATCCGCAGTACGGCGGCGGGGCCCTGCGGCACGGCTGCTCAGCGCCGGGGGCTGCGGGCACGGCCCGGGGACTGAGCGGGGCCCGAGCGGGGGGTTCCAGCAGAGCCGCCTGGGAAGGGGCTGGGAAATAAAAGGGCCAAAGCAGTTTGGTGAGATAACACTCTTTTCGCCGTCGTTTTGCTTCTTTCCTTTGGAGCTGGAGCTCTGAACCCGTGAGCTGGACAAAGGCCGGGTGGGACAGCGCCGGGGCATGGGGACGGTGACACCCCGGGGCCAGCCCGCCCCAGCCCGCGGGGAGCGAGCTGCGTTCACAGCTTGGCTGGAAACCAGCAGCCCCAAACCCCGGCAGGATGGAGAGGCTGGGCTTTGCACCCCGAACCGGCAGGGCCTGTGCTGGCTGTGTGACAGGGGCACACTGTGTGTCCGTCCTTCTGTCTGTCTGTCCTGGCAGGCACTGAGCTGGTGCTGCGGGTGCCCAGGGCCTCCACAGCCTGGGTGTGATCTGGCATGGCTGGGGAGGGAGGGAGAGACCTGGGATGGAGAGTGGTGGTGGAGGGTGAGGAGGAGGAGAATGGAAAAGAGGGAGGAAGATGGGGATGAGGAGGAGAATGGGGAAGAGGGATAGGAATGGGGATGGAAAATGGGAATGAGGATGGCAGATGGGGATGATGATGAGGAAGGGGATGATGAGGGATGAGGATGAGGCTGGAATTTGGGGATGAGAGTAAGATAGGGATGGAGGATGAGGATGGAGGATGGGGGGTGAGGATAAGGCTGGAATTTGGGGATGAGAGTGAAGATAGGGATGGAGGATGAGGATGGAGGATGGGCTATCTCTGAACACTTCCAAAAGCTCTAATCCAGATATCAGAAAGCACCTGCAAGCTGAAAAGCTGGATTGACCTCCCCAAGGCTCAAGGTGGCACGTAGGAGGAGGATCAGGATCCCAAAAGATGTGGGCGAATGCCTGGTTAATATGGGAAAAGAGGGATTTGCTCAGGAGTCTCCCCAGCATCTCCAGCCCGTGCTGCCAGGAGGTTTGGGCCCTCCTGGGTGGCAGTAAGGGAATTTGGGAGGCAGGAATGGATGCCAGCAACTGCCCCCAGCTGCATCCTTTGGGAGTGTGTGGAGACACAGAGCTCACCCCAGGATGCCTCCTCTCCCCTGTGGGCGAGGCAGGCGGGCAGCAGCTGCCAGTGATTGATGTTTTGTGGGTAATTACTGCAGATAATGAAATATTTAACCATCATCTTCATTATGGGGGTAGCGCCGAGCCAGGGGAAACCACGGCTGCTTGGGCAGGGCTGTGCTGGTGGGTTTGGGGCTGGGTTTGGTGCTGGCAGGGCTGGGTGCTCCCTGTGTGGTGGCCAAAGCATTGAGGTTGTGGTGCTGGCGGCCACTCTGTGTCCCTGAGCTGTCCCCTGCCAGTGCAGGGCATTGCTGGGGTTCTCCTTGCAGGGCAGGGAGAGCACAGACCCACCTGGGGGACACGGGCTCCCTCTGCCCTGATGCCTTGTCCCCATTGTCACCAGCAGGGTAGGGCTGGCTCTGTCTGGCACCCAGGGATTTGCCTCAGCCCCCTTTGGAGAGCTGGGGGCAGGGTTGTGGGTGGGCTTTTCCCACTCCTTTGTTT